>QLSR01000104.1:3331907-3424941 GCA_031780015.1 Citrullus colocynthis | reverse complement strand
GGGGGGGGGGGGGGGGGGGGGGGGGGGGGGGGGGGGGGTTAGATTTGAGTGGAATCTTGGGAGTAAAAGCAAATGGGGAAGTTTGTGCTGAATTTGAATTGAATTTGTAGTGATGAGAAAGGGAAAAAAGAAGGGAGTGGGCATGTGAGGGCTGCAAGTGAAGGGTGAAAGCGAAAAAAGTGAAAGAAAAAGGGATTTGAAATTACCTGAAAGGAGAGGTAGGGTTGGAAATCAGGAGGAGGAAGAAGAAGCAGCTTCGTCAACGCTCATCAGTTTGGTGGGATAATGCAAAGGGAAGAGCAATGAGCAGTGATGTGAATCGTGATTCGTTCGAAACGGAAAATTGAAGAAGAGGAAGCAGAAACAGTAATAAATCTGAAGGGGCTTCGGCCTTCCAATTTGGGATTCGAAGGGGAAACTCAGTATTCTGGCCCATCAACACGCTAATGGCCCAACAACAAACCGTCCTCTCAGGATCTCTGCGTGGAGAATTTGAAACACTCTGGAGAACCTATTTCAATCCAAACAATCCTCCTTTAATTATAAAATTGAATTGGATTGGTTCGCATTATTTGAATCATTCCCTTGCCTTTCTATCTACTTAACTTAATTAAATAGGTCTAATTTACAAAATTATCATAAACTTCTCTTTTTCATAAATAACTTAATGCGTCTAAATATTACACAAAAGTATAGCTCAAATATACATATCACCCTCTACAAATTTTAGCAATTATGAAAAATAATAATAAGAAAAAAATAGAAATAAGAAAAAACACATATAGAAGAGAAAATATATCATACTCACGCACATTAAATGATTTTTTTAAAAGCCATTTTATTTTTTAAAATCAAAATTTGAAAAAAAAATATATCATATTTACTCGCACATGAAAGTCACGTGGGCTATAATTCATAGTATATATGGGGTTTATTTGTACATTTTGTTTTTAATTTCAAATATATATAAATTTATTTTAAATAATCTGAGAATGTCATCTAATCTTAGTATTATATACATGTGTGTATATGACAAAGTATATGGAAATATATCTCAATTTCAAATATGTACATGTGCATACATGACAAAGTATGTGAAATATATATATTTTATTAGAAACGATAATAAAATAGTAAAATTAAAATATGCAATATATATTATATAACAACCTTAAATTTGTACTTAGTTCTAAAGATATTTGGAGTTAATATCTTATATATTTGAAACAACATTGCATATATTTGAAATAAATCTGATATACATAGATAAGAAACGAAAAACAGATAATAAGAATATTTGTAACCATAATTATGCATTAAATATAATTAATCGAAATTAGAGATTTTGAATTTTAAGTCAAAATTCAAAATCAGTAAAAAGAAAAATTTGTGACAAATTTGTAACTAATTGGAAAAAAATGTTCTTAAAAAACAAAAATTCCAAATCAATATCTGAAATTAAAAAAAAAAAAGTTTGGACAAATTTGTAATGATTGAAAAAAATATCTTTTATAAACAAAAACTAATTTTTTTAATATTTTAATTATAAAAATAATATGAAAGCCAAATATGAGAGAGAATGTACCTAACATATTCCTTAATTTTAAATAATAAATAAAATAAAAAAATCATTAAATATCAACCCGAATTTAATGACGGTATATAGTGTAATTAATGTTTATTCCAAAAATAAAATTTCAAAATAATTAATACTAAATTCGAATAGATTTTTTTTAATATTTTAATTATAAAATAACACGAAATTAAATATGGGAGAGAATGTAACAAAAGGTTAAAATAGTCCCAAAATTATGCACAAATCTAGTTTTGGAATACAATTAAAGTTTAGGACATCTAATGAATTATTGCTTGTAAAGTAAGTAAATTTTTAAATCTTTCAAATAAGAAAATTTCCTAAATCTTTCAACTCAAGAAGTTTTTTTTCTTTTCAAAGAGAAAAAAGTATATATGTTAGAGAATAAATAATTCAAAAGATCATGAAATTAAATAAAGTAAAATAAATATGTATATACATAATTGTGTATCATAAGTAATAAAACTGTGACAATCCAAATTTTGAAGTAGATTTTTAATTCGGTTAATTTAATTATTTTAAATTATTTGGGAGTTATTTCAAGCTTTGAGGTTAAGGAATTAAATTTTTGGTGAGTGGGATAATCCAATTTAAATTAAGTATTTAAGATTTTAAAATTTGGATTTATTTTGGTTGGTGGGGATTTTATTTGAATTGAAGGAGATTCTGGAATTGGAAATCCAATTTAGGAAATTTTGGAAGATTTGTTGTGAGATTTGGAAGTTAATGGTGTTTTTGGCATGAATTGTTTTGATTTTAAGGAATTTAAGAGTGAAAAGGGAAGGTAATTATATATATATATATATAAAAGGGTGGCCTCGAAGTGCGTTCAAGTAAAAAAATTATTTTGTCGATTTTTACTTCGTCTAGAGAAATTAAGTTAGCAAAGTAAAAGATAAAAGCATGTCAGGTAGAAATAGCAAATCGTGCATTAGAGGTGACCTTGATAGTCTTAGGTATGCGTGACTTTGACATAATATTAGGCATGCACTGGTTGGCTGCTAACCATACTAATATAGACTGCACTCATGTAGAGATAACTTTCAACCCTCCTATGGAAGCCAACTTTAAGTTTAGAGGGGTCAAGACCATAGTCTTGCCCAAAGTAATCTCAGCTACGAAAGGCAACAAGTTGCTTAACCAAGGTATCTGGAGTAGGTAATGCGGTTGACATTAGAAAACCTGAAGTCGTCTTGACTTCGGAACTAGTGGTAAGAGACTATTTGGACGTTTTTCCAAATGACGTTCCCAGATTGTCGTCGTATAGAGAGATAGACTTCGCCATCGAGATGGAGCCAAGTACAACTCCCATTTTGAAGGCTCCTTATAGGATGGCTCCAGCAGAGTTGAAAGAGCTCAAAATCCAGTTACAAAAGTTGCTCGATAAAGGCTTCATTCGACCGAGTGTGTCACCTTCGGGTGCACCAATATTGTTCATGAAGAAGAAGAATTGTTCGCTATGTTTTTTCATTGGCTACAAAGAGTTGAACAAGGTAATCATTAAGAATAAATATCCTCTCCTCAAGATTGATGATCTGTTTAACCAGTTGTAGGGAGCCATAGTTTTCTCCAAGATTGACGTTCACTTGGGATATCATCAGCTGAGGATAAAAGACGACGATATTCATAAGACTGCGTTCCATTCTAGATATGGGCATTACAAGTTCATTGTTATGTCCTTTGGCCTAACTAATGTCCCTACGATATTCATGGATCTGATGAACCGGGTGTTCAAGGATTTTCTTGACACTTTTGTCATAGTATTCATCAATGATATCTTTCTATACTCCAAGACAGAGGCAGAACATGAGGAGCATCTGCGGAAGTTTCTGTGGACCCTGCAAAGGTTGAGGCAGTTACAAGTTCGTCTCGCACTGTGACAGTCAGTGAGGTGCGTAGCTTCCTAGGCTTAGCAGGCTACTACCATTGGTTTGTAAAGACTTCTCTCGTATAACCACTTATTTGACTCATTTGACCATGAAAGGTACTCTTTTTGTTTTGAGTAAAGCTTGTGAGGAAAGTTTCCAAGACCTTAAGTAAAGATTAGTTTTTGCACCAATACTTATAGTTCCAGATAGCACTACAAGAAATCTGGGCTTTAGCGACGCAAAATTTTCGTCGCTAAAGGTTACATTTCGTCGCATCTGATCGTCGCTAAAGCCACGTCGATGAAAACTTTTTGCAACATCTTGTACTAAAACGTCGCAAACTACGATGAAAATAACAAACTGTCGCAACAAAAAGCAATGTTTAAAAAGACGTTGCAGTTTGCGACGGTTTGTTATTTTCGTCGCTTAGTGACGTTTGCAAAAAACGTCGCAATTGATCATAACGTCCCAAATTGCGAAGTTGCAATTTTTTTGCCCAACGTTGCATTGTGACGAGTTATTGTGATGATTTAAATTTCGTTGCAAATTTTAATAATAATTAAAAAAAATGTTAGTCATATTTAAAGCATGAAATTAGAAACAAATATTATAGAGTATTTAGGCATATGTTTAATCTTTAATTAAGATCCATTACAAAATATAAATATATATACCTTTTATTCCATCCAATTATAAGATCCATTACAAAATACATATATGTATTCCTCGATCATCGTCCTCGACTTCATCCCCACATCTTCTTCAACTTCTACATCTTCCTCGTCACCCTCATTCTCATCATCTTCTAATTTGTCTTCCACTCGTTCATGAAAATCTAAAACTATCCCAATCAAATCACCGTCGTCATATACTACAGTTGGATCTACATCATCTCTTTGTAGTGTTGGAGGTTCAAAATCTCCAACTTGATCGACGCATTGATATACATCTACCTTAGGTTCATCAACTTCTTCTATTTCAGATACATTGTATAAATGTCTATGTTGAATTCTTTGGACTATTTTCCAACCATTCCCTAACCGAATATCATCAACATAAAATACCTGTTGTACTTGGGAAGCAAGAATAAATGGTTCATTTTTATACCAAAAGTATCGAGTATCTATGCTTGTAAAATAGTGATCTTCATGAATTCGATTATTTTTGGAATTTTTATCGTACTAATCACATCGAAATAGAATAACTTATTTCCTATCAACATATTTTAATTCAATCACTTCAATTAGGATAGCATAGTAGTTGACCCCATCACTATCATATTCTCCAAAAGCACAAACTCCACTATTTTGAGTCGTGCAACAATCATCTCGATCTTTTGAGTTGAATCGCACACCATTGATAATACATCCAGTATACGAACTAATCCAAATATCAAAGCCAAGCGAAAGTGCATACAAGTCACACACAACCTCATCAGATGTTGACTGAATTTGCAATTGCATCTAAAAATGATTAACAAACTCACAATCACTATGAAATTATGAGTTTCGTTATCAAAGGAAAAATAAGACAAATAGTTAAGTACTCACTTTATCTTTAAACCAATCTGGAAATTGTGCTTCATGCATCTCAAGATCATGATGGGGATTTCTGTTCTGTAGCTCAATCTCATGTTCTCTATTGAAAATATATGATTAGTCAATAAAAAAAAGAGTGATAAAAAGTTTTGATTGCTCATAAGTTCATACCTTCGATATGGATCTACTGCTTTACAATTGGTTAGGACATACCAATGAGCCTTATGTAATTCCTCATATGATAGTTCCTTCAATCGTGAACTACCAATAGGAAGTGCTTTTTGTGAAAATATAGGTAGATGTTCATTACTCTTTGATGTACCATAGTCTATTGTATCATCATTTTGAATTGTCCTATTGAATTTTGTTTCAATTCCATGCAAGTACATTGAACAAAATGTCAATGATTCATTTGCTATAAATGCTTCTGCAATTGAACCTTCAGGTCGAGCTTTATTTCTTACATATTGTTTCAGTATTCTCAAACTCCTACATATATATATGTATGTTATAATGTGGTGGTTGGACCCTGAACATATGTACTTTAATAATCAACTAAAAAAAAATAAACATACCTCTCAATTGGATACATCCAACTATAACCGACAGGTCCAACAAGTTTGGCTTCCTTTAGTAGATGGACAGTTAGATGAATCATAACATCGAAGAACGCTGGAGGAAATATTCTTTCAAGCTTACAAAGAATTATCGCCATGATATATCCATCTATTGTAGGTGACTGCCATTCCATATGTGTACAATTCACATTCAACATCACGAGGATGTTTCATTATGACATTTTGACACTTTTTACATGGACAACGTGTAAACCCTCTCTTATCAACATGCTTTTCTACCAAACCAATAAATGATCTTATTCCATCAGTATATTCTTTGTACAATCGATTTCGAAATTTTATCCAACTTTTATCCATAATATATCCTCTGAAAAACAAATCATATAGGAACTTATCATAAACTTATTTAAAGCAAATAAAATTATGTGAAAATGTGCTTAGAGGGGAATCACACAAATCAAGCAATCTTCTAATGACGTTAAATAAGCACAACAGTAGATTACTAGTCACTAGTGACTTCCAGTTCATAACTTCCAAGCCACACTTTGAACACACGAAGTATCCTCCAAAACTCAGTTCAAACACAAACAATTTAACTGCACAACTCTTCTCCAAATTACATTTTGGAATCAACTATATGTAAAAAAAGGAAATGGCGACAATAACATGAACTATATATAATGTAATTCAATATATATATATATATATAGTGAATAAATACCTCGCCAACGATAGCTTCAAATCCGACAACAACGAGAATAATTAGATAGAGAGATGGAGAGGTAATCGACAGCTTCCACTACAACAGTTAGAGAGAGAGACAAGGTAACACAGTTAGAGAGAGAGACAGAAAGAGATCAGATGGAGAGGGAGACGGAGAGAGAGACCAAATGGAGAGGGAGACGAAGAGGGAGATGGAGAGAGAGCAGACGAAGAGGTAGAAGGAAAGAGAGACAGAGACATAGCAGCCGGAGAGAGAGCGACGAATAGAGAGACAAAGAGAGATCGGACCGGACGGAGAGGTAGACGAAAAGATAGATACAGACAGATCAGACGAAGAGGGAGATGAAAAGAGCGACGGCTAGAGAGAGAGAGCAGACAAAGAGGAAGAAACTAAAAGAGAGAGAAATGAAGCTTTACCTACCTACCGAAAATCCGTCGATGGCGGCGATTGGAGGGAGCGATGGCGACAAATGCACACAAGCCATCAATTAGGGCTTTTCTTGCTTTAAAGAGAGCCAAAGGAGATTTTATAAACAAACACACCCGTCATTCAAACTATTTTATGTGTTTTTGTTAGCCATTTTCAACTTTCCAAATGGAAAGATAGATGGACTGATGTTTAAAAATTGTTGTGGCAAGAACATGGAGGGGATGGACCTTCAAATACTTAGGTATTTTTTTTTTTTTTAAATTAAAGTTCAAAATTATGTTGTGGCTATTCTGTAGTTATGGTAGCCAATTCATGCATTTAGTACCTTTATAATATGTTTAAATTATTATCTCAATTTATTATATCAATAAAGAGACTTGTTTCCTTTTAAAATATATATATTATATGTTTAAGTTATAATGTGTTGTGGCTATCCTGCAGTTATGGTAGCCAATTCATGCATCTTACGTTTGCTTGTACTTTTATGTTTGTTAGATTGTTTTGGGAGTTAACAAGTCTCTTAGACACTTTTTTATGAACTTTTTAAGTTGTTTTGAGGGTGGAAGTGTTACTTAGACACTTTTTAGGTACTTTTTTGTTGGTCTTGGATATTATGAAGACATAGAACTATTTAGGTTGATTTGGGAGTTAAAGTGTCATTTAGACACTTTTTAGGTACTTTTTAGTTGGTTTTGAGTTTGAAAGTCATACTTAGGCATTTTGAAGTTGTTTTGGGAGTTAAAGTGTCATGTAGACACTTTTTTAGGTACTTTTTAGTTGGTTTTAAATACCAAAAAGACATTTAAGTACTATTTAGGGTGTTTTTGGAGTTAACAAGTCTCTTGGACACTTTTTAGGAACTTTTTAAGTACTACTTCCGTGTTTTAGGAGTTAACAAGTCTCTTGGACACTTTTTTAGTTGGTAGCCAATTCATGCATCTTAGGTTTGGTTGGACTTTTATGTTTGTTTGATTGTTAGGTTGGTTTTTAGAACTAAAAACTACCTAAAAAGTGTCTAAGTCACTTATACACTTTTTGAAAATTGTTAAGTTGGGTTTTAGAGCTAAAGTGACACTTAGGCATTTTTTGGTTGTTTTGAGAAACAAATGGTCATTGACACACTTTTTGGAAGCTTTATAGTTTGTTTTGATAGTCAAATTACACATATGAACTATTTTGTTTGTTTGGTGAGTTAAATTGTTTCTTGGAAAACTTTTAGGTACTTTTATGTTGGTTTGAGAGTGAAAGTGTCACTTAGACACTTTTTAGGTAGTTTTTAGGTTTGGTTGGAGAGTAAATGTTGCACTTAAGTACTTTAAGTTGTTTTAAAAATCAACGTGTCACTTACACACTTTTTGAAAATTGTTAGGCTGGTTTTTAGAGCCAAAGTGGCACTCGGGCATTTTTTGGTTGTTTTGAGAAACAAATGGTCATTTACACACCTTATAGTTTGTTTTGATAATCAAAGTGCACATATGAGCTCTTTTGGTTGTTTGGGGAGTTAACTTGTTTCTTGTAAAACTTTTAGGTATTTTTTATGTTGGTTTGAGAGTGAAAGTGTCACTTAGACACTTATTAGGTAGTTTTTAGGTATGGTTGGAGAGTAAAAGTTGCACTTAAGCATTTTTTGTTGTTTAAGAATCAAAGTGTCACTTACACACTTTTTGAAAATTGTTAGGTTGGCTTTTAGAGCCAAAGTGGCACTTGGGCTTGTTTTGGTTGTTTTAAGAATCATTGTGTCACTTACACACGAGATTTTTGTCATATGCGCCCAATACGTACTCCTTGTCTTGATGCATATATGATGTAAGTAATCTTAATATATCATGGTTTAGTATTAAAATTTATATATTGAGTACTGTATGAAGATTAATTAATTTATAGGTACTTATACAAACTAATGGAGAAATCGAAGACTTTGAGTTTGTATAAGTTTTTAGATGCTGGTTCCATCTCAATGTCAACCAACAAAGAATCTCGAGCTCGATTGTTGTCCTCGAGAATGACAGGATTGGATAATCAACTTCTCATCTTCCCTTACAATTCTGGGTATGTTGTACGAAATGCATTATACAATATTTTGTGCGCTGTATAATTTTTCTAATGATTCTTTAAATTTGTAGGAATCATTGGACTTTGATCATTATTGATCATTCAAAAAGTAGCATATTCTGGATGGACCCTTTAAAAAGAAAAGAAGAAAAGAAGCTAATTTTTGTTGTTTGTTTGTTCAATCAACCATGTTCTTATCTTCTCTTGTACTATTGTTGGCTATTGTGATTAGGTGCTTGTTATTGTAGTGAATGCATTTTATTGCCTTTTGGGTTGCCATTTCTTCCTCAAATCTTTCATGTTCTATACTTGGTATATTTTAAAATGAACCCAGTTTTCTTTTATTTTAGATTATATAGCCGTTGATTCCTTTTTTTTCTTAGCATTGCAGTTGACAAGTCTAGATGTCATTAACAAGGTATAAGTTTTGCTTGTCTTTTTCTTTTTTAAATTTTCAGTTGATTTTTTTTCTGATTAGAAAACTACCCATATTTCTAACAAAATTGTTTCATATAAACAAGATACTAGGTAACTTTAAAGAAAGATATTCCATTCACGTGTATATGATTTCATCATATTTCATTTATAGCTAGTTTTATCAAATTGGTCAAATTTTTCTTTCTTTGTAGTTGTTTGAGAAAGTTGTAACTCTTGCTGTTATACTACTCACTTTTGTCATTTTGAGCTTTGGAGCATGGTTATTAGATTTATTTGTTCTTTATTTTGGTGGGATAGATATAGTTTGTGACATTGGAATAGTTCATATGGAATTTATTGCTTTAGGAGTTAATAGTGTTCTCACCCTCTAAATATAGTTTCAAACTAAGTTTTGACTTTAAGAACATGTTTTAATTGCTTTAGGAGTCTTTCAAATAACTAAGGAGCGCTTTGGAACATTAGGTAAGTATTATTCTAGTCGAAATATTTATCTTCTTGTAGATAACAAGATTCTAGGTCATTCATGTGGTGAAAAATGGATGAGACTATGAGTGAATGGTTTGCTTTATCATTGGAAGCTACTAGTGATGTTTTGTACATTTTTGCATAACTGTTATTGGTATTTTCTTTATATACTTTTGATATGACGTTGATACTAATTCATGTGGTGAAAGATGGATGAGACTATGACATTTTTTGGTTGTCAACGAAGGTCAAAATTGTAATAGTGTCTAACATTTTAGATTTTGAGGTAATTTTTTTTTCTTTCTAATAAGTGTGTGACTAACGAAATTTCACTCCTAGGTGCAGAATATACAACTTCTCTTATTTGAAGTCGGGGATTGTTGGAATGCATTCTCATATCACTAAAAAATTGTTGGGGCAAGAATAGGAAGGGGATAGACCTTCAAATACTTAGGTATTTTTTAAAATTAAAGTTTAAACGCTGTTTATAAATGCATGTATATTATGTGTGGCTATCCTGCAGTTATGATAGCTAATTCATCCATTTAGTGTCGTTATTATATGCTTGAGTTGATTTTGATAATGTGTCACTTAGACATTTTTTAGGTACTTTTTAATTGGTTTTGATAATCAAAGTGCACATATGAACTATTTTGGTTGTTTGGGGAGTTAAATTGTTTCTTGAAAAACTCTTAGGTACTTTTTATGTTGGTTTGAGAGTATTTAAGTTATATATTTGTTTTGCTCGTATTAGATTAATGTGTTTGAGTTCTAGGAAGATATCTTTTTTTTGTGATAAATATTTTTTGTATTATGTTTCACTTGTCCTTCCCTAAACAAAGAAGTTTCTCATTTAACCTTTACTCTTTCTAATAGACTAATGTATGAGTATTTCTACTTTTTAGTAGTTATACTCCTAAAAGGTTGGACAAGTTACAATAATTATATATTTGTTTTGCTCCTACTGTATTATGTTTCACTTGTCCCCCTCGCCCCTAAACGAAGAAGTTTTTCAATTAACTCTTATTATTTCTAGTAGACTAGTGTATAAGTTAAATTTGGAGGTTATTCATGTTATTAAGGTTGAAAAGTGAGATTATAATGTGATTTTGAGTCTATTTATGTGGTTATATTGTGATTCTATGTATAATTTTTGTTTGAAAGTGTTCATTGAAGCTTACTTGTAGGACTAAAGTGGGGTTTTCAGTGTAAATATATATAACAAAATGATATTGTTACAGTACGATCAACATATATATAACCTGCATATTGTTATTATTGTTCACTTTTATATATTGAGTTAAATTCTGAAATGAATGTCTTTTTTTTTTTCTACAAGGTTCCTGGACAAGGCCATTGAAGTAAGGAAACTCACCAACCAAGATATTTAAATAGGTGTTGTATATATTTTTTTTGGGATTATGCCAACACTTAGTTCTAAATACTAAATTTGTAAATGATGTACCCAAAATTTGGTTACTAGTGTTGTTGTAATTAGTTTCCTTATATTAATGATAGAAAGTATATTATTATATATGAAAGTTACTTTTTATGTCTGTGTACATATTTTGTGTTGAAACTGAAGGAAACACAGGTGTAATAACATGTATGAAACATAGGTACAATAACGTGTATCATTGAAATGGTTTCTTTGATATTTGACAAAAGTCATGAGATGTAATTTTATGATAGTAGAATATTGTCATCTATCAGACTTCTATGACTATAAATAAGTGACAATCTATGTAATTCAATGACCTTAAAAAAATGTCATAATTAAGGCATTATTGACACTTTAAATGTGTCATTATTTGTTGCTCGATGACAGAATTTTAATGTCAAGATAACTCTTTATTTGACAGAAAAAGTCAACATTTTCATTATTTAATGACTATAGAAAATTGTCACGAAAAATGGTTTCCATGACTTATAATAAATGTCAATACATGTTCTTTGTTGACTATGTTTAAAAGTCATGAAACTATCAATGATGACTGATTTCTCATGTGTCATCTATACACTTTAAATGATGGGCGATTAAATGACTAAAAAAAAGTCAAGAAATGTGGTAATGACTGTTTTTTAGAGTCATAGAAGCCTATTTTTGTTGTAGTGCCTTCTATTGTCATGCTACCTCGTCATGAGACGTATCTCGAACTTTGGAGTGTTGAGTCTATCGAGTTGGACCCTTTTGAGGTCAGACTAATTTCTCAATGCGCTTTTCCACCTCATTGCAAAGTTATGTGCCAAATGGTGCCAAGCCCACCACAGGATAGGCTCGACAACTGGTCATTGCTCTCCTTACCTGACTGAGCTTGTTACAACTCAACCAGTCCTAATGTTCTTTCCCACCCTAAGGGTAGAGTTATCGTTACTTCACCATTCATTTTGGGTCGTCTCTTTCACTTATTTCTAACAATCTTGTATCTCAATCACTTGTAACATAGTTTCTTCATGTATGGTACCTAAATAGCTCCATTCTTCTTGATGATATAATTCTATCTCTTAGTGAGAGAGAATATTCTTTGTTAGAATTTCCTAAGCTCGTCTACATCCAAATAATTTTTATATAAGCAATAGAATACTCATCTAATGCAAATATTTCTTGACACTCCAGTCATTCATGATATTTAATTTTGTCATTTTACCAATTTTAAATAACTTAAAGAATGTGGTGCATATGTGTGGATATTATCATTTTAATTATTAACTAATGAGATGAAGACAAATTGGCTAATTTAAATAACGTAACTTCATAATAAAACTTTTTTTTGTGTTCTTTTTGCATCTTTATAGGTTGAGATTTAAAATTTCTCCAATAGTATGTAGCTTCATTCACTTAACGACAAACTTTGTTTTCACATCGTAGTTGGTTGATATACTTCTTCGAGACTTCAAATTCCTTGCGGTCTAGAACTGTAAATGAGTTATCATTCTCCTGTCGTTAGAATCTTGTGTAATTGTGACATCCCAAATTTAGTCAACAACAGAAACCTCAGTGATGGACAGTAAGCCAAGTTTCGATTTAATCATCTCTCAACTTAAATCATCGCAACCTCAATCTTGAATCTTGACAACTTGACTTTAGATTTATTTTTCTTCAATTTAGTTTTTTTCAATTTAGGACTACTTTTGCTATCATTGTTGGTAAATTGAATACAAAGTTACTTGTTAAAATTTTTTGTTCATGAATGGATTTGTTGACTGGGAATTTTCATGAAGTTTTTGGGAATAAAGTTTAAGTTTTTGGAATGAAGTTCTTTTGAGTTTTCTTCAATTTGTTATGGAGTTTGTTGACTGTGAATTAAATTTTTGGAGTTTCTAGGTGATAAAATCTACTATTGTGGAGTTTTTTGGTGCTAGATTTTTTGCTGATAAACATAGATAGAAGTCAAGTGATAGACTTCTATCACATTATACAAATAGAAAAACAAATCATCAATAGAAACTAATAGAATTCTATCACAGTATATCCAATTTGAATTTAAATCTGTGTTTGAGTTTTTGCAATGAAGTTCATGTTTTGGAATCTATATCTATTGTTGATAGATATAAATAGAAATCTATCTGTGTCTATTGCTGATAGATATAGATAGAAGTCTATTTATGGAATGTTTCAAGTTTGTGGAATAAATTCTATCTGGACATAGATAGAAGTCTATCCGTGTCTGAAGTATTTGGAATGAAGTCCAAGTTTGTGGAATGAATTTCTATCCGTGTCTATTGTTGATAGGTAGACATACATAGACGTACATTTGTGTCTAAAGTTTTTGGAATATTTCAAATTTCTATCTATGTCTATTATTAATAGACACAAATATAAGTCTATCTTAAAGGGATTTGAATTTCGTGCAGAAGCACGTGAACGCATGTACTTTTATTTTACGTTTTGAATTTAAAATATAGAGAAACTTCAACATATTTTAAATGTTTTATTGTAAAGAAATTCAAGAAGAAAGAAAATAGAGCTCTTTTCAAATATAGCAAAAGGAACAAAATATTTACAAATATAGCAAAATTTCACTGTCTATCTGCAATAGACCATTATAGATCGCAATAGACTACTAGTTGTGTCACGATAGACATAAATAGTAGTCTATCATGGAAGAGAAATAGTATACTTTTTTTTTCAGCCCGGGGTTCTTCCTTCTAATAGGATTGGCGGAAGACATAGATAGTAGTCTATCGTGGTCTATCGCAGATAGACAATGTATTTTGCTATTAAGTGTAAATATTTTTAGTAGTTTTGCCATTTAAGATAATTTCTCAAAAAAATACCTTTGAAGAGTTTTTCAATCTTCTCCAATTCTTCAGTGTTTCTCCACAGGAAATGATCACGAACACCGCAACTCTGGTCACCACCAATAGATATTCCTTGATATTCTCAAGGTGAGAATCACAGCAGAGTTATGATATTCTCAAGGTGAAAATCACAGCGGAGTTGTGTGGGCTTGCTTGGATTAAATTTGGGAATGACAGAAGACAAATCTTTTTTTTTTTTTTTTTTTTTTTAAGAGAGAATTGCCAAAAAGGAAGAAGAAAGGAATTTATAGAGATTAACTTCTTTTTCATCTTCTTCGTTGTCTTCTTTATTGTGAATCATATATATAGGAAGAGATGTATGTGTGGGAGTTATCAAATAACTCCTCATTACCNAAGAAAAAAAAAAATTTTTTTTTTTTTTTTTTTTTTTTTAAGAGAGAATTGCCAAAAAGGAAGAAGAAAGGAATTTATAGAGATTAACTTCTTTTTCATCTTCTTCGTTGTCTTCTTTATTGTGAATCATATATATAGGAAGAGATGTATGTGTGGGAGTTATCAAATAACTCCTCATTACCTCAAGTGAAATACCTCTCAAGGGAGTTATTTCTAAATTTGAATTTCATTACATTAATTAATATAATTAAATTCAAATCATGTATTATATCCCATATAATATATAACTTATAGTTTATTATATCACATATGATATAACCTCTAGTTTAAATTCTCTCATATAACAGATAGTATTAATACGAATCAAATTCATATTAATTTTAACCTATAGTTTATGTATGAATCACATTCATATAATTAATATTTGAATCACATTAAAATATTTATTTCTCTAGAAAAACTTTATATTATAATGTATCACATATATTATATTAATTGTATCTAATACAATTAAATCCCTAAATTAATTTGAACAATTCAAATTAATCCAAAATTAATTTGATTCTCATTATTCCTTATCGAGCAAATGAGGGAACCTTGTGGACCTATAAATTGAAGCTCTAATGATACGAGATTAATTAATTAAACTCTTTAATTAAATTAATCTCCATTCATTAACTGTCATGTCACTCCACTAAAGACTGACAGTTGCACTATTCGCACTATAGATGTATTTTTGTGTCCATTGAATATAACCAATCAATAGTGCATTGACCCTTCATAACTTGCTCATAAGTACAACTTTGTCAAAATTACCGTTTTATCCCTATAGTTACATCTAACTCCTTAAGTACCACTTATTCCTCTAATGCATAATTAGTTATAGTCCAACGATAACCGAACCCCTCTCTGGCCAAGAGAGGGTGTGGCGCCACATTGTTCAAGCCCTGGAATCAACCCTTAAGGGAGCAATTTCTCTACTTTCCCTAACAGTAGGGAAAGAGTGAATTCCTTCTTGTGTAGTTGCGTTTCCAGCTCCCCAATCAAACGAATCTCTAAAATGGTAGGCATATTGAGTCGGCGAACTAGCCACTCTCACCCATGCAAATCAAATGACCGTTCTCATAGGCAGAAGTTCACAACTCACTCAAGATTTAGGTTAAGTAACCTATCGTCATCCTAATGAAATGTAAGTCTCTTCTAATAACGGTGTTATAAAAAGAGAGTTAACGTTTCGTGGTCTGGTCTTATAAAAACTCTTTGTATAGAATATCCCCGCTCACATGTCTCTACATGAATGATCAGGATCAGATCATTTGTAGCACTTTACAACACTTATAACAACTACAAAGTGAGTCATATTCATATTGTCACTAGGATAGGGTACCCGACCCTATCCATTACTAAATACCATTTAGGTTATTACTTAAACATGATCCACCTGTATATCTCCATATACATGTTTAAGTTATAGGTAATAACCTTAGATCTTAGTTTATTGGTTTTGGGTTAATGCAACTAAACGTTGAATAAAATAACATTTATTTTATTAAATAAATAATTTGTTTATACAAATAAAACTTACAAACTTTGACCACAAGATTTAGGGCATCAACCCCAACAATCTCCTACTTGTCCTAAAGCTAGTGGGGTGTATAAATACAAATTAAAGATACAAGGTACAATATACTAAACAATAAACTAGGGCATACACCCCAGTAATTCCTCCCACTTGTCCTAGACTAGATAAGGCCTATCATGTAGACCTAGATTCTCCAGGTAACCCTCAAACACTTTAGCCGTAAGAGCCTTTGTAAAAGGATCAGCAACGTTGTGTATATTGTTGATAGATAGACACATATAGAAGTCTATTTGTGTCTAAGTTTTTGGAATGAAATCTATGTGTGTCTTTTGCTGATAGACATAGATAGAAGTCTATTTGTTTCAAAGTTTTTGGAATGAGGTTCAAGTTTTTGGAATGAATTTCTATCTGTGTCTATTGCTAATAGAATAATAGGTAGAAGCATATAGAAGTTTATTTGTGTCTAAAGTCTTTGGAATGTGGTTGAAGTTTTTGGAATGAATTTCTATATGTGTCTATTGTTGGGAGACACAGATAGAAGTCAATTTGTGTCTTAAGTTTTTGGAATGAAGTTCAAGTTTTGAGAAACTATGTCTATTGCTAATAGAGATAAATAAAAGTCTATATGTGTCTATTGATAATAGACACAGATAGAAGTCTATCTGTGTGTGAAGTTTTTGGAATGAAGTTTAAGTTTCATTTTTTGGACTATTTGGTTAAACAAGTTGTATGATTTGTGTTTATATGTATTGATAGACAGTGATAGAGTTCTTGTCTATCTGCGATAGACACATCTAGAATTTCTATTCGATTAAGTCTTCAAACTTTGTTTTTTTATACATAATTAGTAATATACTAGTATATAACATAACTAGATCTAGATCGTTATTTGGTTATTAATAAAGTTGCATGATTGGTATTTTATATGTTGTCATAGACATCGATAAATTTCTATTGGTGTCTATTAGTGATAGAAACAGAGAAGGTGTCGATAGACTATCATACAAGATAGACTTCTATTTGTGTCTATCACTATTTTTCTCTATGTGCCATAGACACACATAGAAGTCTATTTATGTCTATCTCCGATAGACACAAATAGAATTTTTTTTAGATAGTCTTCTAACTTTGTTGTTCATACATACACAGTACTATACATAGTCTTCAAACTAGAATTTCAATCTATAAATTTTGTTCCATTTGTTTACAACTTAAGGAGATAATAAATCAAAAAATAATTGTGACCTTTCTTATTACATTAGCTACATCTTGATGAACATTTAGATTCACCTATAGATAGGATCCTTTGTTTTCTTGCTCATCCGGCTTGACGTTTAACAATAGGAGGTAATGTTTTACTCTAGTCATCTGCAGCTCTCCAATCTGAATGAATTTCAACAGGTCGAACACAACCTTTATATGACAATGTTGTTAAATGATAATATATAGATACATAAGAATAAGTATTGATATTTAGCCTTCGGAGAAGCAAGTCCATGATCGCATGGAATGTCATCATAATCCCATACTCAACAACTGCAAGATCTCGAGTCCAATTTCACCAAGAACTGTTTATCACCATCCATTATTTTATATTCAATGATGCTAACATGATCAACCTAATAAATAAAAATAAAAATAATTAATTAGTATCAACAATCAGTACGTGAAAGATAGTGATAACATTCTATCCCTGTCTATTAACGATAGAAAGTAATAAAACTCTATCACTGTCTATTGAGGTGATAGACAATAATAGTAATGTATTGTTTTTATTATTCAATCTATAAATTGTGTAAAAGAAAAAAGAAAAAAAAAAGAATTGTTACCAAGAAACTCCTTGAGTTTGGATGTCGTTCACATAATATACTCTTAGCCTAAGTAGTTAAAAAAGTTTTGATTGACAAAGAAGCTTTACTTCTATCATGAAGCCACTTTTGCAAAAAATCTCTAATCAACTCAAGTAAGCTTGCAACTGGGAAGTCTTTGGCCTCTTTCAAAACTGAGTTTAAGCATTCTAAAATATTTGTTGTCATCATTCCATATCTCCTTCGTCGTGAATATGCACGAGACCACCTCTCAAATCCCATCTTACTAAGATAACTTCTAATGTTTGGACAAATTGACTCTATTGATCTCATATTCAACTCAAAGTTAGCAACAATGTAAGATTTAGCATAACAAAAGTAAATATTATCCATCAAAGGATCCTTAAATGTAAGCTTCACATTTCTCAAAAGATGTTCGATGCACACACAATATTCAACATTCCTAAATACACTTAAAACACCTTTAGGAATGCTCAAATGCCTATAAGAAATAATTACTAAATCTTCTCTATCCTCTAGACTAATATTCTCAAAAAACAATTTTCATGATGCATCGTTTTCAGAATCTACTATAGCAAATGCAAGGGGAAAGATTTGGTTGTTACTATCTAATATC
The DNA here is from genome assembly GCA_031780015.1 of Citrullus colocynthis. NCBI lineage: Eukaryota > Viridiplantae > Streptophyta > Magnoliopsida > Cucurbitales > Cucurbitaceae > Citrullus > Citrullus colocynthis. The sequence continues at coordinate 3,406,572 of QLSR01000104.1, read as the reverse complement.
GAGGCTGTTAATGGAGTACCTACAAACTTACACTTCAAAAAAGTGTCATCAACAGATATGGTAGGTCTACAATACTTCCACCCTCGATTGATGCACCAATAGCCATAAAAAAAAATTGAAATGTCCATTTTTATCTGTTTCAAAAGCAGTGTACGAACTTGAAAAGTAGATTTAAGTGTGCATATCAATTGCCAACGATAACGAATATATTAGTCTTGATCATTTAGAAATAGAAAATGATAGCATTCGATCTCTATCTTTGATAGATAATCATAGACATCTTTCACTGATAGACAATGATAGATGTTATCATTGTCTGTCAGATAGTATTATAAACTTACCAAGAAAAAGACATCAACAATAATACTTGGATTCATTTCATTCAACTTTTCAAAGAACTTTGGAATCAAACTATATGACTCAGATGCATCACCTTTTAACGACCTTACTATGTGTTCTTTTGACCTCCAAGTTTTTGATAGCTAAAATTGACACCAAGCTTAGTACGAGCTCTGTGGACAATATCTCAAGGAATAGATTAGTCGATAGAGATAAACCTAAAATCCTCTTTCAAGCAGTCACCAATAATGGAAAAAGAAGCTTGCTCATGACAACTTTGAATTGTATTCATTTAACAATCACGATCAGAAATATATTTCCTAAGCATTCACAACTCACTCTTTTTGTACTGAGATGTTGTAATATACCTTTTACAACCTTCTTGCAGACATTTCAACTCAAGGGACTTTGAATTTGATCTTGAAGTCTTAAATTGAAAATTTTTCTTTAGTGTTACTATGTAAAAACACTTTGACATAATTTTTTTACTTGCAAATATATCCTTTCCCTTCAAATCATTATCAAAATGAATATCTTTTATCACTTGAAAATCAATTTCATTTGAAGAAGAAGTAAAAGAGGCTAAACATAACATTCTATCACTACATCTACTACTAATGCATCCATTACTAATAGCACTAGAAGATCCTTCCAAAGAATGATAACTAAAATGAGTAACTAAAGGATGTCTAGTACTTCCATCTTTAGCCAAAGTAAAAAATCAACTAACATTCTTATCTTGTTTTATTTGGAACACATTTTGAATACTAGTTTTACCAAAATCCAATAATAAAATAATTCTATCAAACCATCCAACTGAATTTCTTCTAATATCAAACCCACTAAACTATTGAAATCTATCATATCATCCACCAAAACATCACCAACCTTACACTACAAGAAATCGACCTTTTGCCGACACCAAAAAGCGTTAGCGTATCCTATACTGATGTAATGTAGCCGTCAGCGTAGATCCATCGGCAGATCCAACGCCGATGCTAAAAAAAATAGGCGTCGGTGTTGATTGGAATTGCCGACAACAGTCGTGAAGTTGAACCTATGTCGACGCTAGCAAAAAGCATCGGCAAAAGTAGGATACGTCGACAATTAGATGTCGCCTCGGCAGTTCTTGGATGCCGACGGTATGCAACCGACATTGGCATATCCCCACAATGCCGACGACACATACTTGGCGTTGGTAATTCTTATATGTCGATAATTACAATGTGCCCTTTCCATATCCTTGAAATGTCAACGCCACATTAACGTGGCGTCAGCATAAGCCAATTTGTTTCTTTTTTCAAAATACCTGCTTCATACTAATTGGTTTGTACCTGAAAAGAAACAAATTATACCAAGTAATAAGCAACATCCATTCAATATTAAAATTAGTAATACATCATTAAGTTCCTTAGATCCATAAATCTAGAATGTTACAAATACATAAAAGAAGTTTGACAATAAAGTTATATAATTGTCCTAAAACACAGACATTCCAACAAAAATATATATATATATATATGAAGACCGACTTCTAGCTTGGTTAAAAGTTGGTCCTAGAAAATAAACAACAAAAAAAAAAAAAAGTGAAATACTGATTATAATTATAACAAAAATGTATCAAGCACAAATTTAATACATCTTATAGAGCGAGAGAGAGAGAGAGTGATGAGAGTTCACTCTCTCAATCGCGCTCTTTTGCTCTCTATCTCTCAATCTCATTGTCACTCTCTCAATCTCGCTCTCTCGTTCTGACTCTCTCAATCTCGCTATCTCGCTCTCTATCTCTCAATCGCAATATCACTCTCTCAATCTCACTATCTCCACCTAAAGATCTAAATGTGATGTCTTAGAATGGACCTTGAACAAAACTCCAAGACATGTATTGAGTTGTTTGAAAACTCTAATCACCCATATTTATACAATGAATTCAAACTTCGATCACACATATTTATACAACGAAAAACCTGTATGTGATGTCCTAGAATGAATCTCAAGCATCACTTAAAAACTTCAATCACAAATATTTGTACTATGGAGAACCTATTCCAAAATGTGATGTATTAGAATGGATATTGAACAAATCTCCAAGACATGTGTATTGTATATCAAGTCACTTGAAAACTTCAATCACAATATCTATACAATGGAAAACCTACATGTAATGTTTTGGAATGGATCTTGAACAAATCTCCAAAACATGCATCAGGTCACTTGAACACTTTAATCACAAATACTTAGATAATCAAAACATGGTTGAGTAGGTAGGAGAACTATTACATTCACAAAGTTAATGCATAAACTTCATGGTTTATAAGAAGTTGAGGTAATTTCCACTCCTAATAAGTATGACAATCAAGTTAAACAAAATTGATGTCAGCATCCCTTTTGTCAAACAAAAAGAAGAGTACGCCAAACCTTTATTTTCTGTCAAATCGATGTCCTCCTACTGGCTACCATAACTAAAGGATAGCAACAATTCTCAAACAATGTGCAAGACTTCCTAACATATGAATATATTACACTTGCTACCATAACTGCAGGATAGCAACAAACCTCAAACAATCTCAATATGCAAGACTTCCTAACATATGAATGTATTACGTACACTTACTACCATAACGGTAAGATAGTAACAAATCTCAAACAATCTCAATATGCAAGACTTCCTAACATATTTTTCCATGCTTCTCACTCACACATCGGGATATGTTTGTCACAAACCCATCAGAAAATTTCACTGATTCTAAGAAATTACAAACTTCAACCCTTTTGTGAGTAGTTAATGTATATGCGGGATGTGGCTTTACAAATTTAGACCCTTCTTGTCGCAAATGTAAGTCTTTTCGTATCTTTAGATCCTGTAAATCCAATTATGCATTGGTCGTGTCTTTTGTCTTTCTTTCAATGTTAAACAAGGTGCCAAGCAAGTTATCATAAATGTTTTTTTCGATGTGCATCACGTCCAGCTTATACCACAACAACAGTCATGACCAATATGGAAGTTGGAAAAAATAATTTGCTTCGTCTAGTTTACACTTTGCTTCCTTTTCTTATCTTGTTTTGTTGGATGTTTGCTACGCACAGGAAGATTTATCGTACTAAATTGTTCTAACATCTTTTCTCCATTCATTGAAACTAGAGGAGGTCTATGTTCAACCTTTTTATTATGTTGTTTACTTTTACGCCAACTGTGATTTCAAGAAGATAATGTCTATGCCCATGTAAGAAATTTTTCCTCTTATTTGAAAAGATGATGTATCTTCCATACAAATAGGACATGCTTGGTAACCCTTAGTACTCCACCAAGATAGATCACCATATGCAAGGAAGTCATTAATAGTCCATAACAAACTTGCACGTAATCTAAAGTACTCACCACTGACACAATCATAAGTGCGAACACCATTATTTCACAACTTTCAACTCCTCTATCAATGGTTGCAAGTAAATGTCTATTTCTTTTCCAGGACATTTCGGTCCTGGTATAAGCAAAGACATGAACTTCATGCATTTTCATGGTGGCAAATTATAAAGAATTAGCACAATGGGCCACATACTATATGAAGTACTCATATTTGAGAATGGATTGAATCCATCTGAAGCTAATCCTAGATGAACCTTTCATGGGTCGGAAGCAAACTGAGGAAATTCACAGTCAAAATGTTTACACCCTTCTCCATCAGCTGGATGTTGTAGTGTATCATCTGTTACAACACACTTTTCTTTATGTCACCTCATTTCAAATGTAACATGCCTCGATGCAAATAATCGTTTCAACCTCGGTATCAACGAAAAGTGGCGTAAGACTTTATGTGGGTTCTTCTTACCTTTTCCATCGTTAATTTTATATCGAGGCTCATGGCAAACTGAACATTGTTGGGAATCAAAAAATTCTTTCCAATATAATATGCAACCATACTTGCAAGCATGAGTTGAGTCATACCCTAGACCCAAGGCACGTAACTTCTTCTTAGCTTCATAAAATGAACTAGGTATAGATGCACCCTGTCACATCTCTTTCCGAACTACCCTCCTGTAGCCCGAGACGGAGTATGAGGACAGCAGTCATTGACCTTATTATCGACTTCCACTGTCGAACTTCCCTTATGCCCGTTTAACCACACTTCTTAGGATGGCAATATCATTAACTCTTGACAAACCTCGAATTCGATCGGCAACGGGAACTGTCATACTACCTGAAAAATGAAAAAAAACATATGGAAGGGTGAGCTAAAAGTTCAATGAATGATAGATTTTTGTAAAACCATCTTCAGTTCGAATGAGGCATGTTCAAATTATTGTACACCATAGTCATAAAACATGGATTCAAATCATCATTTCCGTAAAATCGTACTTTCCAATTTCTTAGTCAAATAACATAAGTACGTTCCAGAACAGTTGTACGTGAAATCAATTTATTCTTTAAAAATTTTTCCTTAGTTGAGGCGGAGCAAAACTCAACGCTCTCAACGTCGAAAACATCCTTAGTTGGGGTGGAGCAAGACTCAACACACCCCACGTCGAAATCATTCCTGGTTCGATGCAGAGCAGAACTCGACGCACTAGCAATATCAACCTCTATATGCACATAGGAATATTGCTGGTTGCCCAAGTACCTTCTCCATGTCCCTCAGTACTGGGTCCCGGGGAAACTCACGTGCCTTCTCCATGTCCATCAGCACTGAGTCTCCTCTAAAATATTTTCCTTTAAGGAAAGCAATACTTTATACAAAACAGTTCATATACAAATCTTTCATGAGAAAACAGGGCAATTCATAAATCAATAACATTTGATAAACATACTTTTCAATACCGTTTAACAAAACAAAGACTATGAGTTGTAAATTGATTGATCACAAAATCATAAATAAATTAGAAAACCAAACTAACATGTACAACGAAATTGTGAAACAAGAAAAGTGTCACTCACTAAACACTTAAGGATAGTTTCTCCTCTATCTCGAGCTTCTTGGACGTAGCGTTCTAACCCTGGAACGCAGGGCCTTATATTCCACTGGCATCTCGGTTGGTCGCAACCCTGCCCTTGGACGCAAGGTTGATAGCTAACGCGAGGTGCTTCCCAGCTCTTCTTTACTTCTCTCTTTGGATGCGTCGACCGCTCAAGGTCCAACTTGGACGCATCGTTCACCTTGAAAGCAAGACTGACCCCTTAGACGCAAGATAACCTCTTAAACACAAGATTTAGCTAAGATGTCAAAATATCTTCTCTCTTGGCTGCAGACTTCTATTACGGACGCAAGGATTCCTCCTTTCTCTAAGAATTCTTACTTCAGCATCATCAGTCACTCCTTTTCTCTCAAGATCCTATTTATAGCTTTGGAATAGAGGGCTGGTCATACTACTTTTCCTCCCTTTTTACCATTTTCTTGCCACATGTCAAGCTGCATGCTTAACCAATCATGCATTTATCCAAGCATCACCTTGCATGAAATTCTTAACATACTTCCTAACACCTCCCACTTATAAGGTGTCAAGTTTTTATGAAGCCACCTAGCCCTTATAAGCTTATCTTATACATCTAACATATTCCAATATACAAACTATTCATTTAATCATACTGCCCTTGTGCGTTCACTGAATTTCCTTTAAGGTTTTAGCTTCATTACTTATTTCCTTTACCTTCCACCATAATACCTTTGAAACCTTTTCTTCACCATATATTACTAGGCGTCAATGTCCCAAACGCATACTACTATGCATTTGTACCTTATCGCATCGTACCATGCGTCCAACTTCCTACCCTTTAAACTCTTGAATTAGAATCTATGCGTTTACCCGAAATCAAAGTTATATTTCCATTTACCATGGAATTGAGCTCCTCAATGCATAGCCTTAACGGCCCTTGGTTACCTTAAACACTAAATGTCCTTGTCTTTGAGCACGGACTTCTTAATCAACACCAAAATCCTTACTAACTCATAATAAACCTTCAACGCATGCTGCTCATGCTTTAAGGTTCCTCGGCTTCTCTTTTCTTTCTAACTTAACACCCTCCAAAGCTAATCTCATAACTTGTTAATTTTCAAGACTAAGTGTGAGCCATGCGTTTCCTTTTTTTCCTAATTCTTGTTTCCCTTTTCAAAATTCAGTATCAAATTCCTTCCAAATTAAGGTACCACGTTTTAGCGCTTTACCACCTATGCATTAACCGGACCATGCTAAAAAATACATCTAAATGTTTAACTAATTCCCAAACTATGCCTTCCATCCTTCATTCTCACTCTTAGTGGAATATCCATTTCTTTCCTAATATTATGCGTTCAACTAGTCTTACTTCTTTTCTTACTAGCCATCTTAAAAATTCTGAGTTAGGGTCTTACACACCCACTGGAAATGCATTCTTTAGTAATTCGAGCAGCATATCAAATGACTTGTTACTCCAACCATTAAGAACTTTAATGTGCATCAAACTTACCAAAAAGTTGAGTGAAGAGTATTTTGTATAATCAGGGTATAATTGATTATGTGCTTCATCCAATAAATCCTCAAATAGCCTTGAACTATCACTCTCAATCTCGATATCTTCTTCATCTAAATCTTCATCAATAATTTGACCTTATAAATCGTTTTGGAATATTTAACATCTCATTTTCTTCAAATGACACATCATTAAACTCTGCATTATTCAATCATTCATCTTGTACTAAGTGAGATGTCTGATTTAATTCCAACGACAAATTAACTCCTTCCCCATGGTATATCCATTGCCTATATGAGGGAGACATTCCGTATGTGAATAAATGTCGTCGAACCCCGTCTAATGATTCCCATACTGTATTCATACAATTCTTGCATGAACATCTTGTCTTTCCAAAGTTATTAACATGGGACTTTGCTTTCTCAAGAAATTGGGTTACTCCTTCCACGTAAGCCATTGAGAACTTATCTCGAATTTGATTCCAATCTTTATTCATTTTTAATGATAAACGTTCCAACTAAACTCTTGATTTCTATAGTCTTAAAGTCTTAAACCTATAAGAATTACACAAAAGATCAAAGTTAGTATTAACTAACATATATGATCTTTATATGTTAGTTAATAATGCACAAATTGGTCCAAATGATGCACACTTTGATAAAGTTGGTGAAATCAAAGGTTGCTTTAATGGCGCATCTCAATCCATTTCGTCTAGATTTAAAAATGCGAAAAGTTAGCTTCTCATTACATTTAAACCATTGATTTTTTGGAGCTCTCTCGATTGAATTATGACCAAGACAAACTAATTAGTCCAAATAATGCACACTTTGAAAATAACAAATACCACAACCATAATGCACAACCATAATAACAAATAATCAACAAATTCGTCCAAAGACCACAACCATAATCAACCTACTTCTCTAAATTAAGCACATATTAGTGAATACCAGAACAATAATCAGAGAAAACATCAAATTAACTCATAGTAAGCAAAATTTAGAGAGATCTTACCTCAAGTAAATCAAATTCATCCAAGCGTGGCCAAAACCCACGGATCCAGATTTGAGGAGAGTGAAGAGAGGGAGAGAGCAGCGAGATGGAGAGATCGAGAGAACGAAGAGACGAGACGAGACCGACAAAAGAGATAGCAAAGAGATGGGAGAGACAAGATCGAGAGCTGGTGGAAATGTAGGGAATGGAAGAGAGCGACGAGAGCGAGATCAGAAGAGAGCAGCGAATACGTACTTGGCGATGGGCAGCCGAATTCAAAAGAAAGAAAACTAGGGTTTTTTTTTTTTTTAGAATTGCTGAAGCCATAAGTCAAGCGTCAGCAAAGGTCATATTACGCCGATGACATGCAATCCATCATCGGCAAAGGCATAGATTTTTTTGGGCATCGGCATCGTTTTCGTCGACAAAAGCCCCTTTCTATCAACAGCAATAATCAACAATCGACAAAAACCCCCATTTGCCTACGGGTAAAAAAGTAGCATCGGCTAATACCACTCTTTGCCGATGGGTTAATATAATAACATCGACATATGACCCTCCATGCCGATGCCTTATTTTTCACCGTCGGTATAGATGGTTATTGCTGATTGTACCATTGGTAGCCACGTTTTGCTGACGACTCTTTATAGCGTCTACATGATGTCCGTCCGCATAGTTGGATTTTCTTGTAGTGTTATAATTCTCATAACAATTGTAATGGTTCCACCCCATAAAAAAAAAACAACTATTGAAAGATTAACCATGGTATCAAATACTGCAAAAGGGAAAAAGATTGTATAATAAACTAAAGTAAAAATATCTATCACAAATAGAAAGAGATAGATGTCTATCATTGTGTATCAATAATAGACAAAGATAAAAATCTATCTTTGTCTATCACTCATGGACAAAGATAAATTAAATTATCAAAACGATTGTAAACCGGTGTAATCAATAGGAAGAAGAGAACAGACACATTATACAATACAAACCATAATTCTATCTCTGTCTATCATTGACTGATAAAAAGATTAAGTTTTCAAATTGAAAACAAATCTAAGAAGAACAAACACATTATGCAATGACAAACACAAACCAATACAAACAAATCTAAAACAGAAAAAAATAAACTGACTAATGGAAGAATAACACACATTATACAAATAGAAAGACAAACCAACAAGCACATTATACAAATAGAAAGAGAAAGCATCGATAGAAAGTGATAGAATTCATCCAATTCGAATTTAAATCGAATAGACTGCAATAAAATTCTATCGAGTCTATCAGCGATAGACAGTGATAGAATTCTATCACTCTCTATCTATCATGCGATAGAAATTGATAAAATGCTATCATAGTTTCCAAATTATGATCTCTCCAAACAACTTTAATGTAAAGCAGCCAAAGTCTAATCATTCCAATTAATTTAATTTGGCATGAAACATTTGAAATCCTAACAACTAAAGAAGAAGAAGAAGAAGCAAAAGATAATAAAGAAAAAAAAAAAAAGAAAGAAGAAGCAAAACAAATATTTCATGTGCACAAATTTTCAATCAATTAAAGAAGAAAAACATAGAAGAATAAGAATTGTACTGTGCTTCTAAGTTTTCGATTTTCACCAAAAATACAATGAAGAAGAAAATCAATGAAGATAATAACGACTAAATAAGAAGAAGAAAAAGGAAAGAGATCCTAAAGAAGGAGAAGAAAAAGAGGACATAAGAAGAAGAAAAAGAAAAACAAGAGCAAGACCTAGAAGAAGAAGAAGCAAAATCACCATCGACTGCAAAAACACCGTCAATCTTGAATTCTTTGTGGGAAGGAATTGATGTGTGAAATTGATTGGAAAGAAAGGAAAGAAGAAGAAGATTTTGTAAAATAGGAAAGAAGAAGAAAAAAAAATTGCTGAGGAAATATGCGCACTGGAAGGGTACTTTCGTATTTTGAAAAAAAAATTAAAACTATTTCAGTGTGATTTCAATTTTGCTATTTCTGTAATTAGTTTTTTAATTTTGTCATTTAAGACAATTCCCCTAAAATTTATTTTGCCACATTTACAATAACTTTAAAAATTTTGGTATATTTAAAAATAATTAGACAATACAATTGACCTATTTAAAAAGTGTTCCAAGCACAATATTTGTTGGTATGGATATACGATAAAATAGACGTTGAATAAATTTGACAAACGATGAAAATTTGGAGTATGCGTCTCCATTATCCATTTAATGGACAATGTTTTGTTAATTGGTTTTGTTCTCTTTCGTCAATGAGTGACAATATTTGTTATGGTTTGAATCTTTAGAACTGAAAATTCTTTGTATAAAAAGAAAAAGGCCTTCTATTTGTTTGACTATAAGGTAGTGTTTGAAAAGTAAGAATGTGAGTGCTTCCTCACCAAATCAACAATTGGAAACTTCCTTATACCATTAAATTGTTTTGTGTTTTTAAGAATTCATTAAATGCCGAACAAAATTAGATACAAAGAGACTGAGTCTTTTGAATGATAGAGGAGAGACAAGAAGGATATCATAATCCCAAAGGACACAAGAAAAAAACAACTTGAAATTCGATAAGAAGGTCGTGTGACCAAAGTAGTGTGCCATTGCGTTACACGATCAAGGACAATTTAGAGAGGAAATCGCCCCCAAATCTTAAGCTAAAGCAGTAATCTAAAACAAACTTCAGAGAGATCAAATGTTGATCACTTTGTCTGCATCAAATTCGACCAAAATTGGTATAGAAGAACAATAATTCAAACATATTAGGTAAGCATCTTGTCAACTTATATGTTATAACATTGAAAATGGAAAATACGACGTTTGTTCATGACCTTTATGTATGCATACATATAATTAAAATATTAAATCTTGTCTTGTCCTAGCTTCATCCCTTACTCTGGTTGTTCAAGTCAAATGTAATTAAAGAAAACTAATTTTTAACTTTGAAAAATATTTCCACAGATATATAATCACTAAAACTTTGTTTAAAGAAGGGAAAATAAAAAACAAGTATTTCCATTCTAATACTTTTCTCCCCACTTTTTCAAATCATCGAAAGTTATTTTTTCTGATTGATTCATAGATAAATATATTTACATCATCTTGTTCCACAGAGCATACTTCAAAACAACATGGTTGACTTTGCAAGGGCTGCAAAATTTCATTTGCTTCTAATAATCTCCATTGGAACAAACATCATCAGCAGCTCTACCAATAATCCAAATTCATAAAAAATCCTTTGCATTGAGAGTGAGAGAGATACCCTTTTAAGATTCAAGAAAGAGCTCAAAGATCCTTCCAAACCGTCTCTCGTCCTCGGATCTTAAAGAAGCAAGGAGCTCAACCTTGCAAACATTCGACACATTGAACGAAAAACTGGATTGAGTATTACTCCAGCTGAAAATGAAGCCTTTAGAAATTCCAAATTAAAGGGAAACATAAGTTATTCTATCTTGAATTTGAGGCATATAACGCACTTAGATCTCAGTGACAATGATTTTGGAGGGGTTCAAATTCCAAGCTTTTTAGGATCAATGGTGAGTTTGTGTTATCTTACCCACAGACGTGCAGGATTTCGAGGATTGATACCTCATGAATTGGGAAATCTATCAAACTTGAACCACCTTGGTCTACGAGGTACTTCTTCCTTCCAAACGCTATATAGTGAAAACCTTGAATGGCTTCATAGGCTCAATTCTTTATTGAGCCTAGATTTAGGCTATGCAGACCTTAGTAATGCATCTTCTTGGTTACTACACATCAATCAACTTCCTACTCTGCAAGAATTATATTTGTCGAGTTGTAAACTTGATCATTTTGCTCCTCTAGATCATGCTAATTTCACTTCTCTCTCTGTTCTTGACATTTCATTAAACAACTTCAACTCTTTTCTACCCAAATGGATAACAAGTCTCAGTAGTCTTGTTTCACTTGATCTAAGTCGTAGCTATTTAAGGTCCAATTCCATGTGCTCTTCAAAACATGTCAGCCCTTGAATATCTTGACTTAACAAGTTCTGGTTTCAATTCCTCTACCATACCTGGTTGTCTCTACACTCTTCATAATCTTCAACTTTTGATTCTTAGTTCTCTTCACTTAAAAGGAGGAATCTCAAATGACGTGCCAACCTAACGAATCCAGTTTCAATTTACCTATCAAGGAATGAACTAGATGGGAGCATACTAAGTTTGATAGGAAACTTTTGCAATTTGGAACACATCTATTTTTCAACCAATAAATTTGCTGCAAAACTATTAGAAATCTTTGAGAGCTTCTCTGGTTGTCTCATGGATAGTTTGATTTCATTGGATTTGTCCAATAATAATATTTCAAGTCATTTCACATACCAAATTGCAAAACTAAGAAATTTGTCAACCCTTAACCTTGCAAGAAACTCAATTTCTAATCCAATTCCGGAGTCCATAGGAAACTTATCTTCATTAACAATTTTATTCATTGATTACAATTGTTGATTTGGTTTATTGGATTTCTATTTTCGATTTACATTGTTTCATAGCGTGTTGCACAAAAATAGATATTATCATTTTCCGTACAAAGATGTGTCGAGAATTACTCAAGTATGATCATGATTAAGCAAGTTTTCCTATAAGAAGCCCAAGTATAAGCTCCTATAGGTTTTCTGGTGAGTCCAGGGTCGAACGCAGGGATTTGTAATAACTAGGCGTTGAGAATATATGCATGACTATGCGGTGAATTATATAAGTAATATGTGCAAGATTGTAAGTATCTAAGACTATACATAAATAATGAATAAAATTTCCTACGACTAACAATGAGGTGGACGCGGCGATGGTTAGTCAAATGTCCTTAGTGTCAGATAGAATGTGTTGAGAATGAATGGAACCATGCGATAAAGGTAGAGTTAAGGCAGGAGCTAGTTGTTGCTTAAGTCTATCTAAGTATAAGTACATACCTACAAACTGAGTTTGTGAATCCATCTCTCGATGTTTCGACGCCACATTAATCTTATCTCTAAGACGCATGGTAAGTTTACGTTGGCAAAAGATGAACTACATCTCTGCACTTTATCTAATCTTGATAAATGCTAAAGACTAACCATCTACGCTCTCAAGCTAGACAGTCGTGCTTACTACATTTGTTTGTCAGACAAAGTTATGCAAGCTAATGATATGCATTCATCAGGATGTAACATACTTCATATTGCTCAAGAAAAACTAACTCTAACATCTAACTCATTTAGCATTCAATCAACATGGTGTATGATATTTAATATGGAAATAAATGGAAGATAGTCGTCAATCAAACTTATATTAATAAAATAAGTCATTCTCTCGAATGTCATTAACAAAACATAAGTAAAAAGGAGGGAAATGGAAAATAAACAGAAATGGAAGACGTTAAGCCACCACTAGCAACTTCTTGCTTCATGGAGACTTGAGATGGTTGCTATCTGATATATAAAATCCATAGGGTGAAGGTTCTCACTCACTAGGAGACGATTCTGAAAGTTCTCAGAATTCTTCTCTCAGAAGAGCTCAAAATGGAGGCTGGTTATGGTGGAGGAGTTGTGCAGAGCTTTCGCCTCTTGAACTCGTTTCCTCCCCTTCTTTCTCTGAAGCTTTGGGCTATTTATAGGCGTTAAAAAGTTGAAGTTCATGATGGTCTGACACCTTTGCATTAAATTCCCTGCCCCGCTGTGTAGGCCATCGTTCCTGATTGGTTTTGGAACTTGTCTTCTGAATGTGTTTACTTGAATCTCTCTCACAACCAACTATCAGGTACAATTCCTGATATTCGTTTAACAGGTGATATCACAACAATAGACCTTCGCTCCAATATATTCAACGGTACATTGCCTTGTATATTATCCAATGTGGCATAGCTTGATCTTTCAAACAATTCCTTCTCTAGAAACATTTCTCATTTCCTTTGTCATTCTCAGAGCCGATTAATCACTATTCTTCATCTTGGTAACAATCTTTTATCAGGTAAAATTCCAAACTGCTGGAAAAATTGGATGTCACTACAAGTTCTAAGATTGGACGACAATAATTTGTCTGGCAACATACCAAGCTCCATGGGATCTCTAACCAATTTAGAGTCTTTGCATCTATGAAACAACAGCCTTTCCGGAGTGATTCCTTGGTCTCTTAAAAGTTGCTTGCAATTAACAACTTTAGATCTCAGTCTAAATGGATTCCATGGACAAATACAGCATGGATTGGGACGAGCCTACTAAGACTAATGGTCATAGGCTTCGGTCCAATGAGTTGAGTGGTCTAATCCCAAATGAACTTTGTCATCTTTCAGATCTTCAAATCATGGACATTGGCAATAACAACTTAACTGGGCCTATACCACATTGTTTTGGGAATTTCACGTCCATGGCTACCAAGAGAAACCCATCAAGAAGCGTTCATTATAGCTATAACAATGGCGACCAGTTTCTCGAGAATGCATATGTGATGACTAAAGGAAGAGAGCTCCAATATAATACCATCTTGGCACTCATGACAAGCATAGACCTCTCAAACAACAGCTTATCTGGAGAAATCCCTAAAGAAATTTCCAACCTCTTTGCATTGAGGTCTCTCAGTCTCTTAAGAAACCATCTAAGTGGAATCATCCCAGAGAGAATAGGAGTTATGAATGATTTGAAGAGTCTTGATTTGCAAGGAACCAACTCTCAGGACGAATACCGCCTAGCATGTCAAACTTATCATTCCTAAATCACTTGAATTTGTCTTACAATAACTTGTCAGGTGCAATTCCAAAAAGTACTGAGCTCCAAGGTTTTACTCCATTTAGCTTTATTGGCAACGAACTATGTGGACCTCAATTAAACAAGAGTTGCGGAATGGAGGGGGTCACACCAGAAACTATGAAGGAAAATGCTAAAGAAAGTGAAGGAAGTTATATTGATAGGTGGTTTTATCTGAGTTTGGCAATAGGTTTTGTGTTTGGATTTTGGGGGATTTGGGGTCCGTTATTAATTAGCAAGACGTGGAGAGTTAAGTACTTTGGGTATTTAACTTCTATACGTCATAAACTGAAATAGTTGATCAATGTGCTTCTTCTTTTTTCTAATTTTTTATATAGCATGCTCATTGTAATAGCATATTTTTCCTATGTGCCTTCTTTGGGCATACATAACTAGAATTTTGTTATACATAATCTTTTCACATAATGCGCGAAAGTGAATTGGAAAGGAAATTTACTAAGAATCAACATACTTGATACAAATTCAACTAGCAACCAGAAAATGTAAGGGCTAAAACTGAAACCAAACTAATTATATTAACTTCAAACTAATTCACGAAAAATATGAGAACAGGCTACTATATTATACGTTCAATAGTTTTGTTTACATGCTTATTATAAATACGCAAAGCAAAGTCTATTTGAAACGACTCATAACAGAACAACAGAGTGATGAAAGGTTAATGATATATGCAAAGAGAACCCATCAAATCAATGACATAATAGAACTTAAAGAACTCATCATGCTTAAAAATGCCCTGAAATTCAATGGGAAAATGAATTTTTGGGCTTATGCAAAATATGAGAAACATTAACATTTGAGATAAGTCAGCTAAGATCCACACCAAAAATTGTACAAAAAAAAAAAGTGCAAGCCCCACTTTTCATCAAACATGAGTTCGGTTGCTTGAGAGGGACTCAGTTTGGTGGTTGGCCAACAAACTAATTGTTCTTTAGAGGATCAGTGGGACTTAAGGAACAATAAGTAATTATAAAGATAATGCGGTATTCTTGACCCAATTATAATTACGAACAACTTGTGAAGGATTGACTTACTAATTATGGTTATATCAAGTGGAGAAAAATATATCTACAGTGAGGAGAGTACAGCTACTGGGCTATAGTGGAATGTCCCAGTAGTTAATGAATGTTGATTAGTTAGGTTAAAGAGTTTAGCTAGTTAATTTCGGATCGTTGGAGCTCATGATCTATTGGTCCATTAGGTCCCCTGTTAGCTCATATTGGACTAAACCTTAGAACAGTATGATGAGAGAAATTGAAATGTTCGAATTTGGTTTAGGGAGTAAGTATTACATTTTGCTTAAACGTATAGTCGTTTAATTATGAATTAAATGGTAATGGAGAGTTCGAAATATTTAAATGTGATTTAAATATTGTTCACATGAATAGAGATTCATCGAATTTGGAAAAATTAGGATTTGTAAAAAAATAATTAATTTAATATTTAATATTAATTAATTAAAAGGTTTAATTAATTATTTAAAATTAATTATTAGAATTAATTTTATTTAATAGTAAATTAATATAATTAGTTAAAATGTTTAGTTAGTTATTATTTTTATTTAAAATTAATTAATTGAATTAATTCTATTTAAAATTAAAAAGAAAATTCATTCTAAATTGAATTTTGAAATTCAATTTGCATATCATTTGCATGGAGGTAAGTTTGACTCATCCTCATGCTTGAACCTCATGAAACGACATCAAATCCCACTTAAACTAGTCACCTACTTGGTGTCTTATTGAAATTAATTTGATTTGCATGTTTTCTTCTTTAAATAGAAGTTGATTAACATGTGAGACTGGGAACAACGGGTCATATGATCTCACTGATCTTATGGGAAATTCAGGCACAGGGACTGGGAACACTTGTAGGTGGTTTCGAGTCCCTTGTAGGTGGTTTCGGTTGAGATTCAGTTGTTTGGGACTGAGATACGGTCGGCTTATTCTCAACTCCTTATTGGTCCAGTTTGTCTATTGATGGTGAGATGGTTGAGGTTCAGCTGTTTGGGGTTGAGGCTCACCCTTTCTCTTTACAACTGAAGAGGTTTTTTTCGCCCTTTCCACATCTTCTAGTGAAAACTTCATCGGCTTATTTCTTTTTCGTCACTTGGGGCAACCATTTTTATTTTGTATTTAAATTGTAAATTAGTGAATATAATCTAAACGATCATTAATATATATAAACAGTTGTACCTTGTTCTCATCAACATTGTTATGAATTGCACTTCCCTCAATGTTGGCTTGTGATTCATTTCCTAAGTTCAAGTCGAAGTGACTCCTCAGCTTGAACGTTTGAGTGGAAAGTACTTGTATAGGGAATTCTTGTACAGGGAGTGGTTGTTCTATTGGGAGTTCTTGTACGAAAAGTTCTACTTGATGTTCCGCTGACATGGGAAGTAGTTGTACTTTAACCAACGGGACTTTTGGAACTTCAACTAGCGTTTGATCAACTATGGTTTGCACGGTGATTTGTTGATTGGTGGGTTCCTTTTCCATGATTTGATCATTGACTCCATCATTAACAATTCATTCTTCAGTCGTTTTGTTAACAACGACTAATGCTAGTTTGTCATCGCCATCTTGATCATTCAATTCATTCTGGTCCTCCTCATCCCTCCTTCATGTTCCCGGTGATCATTCATTTCATTCGCCCCTTGATCATAAGGGTTTTGTCCATTTCATCTCATCGGGGGTACTTCTCTGAAGAGAACTGTCTTCTTTGCTAACTTGAAGACACTCGAACAAATGAACAAAAAAACTGTTAGCTAAGCAATCGAGTTTATAAAGCTAAATGATCATGTATAGAACTCTAAACGATCGCATAGGATTATCTAAGCGATCACATAATAATTACTAGATGACCTCTTAGATATGTGAAACGATTGCATGGAGATTCCTAAACGATCGCATAGAATTATCTAAAAACTATCGCATAGGATTATTTAGGTAAGATAAACATTATATAAACAATAATATTTTATTGGAAAAAAATCAATAACATTTTATTAATGTTCGGTCAAATGTTACATTTACTATCTACGAGTTTTAGGGCATAAAACCCAACACTATAAATATAACAATCTCATTTGTGATTTTGATAAATGTTTATGTTGTCAATTGTGTGTTTGATGTGGCATTAGTTGTGCGTATTCTTCTTTTTTATTTCCATCGTGAATACTTGTCAAGGTACACACTCATCTAAAAGTAAAATTGTTTGTGTGAAGAAATCAATAAAGAAGAATTTCTTTTCATGAAGAATGCTTCCTCTCAGTGTGTCATTGCTTATGTTGTTCGAGTGCCTTTCCTTTCCTTCTCTCTCGATGGCATCGCTAGTGTGAATTGTTGTGTTAACAAGAAGATAATTGACTCAATGAAAAATAAGAAAATTGGGAAGCAAATGTGTGATGTTAGAAATGTTATTATGACAATGGAAGACCTTACATGTCATGTCGCTGAGTCCACCAGGTATGTCTCTTTAGATACTTCAAATCAATTGACTACCTCTCCCAAAGAACTTGAAAGTAATACATCTACTATTATACCTAATATTTCTCTATGAAAGTCTAGAAATGTGACACCTCTTGACGTGCATGTGAGTTTTGAAGAAACTAGGGTTATGAATTCTGACCAAATTACCTATAATGGTGATAATACTGTGATGGAGTTTGAATGTTGTTGATCACGTTGTACTTATTGAGGTTGTTGACCTTGGTAATCTTGATGATTATGATGTTGAGTTGTCTGATATTTTGATTACTGCACCTTCTAAAACCATTAGTGGTAATTTTAATCTAGTCGTCTCCTCTATTATTGATCATACTACTCTTACTGAAACTGTTGTGTCTATTGTTGTTCTTCATGTTGATGTCCCTACATAGCCTATCATTGGTAGTATTGAGATTAATTTGGTGGATTATATTGATCCCTTTGTACCCACTAAGTTTATTGTTACTTCTACTGAAACGATGATTGAGTATATTGTGGTTGTTGAGATACCTGTTGGACTTCATGTGTTGGGTGAAGTTATGATTGATAATACTTCTTTTGATAAATCTTTGGGTAAAATCATTGTGCCTCTTGATACTATTATTGAATCTGCTATTCTAACTGGAAGCTTTGAAAATGTGAGCATATGTCTACTATCTCAACTGAAAAATAGAGAATGTTAAGTCTTTATATGTTAATCACATTGAATCAACAACTTCTGCTGATAATGACATTGATCTTCAAGATGTGGATCCTGTTGTTATGAGAATGTCGATTATACTTCAAAAAATCAGGAATTGGTTAGGGTTTTTGCTGGTGATGATCCTTTAGTTAATTCGCATGTGTCTTCTGTTGACGAGAATACTGAAAAAAGTTCTATTTCTAAAAATAATGATGAGTATAATCAACATCTAAAATAAGTTGTTGAGAATATCGTTGCAAAGGAAGTTAAGATTGAAGAAAATCCAGTGAATGTTAATTCTGAGAATGTCGTTGTTTCCCCATCTTTTGGGGTTAGTGTGTCAAGTAATGTGTTTGGGCCTGTTAAAGAGACTGCATAGACAACCACAGTCCTAGCTATTGAGCATGTGTCTGGCAGAGAGGTTGAAATGTATGATCAGAATGGTGATGATACTGTAGTCCTAGCAATTATATTTAAACTATGTAATGTCTTGTGGCATGTATCATTTATTTTCATTAACTACCACAATGTAACACTTATGTAAATATTAATGAAAATAAAATCATATAGTATACATGCTTTAATCATACAGTATACATGCTTTAATCGTACATTAAACTATATAACATAACACTTATATTATAATCATGCATACTAAATAATATACATCATGCATGTACATGCTTTAGGAAATAACCTAAACTTTGAATATAACATTTATATTTAATATGATGCATGATCATTCTTAATAAATTATATGACATATAATATACAACATATATAAACTATATAATTAAACATACATCTCATGCATATTAAAACTATATAGTAGCAATAATAGACCAAGATACAAAAAACTTATATTAATTTAATTATAAAAAGATACAAAAAAATGAATTTGCACGATTTGCCAGGTACACGATCACCTACGTTGCACGAACAAAACCTCGTGTGAAATCGTCAGAGCACCACAACAATGTATCGAAATCCTACCCTCAAATTCAAAGCGCCTTGAAGAGCGTCTAGGCACTATCACTTAACACTTGACGCTTAGGCGTCTGGAAGAGTAGTGCCTCGACATTGATAGCTTTTGTTTCTTCTTCGTTTCTGCTCCGTTCTTGCTAAAAAAACAAGCTAATCTCCTCAGCAACCTTTGTTATCAATCGAAAAAAACTTACAAACTTGATTTACAGATTAAATACCCAAAACAAATGGGCCCTTACATTGATTAAATAAAAAATAAAGTTGTAAATCTAAATGTTAATTCTTGAAACATCATTTATGCAAAACAACAGTTCATACATTAAATGCATTAAACCCACCAAAAAATTCTATAAAATTCTAGAAACAAAATTGATAGCGAAATTGGCTTTGATACCAATTGAAGAAATCGAATTCCTTTAGCAATAGCGATTGATCGCTTTGCCTCAATATTGTTACAAGGAAATTTTACAAACCACAGAAACATATTATAAGATTAAGCATGCTTTTAATTTTGAGAAGAAAAAGAGTATCTACCTTTGTTGAACTCTTCAAAGTTTTGTTTTTCTCTCCCAAAAGTGATAAAGTTATTAAAAACGCTTTTTATCCTCTTAAATTAAGGGAGTTTCTATTAGATTTCACTTGTTTGCTATTGGTTTTCAGGTTAATATAAAGAAAATAAGAATTGAAAGCCAAAAGAAAAAGAGAAGAAAAGCACAAAATCCCTAACAACAGGGCATCGTCACGTGGCCAGCTTGGCACTTCCACGATGCTTCTTCTTTTGAGCAACCATTCAAACAAACGCAGCAGCGCTTGCGCAACGTTCCAGCTCAGCGCCGAGGATAGGAATCAATGACGTACAGTGCAGCGGCGCCATCTTACAGCGCAGCGGCACCACCCTTTGAAGTTAGTCAGCGTAGAGGCGCCAACTTTCCTTATTTGAAAAATCCACAAATTTGGAAAGAAGTTTAGGCGGCCAAGTCTATAAGTTGAAGGGTTTCCAGCAACCTTAGCCAGAGAGAACAACACAATACAAAGCCTCAAAGAGTGAGTTGGCTGCAAGGAAGAAAGAAACGAGTTTGAGAGAGAGTTTAATGTCGTTCAAGTTCCCGACGTGAAGATCAAGGACATCTTGGCGATTCCTCCTCAATCAGGAGCTTCTTACAGTAGAGTTTTTCTTTATTTACACTCTTTCTATGCTGAAATTAGTTTTGAACATGTTGTCAAAAGCTATGAGTGGCTAGACTCTTTAGTTTTAGGGTATTGATGAATTGTTTATGAAGTTATGTTAACATTGTAGACTTTTCATGGATTGTTGTAATGAATATGCTTTTCATTGTTATTGTACTCAATTTTTGTTGATTGGTCATCCATGCATGTTAGGTTGGATGTATGATTGAAGGAATTGTATGTCTAATTGGATCTATAACAATGAATTGTTGTTAATCTATCATGCGAATAGTTAGGTTAACAATGAAAGTTGTTAAATACTACTCATAATGTCATGTAACTTATATTGGTTTCAAGATGTTAGTAATCAATTAGGTTGCATGAGAAATTGTTGTTTTTCTCATAGAAAATAACCCAGATTTAAGTTTTTAAACTTAAGCATATGAATTGCAATAAATTCCATGAACCCTAGAATGTTGCATAATGAATTAAACAAGGATTCAATACCCTAGAACTCTCTTTGATTCTTGTATTCCAAATTTATTTGCTTTCCTTATTAGCTTTTCTTAAATTACAACTTGAAGACGAATCCTCAAATAAAATTGATTCATTTCTAGAATAGCTAAGTAATTTAAACCTTCACAATTGGATCCTCAGTAGAATGATATTCGAAGTTTAACTGTCTTATATTATAACTTGGGCTGTACACTTGCGGTAACACGGAAATTGTGCATCAAGTTTTTGGCGCCGTTGTTAGGGATCCAAAGAACGGTTTTTATTGCTTAATATTCATAAGAATTAATAGATCTTACTTTGAGGTGTATATTATTTTTGTTGCTAATTTTGTCGGTTTATGTCTTGTGACAATACTAATCTTCTTCCTCTTGATCCCGAAGGACATTTAGAAGAAATCTAAAGGTTCAACACGATCCCACCAAGGAGATGGTGGAGGAGATACCCAAGGCAGTTCGAGATTACTTTCAACCAACACTACCAGCAAATCAACCCGACATTATGAATGTGCCCATCAATGTTAACAACTTTGAGTTAAAATCAGGGTTGATTCAAATGGCTAGAGAGCTTGCCTTTAGAGGAAGAATGAATGAAGATCCTCATAAGCATCTACGATCTTTCTTAGAGATATGCAGAACGGTAAAGATGAATGGTGTTTCTAGTGATGCTATTAAACTAAGACTTTTCCCTTTTTATTTACAGGACCAAGCCAAGGATTGGTTGGAAACTATACCTCTGGATAGCATCACTACATGGGAGATCTTGGCTCAAGCTTTCTTGAATAAATATTTTCTACTAGCTAAGTCCCAAAGGCTAAGAAAGGAGATCGGTACATTCCACCAACTGGAGAATGAGCAATTGTACGAGGCTTGGGAAAGGTTTAAGTTCTACAATGGGTATCCAGATTGATACCCATCTCTTGAGACAATGTCCTCAACATGGGTATCCAGATTGGTTGCAAATCCAACTATTCTACAATGGGTTATCAAGTTCAATGATATCCATTCTAGATGCTACTGTTGGAGGCTCAATTTTCTCTAAAGAATGCACAAGAGGCCTATACCATACTAGAAGACTTGGCCATTACGTCTTACAAATGGCTGTGTGAAAGATCTTCTACAACTATTCCAAAAGCCGTCGGATTGTATGAGGTGGATGAGGTAAATTCTCTTAAAGCACAAATGGCTTCCCTTACTAATGCTCTTTCTAAATTGATTGTAGGGGGCCAAGCTCAGTAAGTCCACCATCTATAGCATCTCTCGCCGCCATGGCTTAGGAGATGTCTATACAAAAGGAGTGGGAAAAAGCTGTTCACTCCTTTGATCGATGACGAGGATGAGGAACAAGAAGTAAACGAGACCATCCATGAGCCTGTCATAGAAGATGAACCCAATGAGGTTTTAGAAAAAGAGAAAAAGATAAAGGAGTCGGCATCTTCAAGTAAGTCATCTAACCCTCTACCTTTTGTACCTAACACTTTACATTATCCTCAATGTTTTAGAAAGAAAGAAATAGACTCCCGTTTTTCAAAGTCTTAGAATTATTCAAGAAGCTTCATATTAATATTTTATTTGTTGAGGCTTTAGAGCAAATACCCACCTATGCTAAATTTATGAAAGATGTCTTATCTAAAAAGAAGAAGTTTGGGCAATATGAGATGATTAGCATGATAGAAGAGTGCAGTGTTGTGCTGCAAAAGAAGCTACCACAAAAACTTAAAGATCTAGGGAATTTTATTATACCTTGCACTATTGGGTCTTTAAATGTTACTAGAGCTCTTTGTGATCTTGGTGCTTCTATTAACTTGGTGCCCTTATTTGTCTACAGGAAGCTTAACATTGGAGAAGTGCAACCTACCACTATCTTTTTGCAGTTAGCTGATAGGTCCTTGGCCTATCCTAGAGGTATTATTGAGGATGTGTTAGTTAAAGTTGACAACTTTATCTTCTTTGCAGATTTTGTAGTCTTAGAAATGGAGGAGGACTTGAGATTCCTATTATCCTTGAGAGCCCATTCCTAGCAACTGGGAAAGTCATCATTGATGTCCAACAAGGGAAGTTGGCTCTAAGGGTGGATGATGAGAATGTTGTTTTTAATATTTATAAATCCTTGAGTCATTATGATGAGGGTAGTACTTGTCATGCAATAGATATAATTGATCAAACTATTCTGAGCAGGTTGCGGTTGTTCTGGCTACTGATAATTTAGAACAAAGCATAGTGGACTTTGATAATGTGGACACTATATTTGATGAAATTGCTTTTTATGCTTAATGGTTAGATAACATGCCAGTTTGCACTAAAATGTATAAACCAATGCCTCTAGCTCCTTTGCATGTTATAAACAATGTCAATGTTAAGAAGCCTATTTTAGAATTAAAAGTACTACCTCCTCTTTTGAAATATGCATTCTTAGATTATTTGTTTCCTCTCCTGTTATTATATCTTTTGATTTAAATTCTTTGGAAGAAGAAAAGTTGTTGAGAGTGTTAAGGGAACATAAATATGCTATTGGTTGGTCTATTGAGGATCTTCAAGGTATTAGTTCATCAGTCTATATGCACAGAATTTTGATGGAAGATACCTTTAATCCTTCAATAGAACACCAAAGGAGACTTAATTTTGCCATGAAGGAGGTAGTCAAGAAAGAAGTTCTCAAGCTTTTGAATGCAAGAATCATTTATGTCATATCTAACAGTTCATGGGTAAGTCCTGTCCAAGTAGTACCTAAGAAAGGTGGTATGATTGTTGTTAAAATGAAAGAGATGAGATGATTTCCACTAGAACAGTGACAGGATGGTGTGTGTGTATTGACTATAGGAAGTTGAATAAGGCTACTAGAAAAGATCATTTTCCTCTTCCTTTTGTAGATCAAATGCTTGATTGATTTCTAGATGGATATTCTCGATACAATCAAATTGTCATTGCTTCTGAGGATCAAGAAAAGACCACATTTACTTGTCCCTATGGACATTTGCTTTTAAGAGATTGCCTTTTGGTTTGTGCAATTCTTCTGCTACTTTCCAATGTTGTATGATGTCTATTTTTCAAGGGCTCATTGAAGACATAATGGAGGTTTTCATGGATGATTTTTCTATTTTTGGGTTTTCATTTGATTCTTGTCTTGCTAATCTTACTCGTGTTTTGTAGAGGTGCCAAGATGCTAACCTTGTGTTGAATTGGGAGAAGTACTACTTCATGGTTAAGGAGGGCATCATTCTAGGGCACAAAGTCTTAGAGAGATGATTGGAGGTGGATAGGGCTAAAATTGACGCCATTGAACCACTGCCACCTCCCACTAATGTGAAGGGAGTTAGAAGCTTCCTAGGGTATGTAGGGTTTTATTGGAGATTCATTAAGGATTTTTCTAAAATTGCAAAGCCCTTGAGTAACTTGTTAGAAAATGAAGCTAAATTCGTATTTGATGATGCATGTCTACTAGCTTTTAATACTTTGAAAGAAAGATTGATTTCTGCACCAATTATTGTTGTATCTGAATGGAGTCAGTCTTTTGAGATCATGTGTGATGCTAGTGATTATGTTTTAGGAGCGGTTTTACGCCAACGTAGAGATAACATGTTTATGGCAATTTACTCTGCTAGTAGGACTCTTGATAGTACTGAACAAAAATAACTACTACTTAAAGGAACTCCTAGCTGTGGTGTTTGCACTTGATAAATTATGATCATACTTGCTTGGCTCTAAAATTATAGTGCATACTGACCATGCTGCTTTGAAGTATTTGTTTGAAAAGAAAGATTCAAAACCTAGATTGATGCGATGGAATTTGTTGTTGTAGGAATCTGCTTTTGAAATCAAAGACAGAAAATGATGTGAAAATGTGGTTGCAGACCATCTATCTAGAATTGAGAATGGGGATGCTAACTCATGTTCCCCCATTGTTGAGATGTTCCCTAATCAACAACTGTATCAGGTGAAAGATAGTTTACCTTGGTTTGTTAACATAGTTAACTATCTTGCAGGAGGACATTTGCTACCTGACATGAACACTAAACAAAGGAAGAGATTTCTGCATAATGTCAAGTCTTACCACTGGGAGGACTCACTTCTATATAAGGTTTGTGCTGATAGTATGATAAAGAAGTGTATGCCTCAAGAAGAGGTGGTAAGTATTCTAAACTCATGTCATGCCTCCCCTTATGAAGGTTACTTTAGACCCATTAGAACTGCATCTAAAGTACTTCAATCAGGTTTTTATTGGCCTTCTCTTTTTAAGGACTGTTATACTTTTGTAAAATCATGTGATAGGTGCCAACGCACTAGCTACCTATATGAGACCTTTTCCTATATCTTTGATGTTTGAGGTATTGACTTTATGAGACATTTTCCTATATCTTCTGATGGCTACCTATATATTCTAGTTGCAGTTGATTATGTATCTAAGTGGATAGAAGTCATAGCTACTAGGACCAATGATATTCGCACTATTTTCAAATTCTTGCTAAGAACATATTTACATGTTTTGGCACACCTAAAGGTATTATTAGTGATGATGGTTCTCACTTTTGCAATAAATTGTTTGAATCCATGATGCAAAAGTATCGTGTTAATTCTAAAATTGCCACAGCTTATCATCTTCAAACTATGGTCTTGCTGAGCTATCTAATAGGGAAATCAAGCAGGTTTTGGAAAAGACCGTCAAGATCAATAGGAAGGATTAGGCTCTAAAGCTCGATGATAGACTATGGGCCTACCGTACAGCTTTCAAAACCCCAATAGGTACTTTACCGTACAGGTTGGTGTTCGGGAATGCTTGTCGCTTACCGGTAGAACTCAAGCATAGAGCTTATTGAGTCATCAAGAAGCTGAACATTGACTTTGAGAAAGCTGGTGAGAATCGCCTTTTGGAACTTAATGAAATGGAGCAGTTTCATGTTCAAGCTTGTGAGAATGTCAAACTCTACAAGGAGCGCACCGTTAGATGGTATGACAAAAAGATCACTCTACGAATCTTTTTTCCTGGACAAAGAGTTTTACTTTTTAATTCACGTTTACGTTTGTTTCTAGGTAAGCTTAGGACACGTTGGTCAAGACCCTTTGTCATTGTGAAGGTGTCCCCACATGGAGCAGTGGAGTTACAAGACAATGATGGAACAACCTTTAAAGTGAATGGTCAACGTTTGAAGCACTACATTGGTGATGAAGAACGTTAAATTGAGAACCTTCCTTTCATTGAACGTCAATTGGTTCGGTCTAACTAAGCTTAAAACAAGCGCTTGTGGGCAGGCAACCCAATTTTATTGCTTTTCTTTTTATTTTATTTTATCTTATTTTAAAAAATCATAGAATCACTCATATGCTTTCTTCTTTTTCAGGATCATGGTTCATCACAAAGAGTACTCTTTCCACCTTGCCTGTTTGGTGGCTTCCCGCTTGCTCCCATACTTGTTCTTCCGTTGTTCAATGTTCTTATGCATTAAGGACAATGCATGATTTTAAGTTTGAGGTGGGAGGTGTCACTCGTACTTTTGTGTGTGTTTTCTTATCCTGTTATGCATGTTTGTGAGGTTTCAATGATCATATGCATGTTAATGAAATTTCGAAAAAATTTTGAAAATTTTGGAGCTTTTAAAGATAAAGGGAGTTTTTTATTTTTATTTTTTGTTTATGGTTGTGTGCCTATGATGTTGGTTGCCCATGATGAGATTTGAATTTGCATGATAGATGACTTATTGTGGAAATAAGATAGCATTATCCTGAGCTAAATTCATTTAAGTCCCTCTCTAATTTAGAATCTTTAACTGAAAAAAGGATTAAGTTTGGTGTATTTGGTTGTTACTCCGAGAGGCCCCACCTGTTATAGAGTTGAAATGCATGATGGTTTGTAATCTTAGACTAAGGAAGAAGAAAAGAGTGAACATGCCTTTGAGAAAAAGTGTGCACAAAACATATGAGCTTTACATTCTATCCTTTTAAATGTTAAACTTGTAATGAGTATGCACGGATGGGAGTAAAAAGAGTTGCCTTTGCTGTGATCAGTAAGAACGCCTAGGAATTGACTAGGTACGCGTCCTTAAAGAGATGTGTGAAAGCTAGTACTCCTAGGTAAAAGAATGCAAGTTTAAGGCCCATGAAAAATGTGAATTGAATGGCACCTTAATGGACATATTACTCGCTTGAAATGTATGGATGTGATGCGCACTTTCTTTGTTTATCACAAGTGTACGAGTCAAGTTATAATATAAGATGGTTAAATTCTGAATATCGTTCCACTAAGGATCCAATTGTGAAGGTTTGAGTTACTTAGCTATTCTAGAATTGAATCAATTTTATTTGAGGATTCGAATTCAAGTTGTGATTTTGGAAAAACTAAAAAGGAAAGCAAATAAATAAGAAAGAGTACAGGAGAGGGTAAAGAATCCTTGTTTACTTCATTATGCAACATTCTAGGGTTCATGGATTTTTTTGTAATTCATATGCTAAGTTTAGAAAGATAAATCCAAGTTATTTTCTTTCAAAAACAACATTTTCTCATGCAACTTAATTGATTACTAATTTCTTGAAACGTACAAATTACATGGAATTAGGAGTAGTCTTTAACAACTTTCATTGTTAACTAAACTATTTTCATGATAGATTAACAACAATTCATTGTTATAGATCCAATTAGACATGCAATTATCTCAACCATACATCTAATCTAACATTCAAGGATGGCCAATTAACAAGAATTAAGCATAATAACAATGAAAAGCATACTCATTACAACAAAACCATGAAGAGTCTATAATATAAACGTAACTTTATAAACAATTCATCAATACCCTAAAACTAAAGAGTTTAACCACTCATAACCTTAAGCAACATGTTCACAGACAATATGAGCAAAGAAAGAGTACAAAGAAAGGAAAACTCTACTGAAAAGAAGCTCTTGATTGAGGAGGAACTGCCAAGATATGCTTGGTCTTCACGTCGGAAACTCGAACAGCATCGAAACTCTCTCTCAAACTCTCTTCTCTCTTCCTTGCAGCTAACTCACTCTTTAGGACTCTCTAATGTATTTTCTCTTAATTCTCTTCTTCTTGTGTCTCTTCGTGTGTTGATTGTGTTTAGGGTTGCTAGAAGCCCTCCAATTTATAGAGTTGGCCACCCAAAATTCTTTCAAAAAATGTAAAATTTTCAAATAAGAAAAATTGGCGCTGTGGCGTTGGTCAATGGCCCCGCTGCGTTGTCCGACATCAAAAGGTGGTGTCGCCACACTGTAGGATGGCATCGCGGCGCTATGCATCATAAAAGCCTACCCTCGGCACCGTGCCGCAACGTCTCGTCAATGTTGCTGCACTGATATTGGGTGATGCTCTCAGGAAAAAGCACCGCGGTGCTGCCTTGTTTTTGGCAATTTGGTGATTTTCTTTTCTTTTTCACTTAATTTTAGCTCGGTTTAGTACTTTTGGCTTTAAATTCTTATTTTCTTTGTAATGACCTAAAAACCACTAATAAACAAAAGAAATGTAATATAACCTCCCTTAATTTAAAAGAATAAAAAGTACTTTTCAAGTGCTTTTCAAGATGCTTGAAAATTGGTGCATGAGCTAGAGTAGGGGGAAAAGTAAAGAAGCTCTCTTAAGTCCCAATTTGAGTTTTAGCATTTGAATTAAATGAGGCTTGCAAACAAACACATGGGAGATAGTGAAAAACGCTTGAAAAGTGTTTTTTATTCTTTTAAATGAAGGGAGTTTACATTAGATTTCACTTGTTTGCTAGTGGTTTTCAGGACAAAATAAAGCAAGCTAGAATCAAAAATCAAAAGAACCAAACCGAGCCAAAATCAAGTGAAAAAGAGAAGAAAATCACCAAACTGCCAAAAACAGGATAGCGTCGGCGCCAGTTGGGCACTGCCATGACGCTTTTTCCAGAGAGCATCAGACAAGCTCAGCGCAACAGCACCAACGAGGTGTTGCGGCATGGCGCCAAGGGTAGGCTTTCATGACGCACAGTGCGACAGTGCCATTTTACAACATAGTGGCACCACCATATGATGTCAGTTAGCGCGGCGACGCCATTGACCAGCGCCGTGGCGTTAGCTTTCTGTATTTGAAAAATTTACAATTTTGGAAGAATTTTGCATGACCAACTTTATAAATTGGAGGCTTTCCAGCAACCCTAAAAGGGAGATTTAGAGAAGAGATACAAGAAATACAAGAGAAAGAGAATTGGAGAATAAAAGACTTAGAGTGAGGGTTTAGTGTAAGATATGAAGATTCCATGATGCCGGAAGGTTCGAGGATCGTCGAAAGGCCAAATCCATCCTGGAAACAAGCTTAGAAGCTGGATAGCTTTTCTTCCCTTCCTTTATTCTTGGTCTATTTGTTGTATCTTGTCTTTCTAATGTTGGTTCTGTCTATGAAAACCATGTTAGGCCAAGTTCTCATAGTTTTAGGGGTAGATGAATTCTTAGGTTTAAATTATTGAACACTTTGCTTCTTGAATGTTAATTTGCATTTATGCTTTCTAGCATGTTTGTTCTTAATGCTTTTGAATGTTTGATCAACATTTGAATGTTTCTATGATTTAAATCTTGCTTGGAAAAGTATGTATAAGTTAGATCAGGCA
The DNA here is from genome assembly GCA_031780015.1 of Citrullus colocynthis. Taxonomy (NCBI): domain Eukaryota; kingdom Viridiplantae; phylum Streptophyta; class Magnoliopsida; order Cucurbitales; family Cucurbitaceae; genus Citrullus; species Citrullus colocynthis. The sequence goes on along the minus strand of QLSR01000104.1, from coordinate 3,376,623 downwards.
TGCTAGACTATCGTTTGAAAACACTGAAAGTAGTTGGATAACGGTAGAGATCGTTGACAAAGGTTCTTAATCCTTTGCTTAATCACCTCGTTTCAAGAAATTAGTAATTAGGGTTTAAGTAAAAGAAAAGATTGCTTTGGAAAGATTCAATCCGGATAAAGACTTTTAGATCTCTAAGTGTTGTGTTAATTACTTCAATAGTCAAGCAATTATGCTTAATAACACCTTTGATGAAATCTATTCACTAAAACGACTCTTTGTTAATATTTTCCATATCTTGATCACTTGTATTTGTTTTCTTAGATTAGGTTAGCTTAAGTGTCATTATAAATTGGTTCCCTAAATAAAATTGGGACGATCTTTGAATAGCTAAAAGAATAATCAAACCAATTCCCTAAGGACGATACTCGGCCGTACAAGCCGTTTTAACTATATTATACCTTGACCCGTACACTTGCGAGAACAAGGAAAGTGCGCATCAAATAGCAAGATTTGGCCTTGAATGTTTATACCAATATAGATATGATTGCATGTTTCTACTTGAGCTCTTAAATGCCATGCTCTGAGACAAGAGTCTTTAGCACAATTTTCGTTTAAATTCCTTGTGTTTGATTCTACTCTTTGCTCGAGACTAACAAATCTCCAAGTTTGGGGTGGTGAAAAATGCTTTTTATTCTTTTAAATTAAGGGAGTTTCTATTAGATTTTACTTGTTTGCTAGTGGTTTTCAGGTCAATATAAAGAAAATAAAAATTAAAAGTCAAAAGAACCAAACCGAGTCAAAATCAAGTGAAAAAGAGAAGAAAATCACAAAATCTCTAAAAATAGGGCAATGCCGCGTCTCCAGCTCGGCGCTTCCACGATGCATTTTCCTAAGAGCAACCATTCAAGCAAGTACAACAGCACTGGCATGGCATTGCTGCTCGACACCGACGGTAGGAATCAATGATGCACTGTAAGCACTGACTTTTAATCCTAAGTGTTGTGACAGACAAGTGAAATGTGACCATGCGTTGTTAGAGGAAAAGTAGCTGAGAATGAGAGGAAAATTTTGGCTAAGTGTTGGCCAAGACTTAAATTTTGGCTAAGTGTTGGCCAAGACTATGTGTTAAATAAAAAACAAATGGAAATAACAATTTGAATGGAATAAATAGATTTATTTTATATTTATTTTATATATATAAAATAAATATAGTTATATTTAACTAGATAAAGCTAACACAATATAATAGATAAAATATGAGGAAAGTTGAACTCTTTGAGTGGCCATGCGTGGCTGATGGAATCACGAAGGGTTGTGAGCTAAAATAGCTACCCGCGTTGAAGGATAAGTGATCATTGGCGGGGAAGAAATGTGCTTGAACCACCATGCGTTGGTAAGGCTATGCGCTGAAGTCATTTTGCTGCACTGAAGCCACTTTGCGTCGAAGACAGAGTGGTCTCGATGCGACGAAGGTAGTGGTGTGAATGACTGAGTTGTATGCGTCGAAAGTAGGAAGCGTTGAGGGCGCCATGCGTTGGGTGTGGATAGTTGCAGAAGGCGTTGGAGGAGGATTTTGACATGAGTGCCTTGCTTCGAAGTGAGAACCCCGCGCCAGCCTGCGGATGAGGTCAGCAACATGTATAAGGGTGCTTGAGAGGGTTAAGTCGGTAGTATATATATAGGTGAATAGATTGAATATTTTATCATTTTTTAGACATTTTCAAGAGCTTGAGTCGGTTCCATTTTTCAGACAAGCGACAAGAGAAGGTAGAGGAAGGTGTTCTTGTGGATTTCGGATAGAATTTTACTCGTTTTGGTGTCGAAATCTAAGCTGGAATAGCACGATACTAGCGGACGCTCAAGCTTGACAGTATCGGATGTTTGGAGTAAAACGAATCGAAGAGATCAAGTCTAAGGCTGAAATATTAAGGTTAGTAAGTTAACTCAATTCTTATCAACTTTTATGAAGGGTGTTTGAACTGAATCTGAAGGGAAATATGTAAATTTTATGGTGAAGGTGACTGATACAGATTTTCTAAGCAATTTGGAGCAGCTCGAAGTTATTTGTGAACATCTATTAAATGAAGGGGAGTTATGTTCTGAAATCTTGAGGTAAGCTAGGAAATACATTTATCTACAAGTTTATAGAAGGGAAGAAGTTCTAAATTTGGCTGGAAATATGATTTGTAACATATAGAAGTGAGAAAAAGAGGGAAGGTAGAAGCTGTGGAAGATAAGTATCGCTGGACTGCAAGTAACGCTAAGAGTTTAAGCTTGAGAAGCGAGACGGGTAACGCAGGTGTTGCTAGAAGCCTTGCGTCTCACAATTCTCGCTGGATCTCGTTGATCAAGTGAGTATCGCTAGTCTTGCTCACCCTGGTATCGCTAGTGGCGTGTAGTGTAATCTAGTCTCGCTAGTGGTCTTGCTAGTAGAGTTAAAACTCGCTCATTAAGGCTATTTTGATTATATATGAATGGTTAAGGTTTGTTGGTTATGGAAAGGAAGTTTAGGAAAAAGCCTAACCCAAGAAATGTGTATTTTCAGGCCAAAAGGAGATAGGAAAGGCGTATAATCCATTCAAGGCCTAGAAAAGAGTTATGAGTGACACTTCTTTTCTTGTTTTCATAATTCTTTTGTATAAGTCAGATTGGTTTTCTTTATTTGTTGATGTTTTACTAAACGACATTGAAAAGCAGATTTATGGATTGATAATGATTTATAAATGTCCTGTTTTTCTCATGAAAGATCTGACTATGAACGGTTTTGTTTACAGTTTTGTAATAAACTAAAGGAAAATGTTTTAGAGGAGGCTCAATGCTGAGGAACGTTGAGAAGGCATGTGAGTTTCCCTAGAACCCAGTACTGATGGACATGGAGAAGGTACTTGGGCAACCCGCCATGTTCCTATGTGCACATAGAGGTTATATGCTGGTGCGTTGAGTTTTGCTCCGCATCGAGCCTTACTTGTTTTCGACGTTGGGGCGTTGAGTTTTGCTCCGCCTCAACTAAGGGAAAGGTGTTGTAACCATACTGTTTTACTTACGAATTGTTGATAAACCATGTATGATTTGATAAAGACATTTAAACGTGATTTAATCAATGAAAATGTGATGAATTCTATGTTTTACTCATCTTATCAGAATTTGTTTAAATCCTGATGATTTTCAAACTAAAGAATTTGTTTAAAATTAGTCACTCACTGAGCTGTTAGCTTATGTTTTCAAGTTGTTCTTTCCCCTCCAGGTAGCAAGGACGTTCCTGGTGTATTGCCTACGGCAACTCGCCCTGCTTAAGCTTCGAGTTTCCAGAAACAGTTTATTTTCTCGTTGTTGTACGTGTAAATAACCTAACACTGGTGGCATGTAGATTTAGTTGTTTACAAGTGACTTATGAGAGAGTAGGTTATAAAAGTGTACTTTGTACAGGAAGGAATGTTATATTATGATCATGCGTTAATATGGCTAGATTCTATGAATGTATATTTATGAAATGTTTATACAGGAAGTTATGTAAGATGGAACAATATGCGTCACATGAGGGGTGATGTATATTGTCTTCACATCTCCTTTCAGGTTAAGTAGGTAATCAGGGAGGGGGTGTGACAGACGCCATCTTACAGCGCGGTGGTGCCACCCTTTTGTGTCGGTCAGCGTCGCAACGCTACTTTAATAGCATCGAGGCGCCAACTTTCCTTATTTGAAAAATCCACAATTTTGGGAAGTAGGTGGCCAAGTCTATAAATTGAAGGGTTTCTAGCAACCCTAGGCAGCGAGAACAACACAATACAAAGCCTCATAGAGTGAGTTGGCTGCAAGGAAGAAAGAAAAGAGTTTGAGAGAGAGTTTGGTGTCGTTCGAGTTCCCGACGTGAAGATCAAGGACATGTTGGCGGTTCCTCCTCAATCAAGAGCTTTTTACAATAGAATTTTTCTTTCTTTACACTCTTTCTATGCTGAAATTAGTTTTAAATATGTTGTCTAAAGCTATGAGTGGCTAGACTCTTTAGTTTTAGGGTATTGATGAATTGTTTATGAAGTTATATTAACATTGTAGACTTTTCATGGATTGTTGTAATGAATATGCTTTTCATTGTTATTGTGTTCAATTCTTGTTTATTGGTCCTCCATGCATGTTAGGTTGGATGTATGATTGAAGGAATTGTATGTCTAATTGGATCTATAATAATGAATTGTTGTTAATCTATCATGCGAATAATTAGGTTAACAATGAAAGTTGTTAAATACTACTCATAATGTCATGTAACTTATATTGGTTTCAAGATGTTAGTAATCAATTAGGTTGCATGAGAAATTGTTGTTTTTCTCATAGAAAATAACCCAGATTTATGTTTCTAGACTTAAGCATATGAATTGCAATAAATACCATGAACCCTAGAATGTTGCATAATGAATTAAACAAGGATTCAATACCCTAGAACTCTCTTTGACTCTTCTATTCCAAATTTATATGCTTTTCTTATTAGTTTTTCTTAAATCACAACTTGAAGATGAACCCTCAAATAAAATTGATTCAATTTTAAAATAGCTAAGTAATTTAAACCTTCACAATTGGATCCTTAGTGGAACGATATTCAGAATTTAATCGTCTTATTTTATAACTTGATCCGTACACTTGCAGTAACACAAAAATTGTGCATCAACGTACAGAATTGAAACACCACTTCTTGGTCTTCTTTGGTACGCTCTTAGAACAAGGCGGTTTGTGGGAACTTTGTGAAATAGAAGGGAATTAAATTTTTTAAAGAGTAAAAATGTCTCTATGATATTCAAGAGAGTAGGGAGAGAGCATTGAAGCCTTTTGGAGTTCTTTCTTTAACATGAAAATCAAGCACCTTCAAATTGCAAACCTTCAATAAAATATAAAGGCAGAGAGAGAGTGTAACTGCCCTCTTTCCACTCCCCTGCAATGTAGGGAGCTATTTTTATTTTAATTAATTAATAAATATATTAAATAAATTTAAATTAATAATATATTTATTAAATATTAATTAATTAAATAAACTTAATTTATTAATTAAATCTAATTTAATTAATTTATTTATTAAATATCGTATATTTAATTTAACGTCTATATGAATCATATTCTAATATACATATTCTCTCTTACCCTATAGTTTTAATATGAATTCAATTTATATTAATTTAATATGAATCCAATTGATATTATTTTAATATTTAAAACTTATTCAAATATTAATACTCTCACATTATAAAGTTTTAATTTTGAATCTAATTCAAAATTAACTTTATATTATAATGTATCTCATACATTATTTTAATCGTATCATATACAATTAATTCTCTTTATCAATTTGAATATTCAAAATCTTTCCACGCTTAGTTTCCTTTTTTAACACGTTGTAAGCTACTAGAGGGACCTAATGGTTCTACAGTTATAAGCTCCAATGATTTGAGATTAATTAATCAAACTCTTTAATTATATTAATCAACCTTCATTAATTGTAGGACATACTATTAAGACCCATAGCTGCACTCTTATGAATTTGCGGCATATTTATGTGTCCATTGATTAACCATATTTTGTAAGTCAATCCTTCATAGGTTCTTTGTAATTACAGTTTGGTCAAATTAGGGTCAAATTACCATTTTACCCTTGTAATTACCTCTTACACATTAAGTACCGTTGATCCTCTAATGAACAATTCTATTTGTGATCCACCCATAAACAAAGTCTCTCTCAGGCCAGTGAGAGGTGAGGCCTCATTGTTTAAGTCCCAAAGTTAGCACTTAAGGGAATGACATATCTACTTTCCTTAAAGTTAGGAAAGAATGAATTCCATCTTGTGAAGTTATATTCTCAGCTCTCCACTCGGTATTGTCCCCAAAACGGTACGCACATTGAGTCGGCAGCCAAGGTCAATCTCACCTATACAAATCAAAGAATGACTCTTATGAGTAGGAGTTCATAACGTTATCGTTTGAAATATAAATCTCTTCAATTAACGGTGTTATAAATAGAGAGCGTATTTCGTGATCCGGTCTTATACATACTCACTGTATAGGATACCCCCACTTACATGTCATTACATTAACGATTTGGATCAAACCATTTGTAACACTTACAATATTTGTAACATTTATAAAGTGGGTTGTATCCATAATGTTACCAAGATAAGGTACCCAACCCTATCCATATACTATAGACCTTTTAAGTTATTACTTGAACATAATCCATTCATACGTCAACCACATACTGTTCAAGTTACATTAAATAACCTTGAATCTTAATTTCTTGGATTTTGAATTATGCAACTAAATAACACTTATTTGAAAAATAAATAATTCTTTATTTATTAATAATTTTTTACACATTTATAGACTACGAGATTTAAGACATAAATTCTAACATGTCCAAGAGGGTTCTAAAAGAAGCAAAGTTGTTAAAGAAGTTGTTGCAACTTCCTCTGAAACATCAGATTTTTCTGAAAAATCTGAATCTGAAGAAGGATTTGCTTCTTCTAAGGATTGGGCCCTAAAGAGTAGTTCAACTGATGATGATGATGCTACTCATCCTTCTGTGACTCGAGCATCTGCTAGAGAGGTAAGAAGTATGTTGCTTCCAATGTGCATGTTGTTCCTCTAGACGGTGTATCTTTTCAAACTGAAAAAGATATTACTTAATGGAAATATGTTGTCAAAAGGAATATTGTTGATGAGAAGGAACTCTCTAAGCAAGCTTAAAAATGCATAAAGATTAAGAAGCTCATTCTTAATGCTGGTTTGGAAAGAACAGTTTTGAATTTGAGGTCCTACTACCCTTAGATTGTTAGAGAGTTTGTTGTTAACTTGTCCCCTGACTTTGACAACTCCACTAGTCCTAAGTATAAGAAAGTTCATGTTAAAAGACATCCGTTTGTCTTTTATGTTTCTATCATAAATCAATTTGTGAATTGTGATGTGTCTATTAATGTAGCTGAGCAACGCCCATTTATGAGAGATTAGGTGTTTGAGTTTACTTGTGGCTCCAGGACTTCTTGGTTGAGAAAGGGCCAATTGTCTTCTTCTATACTCAGCGTGAAGTATCCCATTCTACACAAGATTGGGATCTCCAACTGGTGTCCATCTTCCCACAAGTCTAAGATCTCTGTCTCTCTAGCCACACTACTTTACCAAATTGGAACCTCTGCTAAATTTAACCATGGAGCTTTTGTTTTGAACTAGACAAAATACCACATTGATTCTTAAGTGCTAAGGCTGCCTATTTGCTATCCAACGTTGATCTACAATACTTTATTGTCTTAAAAACCTAACCTTGTAAATTCTACAAAACTTGTTGGTTCCTCTCTATCTCTTGTCTCTCTGAATCTCAAGTTGTTTGAGTCCCACCATTTTGCTGACATAGCAGCTTCTACCCCCACAGATTGTTTAGATGGTCTGAGTTTAGCGATGGTTGAATTGTCCTTGGGGAATCGAATCCTGCAATTACTATCTTCTAAATCTCAAGACATTGCCAAGCTTATCCAGAAGCTTCAGGAGCAACAAGTGGAAATTGATGAGGTGCTTCATAAGATGAGGGAGGTTGCTTCCAAGATTGGTGAGGCTTCTTCCTCTCAAGGACGGGCTGATAAATTTTTGTTGGAAGAAAGGCGGAGAGTTTGTGTGGTGCGTTGTGGTACATCTCGGTCTTTTCAATCTTTTTATGATGATTGGGCCTCTATTATTTGCTTTTGTTATGCTTTCGAAAATATATTAGCCAAAGGGAGAGTTTGTTAGAGATTTGTAATTGCCTATCTATTTGTTTAAAGCTAGCAAGTTGTGTTTTCTGATCGTTCGTGAGTTGTCACAAAAGTTGCCTTAACTGTTGCTGTAAAAAATGTCATTCTGACATATTATACTTTTCTTATCTGAAAATATTTTGCAGAGTTGATTTTGCTGGATACTTTCCTTCTTTATGGGTTGCATGATTTATTGTGGAGATGTTTTCCTTTTTGACAAGAATTATTTATTGGTGTGCTTATGGCCAAGCTAGGGTTGTTGCTTTCGTTCATAACATTTGAAGAATTTGTGTGGTTTTTCTTGTGAAGCCGTTCTTTATTGTTCGAACTATGAACTATATCTGATTATTCCACTGAGCAAAATGTGAAGGAATTGTTCTTTAATCATCGTGCTCTTCTTTGTCTCAAGGGGAGCCTAAAACATTGCCAACTTAGGGGGAGCCTAAGTTATTCTTATGAAGGGTCATCACAAGTGATCGATAAGATATCTTCAAGAAGAGAGGGAGTCTCTTACACTACGGAGTGTCAAAGTGTCTATCACTAATATTCAACAACTTAGGGGGAGCCTAAGTTCTGTTAGAAAAGAAGTCTCACATCTAAGGGGGAGTATAGGTGTTTAGCAAGTTAGGCTCTACAAGAGTCACTGTAGGAGTCATTACTTTATAGATAAATACTCCGTCGTAAATACTTAAGTTATTAATATTAGTGGATTATCTTTCCAAGGTTCACTACCCCCTAAACGTAGGTGGTTTATCGTCGAACTAGATTAATAACCTCTGTGTGCTCATTCTTGATTTACTGTTTGTTATTTGTCTATTGTCTCTGAATTAGCCAGGACATCTTGTGTGACATCTGTGATCTGTGTGATGAGTCATCTTAAAACTTATAGTGGTTAATTAAATGTTTGGTAAGATATTTTTAGTATTTAGCTCATTATAAAGAATAAAGAATTAAATTTATAGTGGTTAATTAAAATGTTTGGAAATGGGTGCTGGAAAATACAGTAACACTCCTCAAATGACTTCCTTTCTCTCTAAAGAACTCTAGAAAATGATTCTCCTCTCTCAAGGACCAATTCTTTTACTCCAACATGCTTTCACGGGGTTGGGAGGACCCTAAAACCTAAAACTCCAGAGGGACTTTCGTTCTCGGAGTAAGGTTGGCAAGTCTTCTTAGAGTGGATTTGATTTCAGGTGGAGGATCCTCTCTCCTTGAAAGGATGACTTCAATCCTCTTTATAGGATTCAAGAGAGGTTAGGTAGGGCTTCCCAATCAAATTAGCATTGAAGAACGACCGAGAAATGAGTAAATCACGACTATGGGCAACTAGTTCAACGTTTCTGGAACTTAGGATTTTGATGCCGGCGCATCCTATTTTGGCGATGTAGGTGCATTGACAACAATTTCTCCAACATGACCAAAAATCAATATAAAAACCTCTAAAACATGTTCAATATGTCAAAAATTCACTTTATGCATCCAAAGGACCATACTCTTCATTATTTAATCTATTTAGCACATATTGTGAGAAATTTTAACATGCAAGAGACCATATTTCCCAAGAAACACTACTAAAATAAGGCCTAAAAATATGTATTTTTGATATGAATCACAGTCTATATCATCATCGTACCCACTATGAATGTTGAGTTTATAGCATGCTTTGAGGCTACAGTTCATATATGGTTTATGACTATAAAACTTTATTTTAGGACTAGGAATTGTCGACAATATTACCTTGATGAACATTTATTGTGATAATTCTATAGCAGTTTTCTTCTCCAAAAATGACAAGTATTCAAAAAGGTGCTAAACATGTTAAATTAAAATACTTTGCCGTTAAAGAAGTAGTTAAGGAACAATGAGTGTCAATCAAACACATTAGCATTAACCTTATGATTGTGGATCCACTAACTAAAGAATTGTTATCAAAGACATTTAATGAACATGTCGAATATATGGACATTAGTGGATACCATATTGATATTATGATTATATTATTTGACCCTTTGAGCTCATTTATTGAATGTTTTTTATTTTATCTTACAATCATGTTTATTATGATTCGTATATACATAAATGGATTACATAAATACATGACATTATCTTTGATAAAACCATTTATTGTTGGACTATTATTGATTATCTTTATTATAGATCATGTTAGATGAAAAACTAATTTTGTGATACATGAAAGGCAGTATGTCAATATAACCGCTATGACCCTTTAATAGTTTCTTTAACTTGACGTTAATATCATGATACGAAGATAAAAAAATTTTATCTTTTCTGCACATTATGTTTATGAATGGTATACTATAGATAATGTCAAATGGAAGAATGTTAGATTTAATTTAAATCTAATATTATCTACTACTTTATCTTTTAGGTCTATTATTTTATTAGGCCAATTAAGTAAAAGATAATTTCCTAATTAAACACCATGATGCGAAGTGTTTGCATAAAGATAAAACCCTAGGGATTGGTCCTCTTTCTAGTTCATTATTTAGTTTTTTTCTCCTCATCAAGAAACCTTATTAAATTCTAAACGAAGGCTAAGAGAGAAACACAATCCCTTACTAGATCAATATCTTGGATCAATGTATGTTAATGTTACTTTGTTATTGTGAAAATCATTTAATTCAAAGATATTAACATTTATTGTTTTATACAATGCAAGGATTTTTTTTTATTATTTTTTTTATAATCACGAAGTTAAAACTTCCGGAATTCACTTATATTTGATTAATTGGAGCAAAAGTAGATACAATCAGTAATTTTATGGTCAAAGTTGACTACTTGATGAATTCAAAGTATAAATCTTGATATTTCTTATATTACACTGATTTGTATTTCAATATGTGAAAGTATTTTAATATAAACTAATATTACATTAATTCATATTAAATAACATTCGAGAGTAGCCATAATGAACATAATCAATTAATGTATTATCAATTTCAAAGTCAAAGGTTTAATTTACACCGTATATATGTTTGAGATGATAATATAAGCCTTAAACTATCCTTATGAACAATCATTTTATATATTTAAGACTAAGTTAATGTTTTACCGTAAAAGATTAATAGAACATAAAAAAAAGAAATAACAAAATGTCATTAATGTGAATATAATGTAAATAAAAGAAAAATAAGTTTTTGGTCCCTAAGTTTTAAATTTAGTTTCCATTTTGCCTCAATGTTTCAAGATGTTATACTTTTAGTCCTTCAGTTTTGAATTTTGTTTTAATTTAGTCTTTATGTTTCAAATATTACAATTTTACCATTGAAATTTGAGTTTTGTTTCAATTTGGTCTCTAGATTACAAGATTTACACTTTTTAACCTTGATTTTTTTTTTTTTACTAAATACTCATTTCAGTTTTAATAGTGATAAAAAATAGTGAAACTGAATGCTTTAAAACTAAATTTAAATAATAATGAAGTGAAAATTTAAAACTAATTTTAATAGAGATAAAAAATACTAAAACTTAATGTTTTATGAGGGCGGCTTTTAGCGAGTTTTGGGAGTCTCAAATTAATGTTTTATGTTCAGAAACTTTGGCCTTTCATGAAGGATTGCGGTTGTCAGAGCATTTGAGGCTTTCTCATTTGTTGGTTCTTCATGATTCATTGATTCTAGTTCAAATTCTCAAAGGTTGTTGTGATCCTCTTAACTACTTATGTCATTGATATTCTAGGTTTTGCTTCATCCTTTGAATCTGTCTCCTTTTAGCATGTATCTCGAAGCCATAATTTGGTTGCTCATTCTTTGGCTTAAGATGGTTTTTTTGGGGAAAGAATGTTGAGTTTGCTCAATTTCCCGTGAAGTTGGAGTCCTTGTATTCATTTGATTTTTCTTTTCGTTTTGCCCATTGGGCTTCTTAGTTGGTGTTTTGTTTTCTTTGTCTAAAGAAAACAACCCCAAAATCTAGAGACCAAAACCTATTTTTTTTCTTATAAATAATAAACATTTTAACCCATAAAAAAATAAAGTATTTATTTATTAATTTAAATATATTTTATAAATTTTCTATTTTTATTATTTTTCAAAAATATTTATCCAACATTTTGATTGAGATTTTAAAGCAGTTAGATTAAATAATAATAATAATAATAATAAATAAATAAGGAAAAATTTGAGGAAGCCTTGTTCCTTTGTCATTTCCGAACGAGCCTGAACTACTAAGCTTTGGTCTCAATTTTCTGCATATTTGGTTGCATTGCAAGATCTTCCCTCTCTCCTTCTTCCTTCTGCGACTTGTTCCATCTTCAACCTCTGCCCTTTTCTCTCCATCGCCACGTTCTTTATCACTCTAACAATCAGACCTTCGAATTCGAATTCGAATTCGGTAAGCATTCCAGATCCTCGTCTCTCTACTCTCTATCTCTTCCAATTATGCTTTGCCTTACATTTTCTCATTTCTTTCTTGCAGTAATACCGGAAATTGGAATCCACGGATTCTCTCTCCCACGCTGATCGCAGAGATCTAAAATGGCGGGTCGGTTCGGCCTATCGTCAACTGCTCCGGCCACCATGGTCGTTACCAATACGCCGGCGGCGGACCTTGCCCTCACTAATCTTGCTTACTGTTCCGCTTCTGATCTTCAAAACTATGCGGTCCCTGGCACTAAGCTCTTCCTCGCCTTGGTTGGCGATTCCTTTGTCCTCTCCCTCTCATATCCTTTTCATTACTTTAATTTTACCTCATTCATTTCCAATTTTCGGATTTTGATTCTTTTTTTTCTTCTTCTTCTTGCTTTACTCTTCCCTTTCTTAGCTGTATTTTACGCTTTCTTTATTTCTAATTAGCCATTTTACATTATATTCCTTAGCTTGGCGAGGTTTCAAGCTCGTCTCGAGTTTAATCTGTTGCTAATTTTAGTGTATAAGATCATGAATTATCCTACTTCCATATTATAAGAGATTATTAACTGTTCTTAGAGCAAACCACTTTATTCTGTATGAAAACTTCGACATTTGTGGTACTGCTCATTCAATGTTGTTCGTAACTGCTTTTGTCATCTACTCAATTGACTATACAATGGTGTTAATGGAAATTGGCGACTTGTGATTTCAATGATATTATGTTAAAAGTGAGCATATGTGTTCATTCTATGGTGAGGGTTATCTATCATTTTTATTTTATTTTTGTTTGCTTAACTGAGAAAAACTCCTCATGGAAGCATAGGCAGTGGCGTTATTGCCTTAAATGCTATTCAACGTCGTCATGCTAGAGTTTCAACTGGGGACAGGATATCCGTGGCAAGGTCTTTGTCTATACCGTACTCTTTTTCTTTGCATCTGTTTCAGTAATCATAATACTTATAAAATGATCTTTTCATAGATTTATACCGCCAGATGATTTCAACCTGGCGTTACTTAGATTGGAGTTGGAGTTTGTTAAAAAGGGATCCAAAAGTGAGCAGGTATACAGAATGAAGTCAAATTTGAACTACTCATGCCTGCCCTTTGGAAATTCCAAGCTTACCATCAAGGAATTAATTATTAATATTTTTTCATTTTTTTACATTTTTATAGGTCGATGCTGTTCTCTTGGCTAATCAATTGAGGAAGAGATTTATCAACCAGGTAGAATTTTGAGGCGTAATTACCTGATATGCATGCTCTAGTTCCTGGTGGCTGTATTTCCAATTTTTTGCTTGTTTTTGTTTTTTGTAGATTCTGTAACTTTTACTTTCCCCCAATATAACACTTCATAAGTTTTCCACAGTGCTATGTTTATGGCAGATCATTCCGGACGTACGTGAAAAATCCCCTGATAGTTCATAGATATTTTTTTGATGGATCTGTTATTTTAAAAATATTTGTTAATAATTATCTTATCTCCCGCATCAAAATTGATTATCTAGAATGTAGGTTCGCTCAATTGGTGTTTAATAATATATGATACCTTCTAGAAAAAGGTTGTAGGGGCATAACTAATTAGGTTGCTGGTTATGCTTGCATGCAGGTAATGACGGCAGGGCAAAGAGCTTCTTTCGAGTACCATGGTACTAACTATATCTTCACAGTCAATCAAGCTGTTGTGGAAGGGCAAGATACATCCAATGGCGTTGAAAGAGGGATGATTTCAAATGATACCTATTTTGTCTTTGAAACATCAAATGGAAGTGGCATAAAGGTTAGATACCTGTTCGAAAATCCCATCCATTTCCTTGTATTTTTTTTTTTTTTTTGTTATTCAGGCTTCTCTTCTTCATCTTCTTCTTCTTATCCCTTACCCTTTGCTAGTTAATTAACCAGCACTTGTAGATTCCCTTAGATGTAGCTACATTTAGGGCCATGAAATGGTTTCAAGTTTTGAATCCTGGATTGTTGTGTTTTATGGGAATTTACGTGGCTGCTACTTGGTCCAGGCTTGGTAATTCTTTCTGAAACTATAGTAACGTCTCTTTGCATCAATTAGGAGTTCTTCTTGTAATTTCTATTGTGCTGGAACTTTTCTCCCCACTTCTCTGTGCATTTAATATTATCAATTTAGTGTTTCTAATCCAACAAGACAATCCTAGACTCTAGTATAGCAATGTAAATAAGAATATTAGCAGTTTCCTTCTATGTGATGTGACGTAATGACAAGTGTAGTTTAAAACTATGTTAGACTAACCTCATTGTGGATTCATTTGATTGCAATAGTTATTACTGACTACAAGTCCAATATATTGTAGTAAGGCTGGACCTTTCTGGGTGCTTGCTTGATGTGTTGGCTTAAATGCTCCTACGATGAAATTTTCCATGCTTCTCTACATTTGTTTTCTATTTCCTCTTTGCTCATTATTGAAGGAAGGTCCTAATGACCTTGATGTGATAGTCGTCTATATTCATTCTCTATAGACTGCACTATTATTGGATGAGTAATTTTGTAATTACTTCTCCTTGACTTGCATGCATTTGCTTGCGCTTTGCAGATCGTCAATCAACGTGAAGCTGCTAGTAGTAATATTTTTCGGCAAAAAGAATTTAATCTTCAAGCACTTGGCATTGGTGGATTAAGTGAAGAGTTTGCTGATATATTTCGAAGAGCTTTTGCTTCTCGTGTTTTTCCTCCTCATGTGACCAGCAAGTAAGAATCTAATAATGATAGTTGACATTTTATTGTTGTTATCATGCTTTCTAATCAGATACCTACGATAGGTTGGGCATTAAACATGTAAAAGGAATGCTGCTTTATGGACCACCTGGAACTGGCAAAACTCTTATTGCCCGTCAAATTGGAAAAATGTTGAATGGGAGAGAACCAAAGGTTAATATATAACTCAACCTTTTATATATGTTTGATGTATTTTTTGCATCATAGCTCATAAGCAGCCTCTATGTTTAGCATCTGAATTATTTTCTCCCATTTCCAATCTTTTCCAATTTCCACTTTAGATTCACAAGATCTCTTAAATTTTAGCACTGTCGGGATGAAAAGCTGACTTATACGCTGGAGCCGTCTGATGGCTTGAAAAAATAGAGAACAACAGATTATAAGAACTGAGACTTTTGAGGCATTGCGGCGCAATGTGCTCATGCATATTCATTCTTGATTTTGCATGTGCAATTTTCTTCCTGCATTGGAATTGTCAATAATTACACCTTTACATCGTCAATCTTTTATGATCTCTGAATGCTACTGCCTCGACACAGTCTCTGTGAATTATCATAATCCATATTAAGGTCTGGCCAAAGCTCTCGTGCTCTCTCTCACATATGTTTTTCTCCACCTTGTTAGATTGTCAATGGCCCTGAAGTGTTGAGCAAGTTCGTTGGTGAAACTGAAAAGAATGTGAGAGATCTTTTTGCTGATGCTGAGAATGATCAAAGGACCCACGGTAATAGGGGTGATATAGATATTATGACATTTCAACATAAGTATTTTAATTTTGTTAATTCCAAGATGGCTTTTTCTCAAGACAGGAGACCAAAGTGAGTTGCATGTCATAATCTTCGATGAAATTGATGCTATTTGTAAGGTATGTGGTTCTTTTAGTATATTGTAACTTGATTTCTTTTATTTTTGTAGATTCACAAAGAAATTAACATCGCAAGTGAAAGTCACTAGATCTTCTTAACTCTTCCCATAGTTGTAAAAAGCTAAGTTGGCAAAAATGAAGAACTGGCTCATAATGTTGGCTATTATTGAATCAAATTTTCTTCTGAGTTTTATTTCCCAGCTGAAACTAAGAAAAAATCAAATTCAATCCATAGGATAGTAAATGAACACACTGTAATCAGGATTTCACCCAATTGCCAACCCTGTTTCTCTTTCGTTTGAGTATTTGTTTATATATTATAAGGTTTTGACTTTTGAGCCAAAAGTTGCCCATTTCACTTTTTTGCATCATGCCTGCAGGCAAGGGGATCAACTAGAGACGGAACTGGAGTTCATGATAGTATTGTCAACCAGTTACTCACGAAGGTCTGTGTGAACTTTTATGTTGAAAGTAGTAACAGTACTTCATTTGGTGGACTTTCTTTTATACTTACTATTATTATTATTTTATTCACAATGATGGCATCAGTTCTAAGAGGCATCATTTCTATGCAGATAGATGGTGTAGAATCATTAAACAATGTGCTACTTATTGGCATGACCAACAGAAAGGACTTACTTGATGAAGCCCTTTTAAGGTTTCTTTCTCTTGTTTTTTTCTCTTTCTACGAAGCATTTTTTTAATGACTCTATAGTTAAGCACATGAGGTTCTACAGACCAGGTCGCTTGGAAGTTCAGGTTGAAATCAGCCTGCCAGATGAGAATGGCCGTTTACAGATTCTGCAAATTCATACTAACAAAATGAAAGAAAATTCTTTTATTGCTCCTGACGTGAACCTCCAAGAAATTGGTATGTTTGATAACCTTTTCTCCCCCTTTTAGGTAAATATATAATTTGGTTCTCAACATTTACAACATTTGTTAATTTTATTTCTAATATTCTAAAGGTTTCAAATGGATCATCAGGTTATAAAAAAATAATGAAATTATTCAAATTTCTACGCAGTATGATAGTTGAAATCGAAAAAGGAATGGTGAGGCATTTTAAAATATATATATATTTTAATGGTAAAGCATTTTTTAAAATGTTAAATAGCATCTGATCCTATCCATTTTAAAAATTTGGATAGGATCCGGCTGGAATCTTTAATAGGTTAGAGGATATTTAACCTTCAAAAGGTGCCAAATGATAGGAAAAATTTGTTTTTATCCATTACGTCATAATTTTTTAAGACATTACTGAGTACTAAATGGAAAAGTTGATACTTTCTCTATAGAGTTGAAAATTTTAAAATGTTGAAGACAAAGCTGATACTATTGTGTAACTTCCGAGACCAAATTATAGTTTGCCTTCATTCTATTTTTTCTTTTCTTTTGTTCATTTTGATTTTGTTGACCGACATGTGCAATCAAGGATTTTTCTTTTTCAAAATATTGATTACATTGAATTGTGGGTTCTTCATAGGCATGTTCTTAAAATCTTAAGTTGTAGGAGAAAATGGGAACAGTTCCTAAAAAATTGTTTGGTTTCATTGGATACTCAAACCTGCTGGAAGGAAAATTTTAGCTGAATAGTGCTGCTGGATAAATCAAATACTTTGCACACCTCTTAAATCTCCTCTTTTGAGGTAGTTTCTATTGGAGTTTTGACCAATTGTATATTAATGCATATTATATACTAAATTCTAAGGCACCAATTATCAACTCAAAGGTGGATAGCAATCCTCCCACAATTGTTGAACTTAAAAAAAGTTAAATCCTAAAAGAAGTTATTGAATCTTGAATAGTGAAGAATGAGTGGATTTCCTTTTTACAAACACTGTGGTAGGAGGTGACAATGGCAAGAGGAGTTAGCATGTTGAAGTTTTTATTGATTGATGATAATAATTTTGAAGGTCTCTGAGTTACTAAAATTTATTCGGCAGCTGCTCGTACAAAGAACTACAGTGGTGCTGAAATTGAAGGGGTTGTAAAAAGTGCAGTATCATACGCCTTAAATAGACAATTAAGTCTTGATGATCTTACGAAGCCGGTTGATGAAGAGAGCATTAAGGTTACAATGGATGACTTTCTGAACGCAGTCCAAGAAATTGTTCCTGCTTTTGGTGCTTCAACAGATGACCTTGAAAGATGCAGGTTATATTACGAACTATCTTTTGTTATTATATTTTTTGAAATCAATATAATATCCAATAAACAAATAATTACAAGAGAAGATGACCAATCCCTTTGGGAGAATACAAGAACTTGTGGAAGAATTAATGCATCTGAATACTTCAAGGAAAACCTAATGCCAAAATGTGATTACTTATGGAAGTTCGCTTCTAAAGACCATCTATGGGGTTTATGGATGGAACGGAATGAGATGATTTTTGAACTTAAGGCTACTCTTTTTCCTACTTTTTTGGGGGTTTTGTACTGCTAAATGCGCTTCTTTGTAGTGTCATAGCTCCACTAGAGTCTTTTGGAATTTCCCTCATTCTTTGATATTTCTCGATTTTAAGGCCTTTTATAAGTTGCTTTCTTGGAAGGAGAAGCTCTCTTCCCAGCGTAAGGTGTTTCTTGTCCTCATTTTGTTTTAAAATATACCTCAGGTTTCTTATTTAAAAAAGATCTTGAAGATCATCAGTCTTTTTTCAACAAAATCAAAGAACAAAATTTTGCTCCAAGTATTTTAAAATTGTCTGACTTATCTGAAAAAATGCACATGTTCCAATAAAATGACCTGCAATTGGTTGCACGTATGAAAAGAAAGAAACAATGGAATCTTCAATGACAAGTAGAGATCTTTTTGGGATCTTCAATGAAAAGTTAAGATTTTGTTGGGATCTTCAACGATAAATATGTATAGATCTTTTTGGGGTTTTTGTGATCTTATGCAGTTTAAAGCTTTCCTACTTGGAATATGTTACGTGGTTTTTTGTAATTACACAATTTTATTCATCAACTTAATTGGGTGTTTGTTTAAACTTTGATTTCCCTTTCTTAGTAAGGAAACTTCTTGTCTCACGGCCTTTTGGTTTTTCTTTAGTGAAAATCTCTGTTTCTCATCCAGCACAGACACACACGACTCAACATGAAGTTGAAACTGCAAATTTCCAAAATGTTGTCTGTTTTTATTATCAACTTCTCTGATAAGTATCTATCTACTGGAAATACCGAGTAGATGTTGAATTGATAGAGAAGTACAAAGCAATATTGCATGAAAGAAAAAGATGTAGAAACAATTCTTATGTCTTGTAATTGTAACAAAGAATGCATGAATATGGTGAACGAGAACATGAAAGTCCTTTCTTTTTGACCACTCTCGAGTACTTCTTTCAATGACTTAGTCAGCATTATTTTAGTGAAAAGCCATTTTGGACAAAAAAATGTATTGTGGATTACTCAGTTCTGTTTTACCTACTGCCCTATTTATAGTTTAAACTTATAAGTTCCATGACGAACTTGAGCGTAGCTCAACTAGTTAAGGAATCTATTCTTGACTTAGAGATTAAAGGTTCAAATCTCCCACCTCATGTGTGTTGAATTTTAGAAAATATATGTATATAAGCTCCAGGTATTCAAATTAAAATTTTCATATAGCTAATTGAACATAGCCTCAACTAGTCAAAGGTTCATATCATTGCCCCTTTGCATGTTGAGCTAAAAAATGGTTGGTTTTTTCATGTAACATGGCATTCATTATGAATTAGTCATGCTTGTTTTTTCCACTGTACAGGGCATCGTTCTAGAAACTCTAATTCCCTAGTCTTGTATTTTCGATACACTTTTGCATGACTATTGATTTTGATTTTGCAATTCTGACACCTGAGACCTGGATAGAACCCCCAATCAAGAATTTACAGTTGACATTCAAATTTTCAGAAATGCTCACCTCTGATTGTTAGGGAAGATCTCAACCGTTTGTTTTTAGAAGTATTGATAGGACATAAATTCAAGTGTTATGTACAGACCGATTAGTAATGTTTTTCTTGTAGTAGTTAACATCCGCTTGTTGCAGTTAAATTAATGGTTTTTGTATTTGATAGGGAGAGTTAATTCCATTACTTGTTTTGTATCTTCCATTTGGAGTGGGAGGGATGACAACCTCTTGTGTTGGGCTAATATTCAACACTCACACTGTTTTTAATGTACCATGTTACTGGAATTGTAGGCTTAATGGTATGGTGGATTGTGGTGGACGACATAAGCACATTTATGAAAGAGCAATGTTACTTGTAGAGCAAGTTAAAGTGAGCAAGGGAAGTCCACTTGTTACTTGTCTTCTCGAAGGCCCAAGTGGCAGGTATGCTTCATCAAATCTTCTTTTTCTTTTTCTTCTTAAAATCAATTTTTATTATACTCAAGTTCAATTTGTTAGTTTTGGCTAAGACCTCACCCCATCTACAGTGGCAAAACTGCAATGGCAGCTACTGTTGGTATCGACAGTGAGTTTCCATATGTCAAAATTGTAAGTTACTTCAATTTTGTGTGTAGATTTTTTATTCTCTGTCCATCCATTTACATCCTTCTGTACTGTCTCATTACCTGGTTTCCAGTTAGTTAATCCTTTTTTTTCCTTTTTGTTTTTTGTTTTTCTTTTCCCTTTTTCATTGGTTAGATATCAGCAGAATCAATGATTGGCCTTCTTGAGAGCACAAAATGCGCGCAGATTGTCAAGGTTTGTCTGTGTTTCTAGGGCTGCTGGTTTTTCATTCACCTCACCGTTAAACAAAGCTTATATGAAGCAAATTTATGCCTGCTCGATAATTATGTCTGCAGAAAGTTGTATGAGAGTTATGTTGACTTTTTGGCTAATGGTCTATGAAATTTGAAGGGACTTATATGATGTGTCACATTTTGATAGGTTTTTGAGGATGCATACAAGTCTCCATTGAGCATTATCATTCTTGATGACATTGAAAGGTAACTGTTGCTAAAAACGATAAAGCAGGAGAGAGTTATGGAGAAACTCAGAATGTATTTCCTCAAGAAAACAGAGAATCCGGCTGATCTACAATATAAGAAAACCTAAAATGAAAGTGAGAGAAAACCCTACACATGGCACAAGCCTATTGACAGGTTAAAATAAAGAATAATGTAAATAAAGCAGCAGATTTTAAAGGAATATAAAATAAACTGAATACTCTAATTAGATGATTCAATAGTTGCTAATTCTGACAATCATCCATCTACGTTTCCTCCTAGTTATTAACTTATTAGTATCTGTTAAATTGCTGATTGACCAAAAAACTTAAGCTAGTGGGTGAAGGTAAATTTAATTATATCATCTAACACTCCTCTTACTTGTGGGGTTGAATTAGGAAGAAGACCCAACAAGTGGAAATTAATTTTTAATTGGGGAGGAAATAACATTGCAAGGGCTTGAACATAGGATCTCTCTGGACCACCTCTGATACCATGTTAAATCGCTAATCGACAATAGCACGTATCCTTGCCATGAATCTAACAGTATCTGCCATGAATCTAACAGTATCCTTGCCATGAATCTCTTTTTGTTATTGAAGTGTGCTATTGCAGATTACTGGAATATGTTGCCATTGGTCCTCGTTTTTCAAATTTGATGTCTCAAGCACTGATGGTTCTTCTCAAACGACTTCCTCCCAAGGTTTCTGTCAATTTTCTGAACCTGAAGTCTTTAATTCATAACTATTTCATTCTTGTTAGAATACGGTAGTGATTTACATAGCAATCCTGAAGCTGGAAGGTAAAGTTCATATTCCATAGGAATACAGAAGTACAAGTTGCGGTTTCATGTTTTGGCTTTTCATCCATGGCACCCTTCTGTAATATAGTAATCTTACTGATAGTTACTAATCTATTTATCATTTGAATTACACGTCCAGGGTAAAAAGCTTCTAGTAATTGGAACAACTAGTGAAGTGGGCTTTTTAGATTCTGTTGGCATTTGTGATGCTTTCTCAGTCACCTACCATGTTCCAACATTGAAAACGGATGATGCAAAGAAGGTAACTACTGAGTACTCTTGCCACCCTTCTCGTTTGTTTTCAGATCTGCACTGCAGTCATTTGTTATATTCTCGTGCTATTAAATGAGACAGGTGCTGTACCATGTGGCATGAATTGCTATTCCTGGTTGACTTTTGGTCTCAGAAACTTCTTACCTATAGTCATAGAAAATTGTGCTGAGAAAAGAGTGAAAATTGCTTATTGTGTGCCTATTGGAGAAATCTTAGTATAGTGACACTTGGTTTTTCTAAAAAAATAAGAATATAATTATACCAAAAAAAAAAAAAAGAATAAAAGAAAAAAAATTATAATATTATATGCAGATTCCTTTTCTCTGGATTAACTTATTCAGACTTGCATTGAACTCTCAATGCCCTCTGTTTCATTTTTCTTTTGACGACATTGAAAAAACATGTAAGAATACAATGCTCTTTGTTTCGTTTTTTCTTAGGTGATGCAACAACTGAATGTTTTTGCTAATGATGATGTGGATGCTGCTGCCGAGGCTGTCAGTGATGTACGTTCATCTACCTTTTTCTGCCGTTATATTTTATTTTACATAATCCTTCCCTTATTGAGTTTGTTAAATACCAAAACTAGATAGATGT
The DNA here is from genome assembly GCA_031780015.1 of Citrullus colocynthis. Classification (NCBI taxonomy): domain Eukaryota; kingdom Viridiplantae; phylum Streptophyta; class Magnoliopsida; order Cucurbitales; family Cucurbitaceae; genus Citrullus; species Citrullus colocynthis. The sequence continues at coordinate 3,354,309 of QLSR01000104.1, read as the reverse complement.
ACTAAGTTCGTCCTTTTTCGCTGCTCCCATGATCAATTGCATAGGATAATAGTAGGATTTTTTATCCAATTTTGGTTCTATTTTTCTTGAGTAAGGTCTACTTGATAGCAATTTCATTTTTAGTTTTTAGAAAATTAGATAGCTTCCTAATAACGTGTATAGTTTCCTTAGTAACTTGTTTTTGTTTTTAAAATTTGCCTAGATATACATATTTTTAAAGAAGACACAATAAACAAACTCTTTATTATTATTTTTTTTGTTAATTAAAATAATATTTTAGAAATGGGAAAACAGATGATTAATAAAATAATAGAATTGTTATTGTATTAAATTTACTCCAATCAATGATTCAAGCTTTAAGAAATGGTAAATGAGCTTTAGGGGGCCCTATGGTTATTTAATACGGCATTCGAGTAAAAGTGGCACTGGCTCCCATTAACCCTTCTTGATTATTTTGAGATCGAGATCCTCTTGTTTGATTAATTTTTTGACAAAAAACCTAATGGTATCATATTCTCTCCCCATTGCTGAATGAATTGTTCTCATTAATTTGGTAATCAATGTAAAATGGATCTCACTTAAATATTGTAAGTAATTGAATAGGTATATATATTTCAATTGAAGTATTCAATCTTTTAAATCTGGCAATCATTTTGATACATTTTAAGGCATTCAATGAGTTTGAAGAACTCAGCATTTTATGACACCGTTTTAAACTTGTGGTTTTACTCTGCCATTAGATGCCCATCAAGAAGCTGTACATGTTAATTGAAATGGCTGCTCAAGGTGAACGTGGTGGAGCAGCAGAAGCAATCTATTCTGGCTCACAGAAGATTAAGATCTCTCACTTTTTCGACTGCCTCCAGGATATCGTTCGATACTAGATTTTGATTCTTTCATTTGTTTTTGCACCTTTTAATTATAATATTTTCTTTTGATATCGGGGTTCGAGACGTTGATTTGATAATTTTGAGCTGCATGGTTGCTGATTGCCAGCTGATTATTTATTGAGATTGGTTGAGGTGCGGATAAGCAGAAAAATTTTGAACTTTGGTACTCCCATGCCGGGTTGTTTATTGAGATTGGATGAAGTCATTTTCTTGTTCAACCCAACTGCTGATTTTAACAAACTGAACGTATTATTTTTTAGTTTTTTTTATATTGGAAAACGAGGAAAATGGTTGCATTATTTGATTATCTCGTATTCGGATTGTTTCCATAATTATTTCCTTAATTATAAATTATCAGGAAATTGATTGGTAAGTATAATGTCTCTCAGATGGCAATGCCAAATCTCAAATTCCTTGTTCTCTATCTGGACTACATTTTTCGTCTTTTTTTTTTTATTTTTTATTTCTTTTATCACCTCTGATTTGATTTTTTAATTTAGGCGACGACTATGTACCTGAAAATGGAATTAATCAATAGATATATGAATAAGTGGAGCTCAATTGATTAATCATTGTTGGTGGTCATACCGACATTCTATAGTTGCAATGATGGGTGGGCCTACGATGAGATCCATAATCCCATTTTAGATGATAGAGTGATCAATCCAATAACAATTGATCATTACGTCGGAGCCATATGTCTTTTTGTTATACCTTTAAGGATTTTTTAGTTTCTCTCACATCATCTATCTTATTCAATTATTGTTTATACTGTTTTCATTAGATTTAAAAGCGATTTTGGTATTTGCATAGGAATAGTTACATTTCTATTCGGTACAATGGGAATCAATATTTATATTGATTCTGAGCTAAATACAACCAATATCGATATACTATCTTTTTTTTGTAATTTAATCATGTAGAACATTCTTTTCTTGGTTAGTGTACATTAAACCATCAATTTTTTTTGTAATTTGCGTCCATGAACTATACATTGAGAGTAGACTTCCATGAGAGGAAAAAAAAACATATGAAAATAAGCAAAAACGAGGGAATTCCTGTTCCTTTCCTGACATTTGTCCCTTGTGTGTTTCTAGTTCTTTCTCCTTGCCCTTGTATGGTGGAGGGCAGTTTGATAGAAATGAGAGATTGTTTTTCAATTGTTTGGGAGTTTTGAATTGGTACTGATTTAGGGGAGTGGAAGCCGAAGGGGATGCCATAACTGCCATTAAACTGATGAGTCACGTTTAACTCTTCTGTTACAGATAGAGGGAACGAACATGTTTTTTGCAACGTTGATGGAAATATTGATATTGATAAAAATTTTGAAAACAAAATAATGGAAATTGATAAAATTATTATAATTAGTTAATGAAAGTTTGATTGTGGCTTAATTAGATTATAATTGACTATTTTTAGTCACAGTTTCTATAAAGTAAGATAACATTTAAATGTCTATTGTAGATGTATGTATAAATGTTGATGCAAGAGCATCATCTTAAAAAAGAAATGAAAAAATAATTACAAAATAATATCAAATTTAGGATATTTTGAGGTGAAATAATGTGAATTTTATGAAGATTTTGGATGGTAAAAGAAAAAACTCACATCAATTCATTTATCAGGTTAAAAATAAATATAGGTTAATTTTTTGTGGTTTTTTCCAATTCAATTTCTTTAGAACGGAAAATTTTGGGTTGAAAATAAAGTCGAAAATAGGAAAAAGTTGGAAATTAGAAAATGTAGGACATCAAAAAGGTTTAATTTTTTATTGAAAATGACATTGACATGTGAAACTATAGACTTTTGTGTGGAAGGTAAAACAAAAAGTACAAAGAGGGGAATTATTATAAATAGAAAAAATCACAAAATATTTACATTAAAAAAAAAAAAAAAACTAAAGTAATGGAAACTGTGTGTTGAATTTTTTATTATTATTTATTATTATTTTTTTTTTGATTTCCAATCTACCATAGTGTTCGGTGATTTCCTCTTCTTTTTATTTTCTTCTTATATCGGCCGGTTTGTTCTTCATTTTTTCTTTTTTCTTTTTTTTGTTTGATTTTCTTCCGCGTTCTTCTTTTGATTTCCTTCATTCTTCTTCCGTTGATTTCAACCATCATAAGGTACATTTTTTTTCATTTTCAGTTCTTCGCTCTTCTTATTCTCTCTTCTGTCTTCTTTTTCTTCTTCTTCTTATTTTGCTTCTTCATCTTTTTCTTCATATTCTTTTTCTAGGTTTTACAGAATCTCCTCCTCCTCCTCCAACATTTTTTTTCTTCAGTATCTTCTCCTTTTTCTTCTTGATCTTCTCCTTCCTCTTCTTTAATTGATAGGAATTCAAATGTTTCATGCCAAATTCAATTAATTAGATTGATCAGATTTTGACCGCTTTACATTAAAATTGGAGAGATTATAATTTGGAAATTGTGATAGAGTTCTATCAATCTCTATCGCGTGATAGATAGAGAGTAATAGAATTTTGTCACTGTCTATCGCTGATAGACAATGATTGAATTTTATTGCAGTCTATCCAATTTAAATTCGAATTCGATAAAATTCTATCACTTCCTATGGATGATTTGTCTCTCTATTTATATAATGTGCTTTCTGGTTTGTCTTTCTATTTGTATAATGTGCTTGTTTTTCTTCCATTAGTCAGTTTATTATTTGTTTGTATTGGTTTGTATTTGTCATTGTATAATGTGTTTGTTCTTCTTAGATTTATTTTCAATTTGAAAACTTAATTTGTTTGTCAGTCAATGATAAATAGAAATAAAATTCTATCTCTGTATATCGATAGAACTCTAGATAGAAATCTACATAGACAGAGATAGAACTCTATCTCTACCTATCACTTATAGACAGAGTTCTCTCTATCTTTGTCTATATGTGATAACTATTTTTACTATTAGTTTCAGATAGATAATCATAGAAAGCTATCTTTGTCTATCACTAAATATTCCAAACATTCCATAATATAGCATACTCTAAAGAAAAGTTGTGTTTTCTCTGTGTTTATTCTTCTTAGATTTGTTTTGAATTTGCTTCATGAAAATTTAATCTGTTAGTCAGCGGTGGACAAAGATAAATTTCTATCTCTATATATCAGTAGAACTCTATCTGTGTCTATCACTAATAGAGACACAAATAGAACTCTATCTTTGTCTATATGTGATTAGATATTTTTATTATTAGTTATGGATAGACAGTGATTGAAAACTATCTCTATTTATCACTAAACATATATTGATGTAGCATACTCTAAAGGAAAGTTGTGTTTTCTCTCTTTGTTGATTACGAAACAAAGTAACTAGGAGTTGCTAACAAAATTGTAGAATGATGGTTAGTGATAGAATTCAGGTTTGTCTTTGTGTTTGTATAATGTGCTTGTTCTCTTCTTCCTATTGATTCCACCTATTTACAATTGTCTTCATAATTTAGTTTATCTTTGTCCATGAGTGATATAGACAAAGATAGAAAGTTATCTCTGTCTATCACTATCACTGTCTATCCTAATAGATAGAGACAAACTTCTATCTCTTTCTATTAGTGATAAACAGAGATAGTGTCACACCCCCTCCCAGATTACCCTTTTTAACCTCAAAGGAGATGTGAGGACAACAAACTTCACCCCTTTTGTGAGGTTCACTGTCCATCTATACCTGACTATCCTTTTGACAACATGATTTAACATACCTGCCCATAGTACATATTCTTAAATCATAAAACATTCAGATCCACCAAATCAATAACTACAATAACATGAGGACTTATATTTACATAAACAGATACTCCAACCTTGATCACAACTAAACTTAGATGACATATACATTATCCAGTCTCATTTCCCAGCATCTAACTAGCTATGTCTACATGCCATATACACAAGGTTATTTACACATACAACAACTATGATGTAAAGTATTTCCTAATGACTTGAAGTTTAAGCAGGATGAGGTTTGAGTAGGCTAAGTACCGAGAACTTTTTCGCTACCTGGAGGGAATAGAAAACAAGGAAAACGTGAGCTGGAAGCCCAGTGAGTGACATAAGAATAAAAACATAACTTTAGAGTTAAGACCAGCTTAATATTAGAAGAACTTAATTTATAGCATAAAAATCATGCTTAGGCAATGAAGAAAATATAAGTCATGCCATTTGATTAAATAATACTGAAACTCATCAAATATTCATTTGCATTAAAAAAATAACCTTAGTTGAGGCGGAGCAAACTCAACACACTCAACGTCGAAAACAAACCTTAACTAATGTGGAGTAATCTCAACACAACAGCATCATCGGTCACTATGTTCACATAGGAACTATCTCGGGCTGCCCAAGTACCTTCTCTATGTCCTTCAGTATTGGGTCCCTAAGAAACTCAAATGCCTTCTCAACGTCCTTCAGTATTGAGTTACCTCATGTCATAAGGTTGCCCATATGCTTTCTCAACGTCCTTAAGCATTGGGTCCCTTAGAAAACATTTAGAAAACAAGTATACTTTGCATAAAAAGTACATCATAAAACGTTTCATGGAAAATCAGATCATTCCTCAATGAATAGCATCATGTAAACATGTTTTCTAAAAACTTGTGGAAAATAGATAAATCATGCTTTTCATGCCATTAAACCAAATAACACAGTAGTCATACTTAACATTTAGCAAATCATTATCAAATCACATTTTATAAAAATCACAGCTAGACATTATAAATAGTATTCGTTTTAAAGAAAAATGAGTGTTACTCACTATCCGGGCCTATTTCTCGTGGTTTATAGGCTTTTCCAATCTCAATGTGACTTGAGATATCATTTACGAGCCATTAGATCCTCTCCTTGAAGTCCTTACAATCATCACTTAACTACATTTCATCCACATTGTCCATATCAAGCCTAATTTCCACCTTTATACCATTTTTACCCTTTTAGGGGCCTTTTTGCAAAATTCTCAAAATTTCCAAAAATATCCAAAAGTCATCTTAGAATTCATATTTACCCATTTTAAGGCCAATTATTCAAGAAAATATCAATTAGAGCCCAAAAATGTCCAAAATTACCCAAGATGGCCGTGGGCACCCTTGGTGGGTAGCAGGTGGGCAAGAGGGTGCTGGCAGGGGCGTGGTAGCAGGGGCGTGGGGCGCTGGGCGTGTGGGGCACTGGGCGTTGGGCGTGGGGTGCTAGGCATTGGGCGTTGGGCATTGGCGTTAGGCGTTGGCGTTGGGCACTGGCATTGGGGGTGGCGAGCGTGAGCAGCAGCTTTGGCCGCCTCCAGCTGACTTCGGCCAGCAGTGTCCTATTTTCAACTTGATTTTTCAGAGCTCCAAAACACCCATTCATTTCAAATAAAATTCAAATAAAAAATATGGGGCTCAAGGGTAACCTCTTAACTGACTTACCAAGAAAATTGAGCTTTGAAAACCTTCCCGAGCACCCTTGAAAAATTCCTCAAAGCTAACTCGTTTGGTTTGCTCGGTTTCTGCGACAACCTTCAGTATTTTCAAGATTTCTCAAGCTTCCCGGCCTCAAATCACTTCGGCAGCCCTAGGTTGGATTCCTAACTCATAGAGCTTTCTCTAGTCCAAAAATGACGAAAATGGCATGAGTGAATCAGGAGAACCAACGTTGTAATTGAGCTGCTTGCTTAGAGTCCGAGCTGCTGCCCAGTCCAACTAATCAGCTTTGGCCACACATCTACTTGCTTCAATGTGGCTTCTTCTCTTTTCTTCTCATCCTAGCCATCCAAATTAAATATAACATCCCTTTAAATAATCATTTTAATTTAATTTAGTATTTATTTCTTAATTTTTTATTTCCCCTAAATTATTTCCAACTTGTTGACCTTTGACTTGAGATTTTCCTTCAACACTTAGCAAAATTTTTCCTCATAAGTCCAGCCACACTTCCTTGTTCAACTACACCCTTATCTCCATCTCTTTTGTTCCTTATTAAAAGTAAATGAAAGAAGAAAGTGAAGGATCTTATAGATACATGCGCAGCGGAAACGAAAGAGGATCGAAATAACAATCTAGATGCATATAACAACCTAGGATTAAACATGCATTATCATACAAAATGAATTAGAGAAGAAGGAAAGAAATTATATACCTTTGTAGCATTTCTTCGTTCCTTGAAATTGCTCCCACTTGGACCATCAAAAGGTCTTTCTAGCTATTCTCAAAGGCTTTGAATAGAGTGGTGGGACTCTTTAAAGAAGGAAAATTTAGTTTCTCAAAAACTTCAAATTTTCCAAGATTTTTCAAGAAGAAGTCAATAAATGAACAAAGGCCTTCTTTAAAAAAGGCAAATTACATGCAACTTTTGCATGTCTAAGTTCACCAAAAATTGACAACACACATTCTACTAATGCATGCCAAGGATTATGTGTCAAAGTATAGAATTTTGAGATTAATTAAATGTTTCACTCATCAAGTTAGTGGATTTTCCACTAATTTGGTAAGAAACATGAATTTAATATCATGGTCAACTTTTCTAGAAGGTTTGACTAAAACAACTCTTTGACTTGCTCGGGTCAAAGTCAACTATTTGACTTCTTTTGAAAATCGATTGTTTGACTAAATCCATGTCTCCAATTATGAATCCGCATTCATAATTTCAATATTTAAATCCCATTTAAATATTTATTACCAAATCTCTCATTTGATATCATATATCAATTACTTAATCATATCTCATATGATTAACCTAATTTGAACAATTCGAATTATTCCTTATATTTATTCCAAGTTTATTCCTATATGAGCTAGCCAGAGAACCTTATGGACTTATAGATCATGAGCTCCAGCGATCTTAGATTAACCGGTTAAACTTTTTAACCTAGTTAAGCAACATTCATTAACTACTGGGTCACTCCACTAAAGCCTATAGCTGCACTCTCCTCACTGTAGATATATTATGTCCATTTGATATAACCATGATTGGTAAGTCGAGCCTTCACAGGTTGTTCGAAATTACAGCTGGGTCAATATTACCATTTTACCCCTATGATTACCTCTTATTCCTTAAGTTCCACTGATCCTCTAATGAACAATGATTTGTAGTCCAACTTCCAAATCAAAAGTCCTCTCAAACCCTATTTGAGAGGGTGGCGCCTATTGTTCAAGACCTAGATTTAGCACTTAAGAGAATAACCTCTCTACTAACCCAAAAGAGGGTAGGAGTGAATTTCTCCTTGCACCCTATGTCCCTAACTATCTACCTGGTCTTACTGCTGAAATGGAAGGCATATTAAGCCAGCACTGGTGAGCTGCTCTCACCAATGTAGATCTAAGGATAATCCTGAGTAAACAGAAGTTCATAGTTAGCTCAGGATTAAGATCGAGTTGCCTAGGCCATCAAAGTCGAGATAGTCAGTTTTAGACAGTAAACAGTGTTATAAAGTAAAAGTGACTATTTCATGGTCCGGTCTTATGCAAACTCTTTGCACAAGACGCCCCCACTCGCATGTCTTCACATGAACGAATTAGGATCACTTTGTTTGTACTAGTTACAAAGTGGGCCGCATCCATAGTGTTCCCAAAATAAGGCGCCCAACCTTATTCATATACTATAGACCATTTAGACTGTTAACTTAAACTTGATCCAGTTTTATGTCTCTACATAAAGTTTGGGTCTCATGTAACAATCTAGGATCCTTTGATGATTGGATTTAGATTTAGTGAGAACATTTTATAGAACCAATAGAACTTATTTATTATAATTTCAATAACAACTTTATTGAATGATAAAAGTATATTTGGTATTTATAAACTATGAGTTTTAGGACATAAAACCCAACAGAAAGTAATCATACTTACTTAAACATGCACTTTAATTCCACCTACCTTCCTACTCATTCAAACCAACCCTAGCCTTTAATCATGATTTTTATCTTTTGTTAAAGCAAAGGAATATAGAGATTAGGGCTTACAGTTAGACTTCTATCTCTGTCTATCATTCATACACAATATCTCTTTCTATTAGGATAGACAGTGATAGACTTCTATTTCTGTCTATCACTGATACACAATGATAGACATCTATCTCTTTCTATTTGTGATAGATATTTTTACTATTAGTTTCTTATATCATTTTATTCCTTTTGTAATATTTAATACCATGGTTAATCTTCCTATAGTTGTTTTTTATGGTGGACAATGGAATCATTACAATTGTTATGAGAATTATAAGGTTGGTGGAGTTTTGGTGATCATGGACTTGATGTTCTTTGGAGGCTTAATGTCAATACTTATTCTTATGTGTCTATGTATTATTATTCAATAACATTGTCATCAACTTATAAAGGTTATATTCGACCTGTTGTAATTGATTCAAATTGGAGAGCTGTAGAAGGCGAGAGTAAAACACTACCTTCTATCGTTAAACATCTATATATGAATCTAAAAGTTCATTGAGATGTAGTTGATGTAATAGAAAAGGTCACAATTGTAGAAGTTGCAAAACATCGAGACAAACAAATTAGAATACTAAAGTTTAAATTTTAAAAATGTAGTTGAGTATGAAAAATTGTATTAGGTAAAGGTAAAATTGGAAAAACTTGATTAAGGGATAAGATGTTATTTTCATTATGTGGGACTCTCAATTTAAAACTCAAAAAAATAAGTAACGAGGTTAGAAAAAGAGATTTAAAAAAAGAAATTAATTTTGTTCATCAAAACTATTTTAGGTTAGAAACAATCATTTCCTAGAAAAGCTGCATGTCAGGCCATCTAATGGGATTAAAGCGCCCATCCCATCAATCAAAGTCACAACTTTTTGTAATGATATACAATTAAAAAAAAAAGTGTGAAAGTAAAACAAAAAATTTTGACATTTAGGGCTTGTTTGGGGTATTGTATTGGGTTGGGTTGTATTGTATTGGGTTACAAAACCCATGTTTGGGAAATGGGCTTTGGGGTTGGTTTGGATTACAAAACCAACCCCAAATACAACCTATTCCAATCCTTCCCCCCATCTACTGATTACACCCGGTTTCCCACCCTTACCCAATGTTCTCCGCCGCTTCCCCATGCACACTCTACCCGAAATCTCTTCCCTCTCTCTTCTGTCGTCTTCTCTCCGTATTCATTCTTCTTCTCCTTCTCTCCGCACCCATTCTTCTCCTTCTCCTTCTCTCTGATTCCCTTGGACTCCTCGTTCTCCGATCTATCTCCACTCCTTCTACCATTACTCCTCTCATCTGCCCATCTGTCTCCATTATTTCCCTCATTGCCGATTAGAAACCCTAATCCCACCCAACCCCTTCGATTCCTCGTCCTTCGATCTCCCTCAATTTCTCCTCTCATCTGCCGATTACAGACCCTATTCCCACCCAACCCCTTCGGTTTCGCCAGTTTCCCACGATCACTCTGCACGATGTCGAAATTTCCTCCCTCTCTCTCTCTTCTGTCGCCTCCTTTCCGCATTCATTCCTTCTCCTTCTCTCTGTTTCCCTTCGATTTCTAGTTACCTCTTTGCTCTGAAGCGTTAATCAACGCTTCAGAGCAGACGACTATGGGACGTTGAAGCCCTCTCTTGCCGCTCTAACGACGGGAATGGTGACTCTTGCCGCCGTCGATTGCTTGGTAGGTGGTCCCCACGCGTTGGTTTTGGGCTTTGGTAGGGGAGGGCTCCTTCCAACTTAGACGGTCATATTTGATGCAAATCTGTTTGCCATTTTTTCTTCTTCCGAGATCTGTTTTTTTATGATATTTTCCTATTTGTCCGCTATCTTGTTGCATGTTTATTGATTTCATTCTGATTTGGTGTTGAACTATGTTCCATTCCGATTTCATTTTTTCCTTCGGATATCTGGTGTAGCATATTTTAATCTCCTTCTGATTGTGTTGCATGTTCATAGATCGATTGTTTCAATTTTTGCTCGTCATATTCGGATGGGTTTGTATTATGTTACTGTTCCTTCCATTTTTTGGCTGATGATGATGTTTTTTTTTTTTTTTTTTTTTTAAATTTGCATTCAATCTCTTTTCGAGTGAAACTTTGTTTGAAGCATGCTGAATTTTTTCTTCGTTTTTTACCGGTTGATCGGTTCTATTGCTATGTTCTGTTTCTATTTTTTAACAAAAATTGCTTGTTTATTACTGTTTTTCTTGAATAACCACACCTGAGGTCGCCATTTTTTTTTTTAAAAAAAACATTGCAATTGAGTAGTTGGATAGCTAGTTCCATTCTAACTGATTCAATTGGATCACAACTATTTTGTTATTATTATATTATTATAATTTGGTTGTTGGTTTATTAAATTTGGGTCACTTCCATTGAAAACTTGCACTGTTCCTCAAATTAATTTGAGTGGTTGGATTGTTTAACTTCATTGATTGACATGCTTATATATACACCAATTCTCTCTTATCCTTTATCACACACCATTTGGAGAAGAAATTACCTCTCCAAATTGTTTCTGTCCGGTGAGTCCCCTTGAAGCTTTTGCTATTTTTTTTTCTTTCTCCTTATGTTATGAATTATTTTTATTGAAACTTTCTTCTATTTCATGTGCCGGTGGACTTCTTTTTTGATATGTGCCTTATCCATTTGCCTCTTTAACCCAATTGACAGTCGGGTTCTAATAGGTACGTACGTATGCCTCGGTTTTTTAATATTTTTTTGTTTCTTAGTCATAATCTTTTACTTAACTAATATAACTTTTTTTTTTTCAGTGTAGGGTGGAAATTGATAGTTAACCAACCTACCCATCCGACCGTCACTACATTACACATAACTTGTTTGTAATACACTGTTCTGCTTTTTAAGTACATTATTCGTAGAACTTGACGTTTGACAAATGTATATGGTATTTTGTTTGAAATGTTTATGTATATTTATGTGTCTAATTCATAAGGTTGCACCTTTGTGTAAACCATTTTCATTAATAAAACAGTTTGAAGAATTAATCTATTGCACATTACCTATGTTATACAATACAAATTTTTTTTTTGTACTTTATATAAAACACATTTTCCCATGATTAAATATGTGGATTTAGTATGGGAAAAAATAAAAATAAGAATAAAAACCAAAAAATAAAAAATAAAAAATAAAAAAATAGTGAAGAATAACAAGCAATGTTTCAAAAAAAAAAAAAAAAAAATAAAAAAAATAACAAAATAAAATTAGAAAAAAAAAAAAAAAAAAAAAATTAATTTAAAAAACAAAAAAAAAAAAAAAAAAAAAAAAAAAAAAAGGGAAAAATAACAAGAAATGTTTCAAAAAAAAAAAAAAAAAAAGCTAAAGAAGGTACCAATTATAATCTGGAAGATTAATAGGAATATAAATTTTATTTTCAATTCATAATGTATAATTTATAACTAAAATCCAAAAGTATGATAAAAAATGGTACTTGAGGTTAAATAATTTTTCATGCAATTTTTATAAGTGAAAACATTGTATAATTTATAATTAAAATTAAAAAGTTTGCAAAAGAAGTGGCAATTCAATTCAAATAAGTCTTCAATGCGATTTTAGAATCAAAAACCAAGTTTTTGAACTTCGCAAAAAAAAGTGGGTACTTCAACTCAAATTGAATGCAGTTTTAAGCAAAAAATTTGGTACTTCAACTTAAATTCAATGCGGTTTTATAAAAAAAAAAATAAATGATTTGTAATCTGCAAAAAATGGTACTTCAACTCAAGTTCAATCCGGTTGTGTAATTAAAAACAAACGTTTTCAACTTTGCAAAAATTTTAGATTGAACTCAAATGTTTATTATTTTTGAAAAATTTCGGGACTTAAACAATACTCCATATCCTTTCTAAATAGAATAGACCATTTTAAACAATATTCCATATCTTTTTCTATAAATTTCCCAAGTTCTAGTTTTAGAAAAATTTTATCAAGTAGTATTGAAAACATATGTTATGAGAAATGGTAGTCAAGTAGCACATGACCCTATCAACTATGGTTCTATATGATTAAGGGAATTGAAAATCTTTTCACAAGTAATTTACATTGAGTTTTCAAATTAGAATTTAAATAACGTGTGCCAAACGAGATTATAGTTGTTATTCTCTTAATAAGTTTGTTTCTTTGTTTACGTGTTTGTTTGTTTATGTGTTGATTTGTTTACTTATTCATTCATTCATTTGTAATCAATATCTTTCTAAATAATAAATTGGGTGGGGTATAAGAAAAGATTGATTGCATTGGAAGATCGAATAGATAGGACCTCGAATAAATAGGAATACTTAAGTATGGCCACTATCTTGTCAGGTCCATTGTTAGTTCAGTTAATAAATGGATGACATGAACATTCAACCTGACGAGCTAATTGAAATACTGAGCGGTTGTATGTGCAGCTACCATGGCAATGGTGAATACTATCACCACTTTGCTACAATTGGATGACAATCGGGAGCGACCGTCTCCACTTATTAAACATCAGATTCGACAGTTGAATTTCTTTCGTCTGATCTACAAAGATGATCAGACGTGTCGTGAGAACACTTACATGGATAGGTGAACGTTCACGATTCTGTGTCAGTTACTTAGGACGACGGGTGGGCTAAGACCTACGAAATATGTAGATGTGGAGGAAATGATGGCTATCTTCCTGCACATAGTCGCACACAACGCCAATTTGCAAGGTCTGACGAGACAGTTTCCAGGCATTTCAATATTGTGCTCAATGCAATATTGAGACTGTACGACGTTCTATTGCGGAAACCAGAGCCAGTCACTGAGAATTGTACAAATGATAGATGGCGCTAGTTTTAGGTACAACCATTATGTTGTTTTAATGGTATTATTTGGGGGTTTTAGAAATTACCTTAAACTTATCATTTAAACAATGTTTCGTCATAGAATTGCTTAGGTGCACTTGACGGAACCCACATAAAGGTAAATATCAGTGCAGTTGATCAACCACACTATAGGACTAGAAAGGGCAAGACTGCAATGAATGTTCTTGTTGTATGCACTCAAGCGTGTGAGTTCATATTCATTTTCGCTGGATGAGAAGGATCAACTGCTGACTCAAGGGTTCTGCGAGATGCAGTGTCCATGCCAATTGGATTGAAAGTCCCAAGGGGTTAGTTTGTAGATATCGGTACCTTCCATACCAAAGAAAAAGTACGACAAGTTATAACTTGGCCTAATTTCGCAGGATACTATTATCTATGCGACACTAGTTATCCAAACGCCGAGGGATTTTTGGCTTCTTATCGGGGACAAAGATACCATTTGACTGAGTGGCGTGGAGGGAGCCCGCCAATAAGCCCTAGGGAGCTTTTCAATATGAGACATTCATCTGCCCGGAATGGCATTGAGAGAGCGTTCGGGATGTTGAAAGGTCGATGGGCAATCCTCCGAGGAAAATCATATTACCTGGTTGATGTGCAGTGCAAGACCATACATGCATGTTGTCTCCTGCACAATTTAATAATTCGGAAAATGGGACCAAATTCCTTACTCGACGAAGGAGAGGGAAGTCAGGGGGGACCAATACCAACAGACACTGAAAATATTGAATTTGTGGAGACATCCAATGCATTCACTGAATGGAGGGATGATCTCGCAAATCAGATGTGGGCTGAATGGAATGCAAACTAAAGACGCCCTTGGGAAATTCTGTTTAGTCTTTCTTTTTTAACTTTTTTTTTCTCGACTTTTTTTTTTATCTATAAAGTATTTTGTTGGTGCCCGACATGTACGTTTTGTAATTTTTTGTATAACATATGTGAATATATTCAATGTATTGTGTTAATGGACTGTTTCCCCACAATCTCTTTGCAATGTTATATCTTGAATGTGTTAACAAATTCAATTTTAGATGGAAGCATCCGGGTCACGCGCAAGAGCCGCAAAACATATTTGGACGGATGAGGAGGACAGAATCCTCGTGGAGTGTTTGGTCCAGTGTGTGCAGTTTGGACACTGGCGAGCTGATAACGGTACTTTCCGACCTGGATTCCTATCGAACATACTATGGATGATGCAGTAGAGGATACCAGGGTGTTCCATACAGGCAAGCCCACATCTGGAGTCTAGGGTCAGGACCCTGAAGAGACAATATAGCGCGCTCGCTGAAATGTTGGGCCTAAGTTGTAGTGGGTTTGGGTAGAATGCGGAGTGCAAATGTATTGACTGTGAGGCAGAGATATTTGACGCGTGGGTCAAGGTAATTTCATTACATGTTTTATTTATTTCTTCTTCTTTTAAATTTGTCTAGGTCATAACATAACACATGTCACTTTCAACATAGTCATCCAAGTGCAAAAGAACTGCGCCATAAGTCATTTCATACTATCACGACTTGGCCATCATATTCAGCAAAGACAGAGCCACAGGGAGCCATGCAACCACCACTGCAGAGGTCGGATCTGAATCTGTTATGGAAGAGGAGAACGAGGACATCCTGAACAACCAGTCCCTAGACTTTGAGAACTTCTATATTCCTGATCCACATTTTGCCAGCTCGCCCATGTCAGAGGACTTTCCAACTACCCCTAGCGGTAGAGGGTCTGGGAGTAGCTTGCCATCAAGGAGCAGGAGGTCCCAAAGTTCATCGATTGGAGAGTGCAGTGAGGTGGTTCGTGAAGGATTCCAACTTCTGACAAAGTCCATTGACGACATTGCATAGTGGCCTGTCGTGAACGAGGACCAGGCAAGGCGTCGTCGTCGAGAACTGTACACCGAGTTGCAATCCATTCCTGGTCTGTCGGTACAGGATGGCTTGACTGTTGCACGATTATTGCTTGCAGATCCAATGCTGTTAAGCCACTTTGTGGACTTCCCACCGCAATGGAAGTACGACTATTGCATGGAAGTCCTCGGGTGACCACGGGATCCAACACCATGACTTTGCTTTTTCTCCCTTCAATTTGCAACCCAAGTTATATTATAATTAATGAACCTTATCTTTCCATGATGTTGTTTGTAATTTGAATTATGTGTAATTTATTTCGAACTTTAATTTTATATTGTAGTCCTTTTATTATATACTAATATTATTTTACTCTTAATTCTAATATAATGTGAGAGTTGAAACAGACGTAGAAAAAAAAAAGAACAGTCAAAATAATACTTCAATAAAAAGTAGTCAACATTATAATATAGCATGATAGTTTGAAATAACATTTAAAAAGAAAAAAAAAATCAAAATTAGTCTTATATTATGGTAGTTTAATTTTGTATAGTATGAACAAATAAAGTTCAAAATATATGATGGATAAAACAGATCTAGAAAAAAAACAGTAAAAATAATATTTAAAAACAAAAAAAAGTCAAAATAATATTTAAAAAGAAAAAAAATCACAATTATAATATAGTATGATAGTTTAATTTTCTATGGTATGAACAGATAAAGTTCAAAATATATGATGCTTAAAACAAATCTAGAAAAAGAAAACAGTGAAAATAATATTAAAAAAATAAAAACAGTCAAAATAATATTTAAAAGGAAAAAAATCAAAATTATAATATAGTATGATAGTTTAATGTTCTATAGTATGAACAGATAAATTTCAACTTATATGATGCTTAAAACAGATGTAGAAAAAAAACAGCAAAAATAATATTAAAAAAAAAACAGCCAAACCCAACCCTACAATCCAAACGCTGTAATCAAATTCCCAACCAATCCAACCCTGTACTCCAAACACAGTAATCAGATTTCCATGCATTCTGATTCCAGGCAAAAAAACCCATCGTAAACAAATTCTCAGTAATCCTGATTACAATTCGGTACCCCAAACACCCTCTCATAAAAATTTCATTTGATACTTCGAAATTTCACCGACACTTCGAAATTTCGAGGCTGTCAATGAAAGAGGGGAAAAACAATATTTTACCTCTTTCATATGTTGAGTAGGTTGACATGCCAAAATTTCAATAAATCAACCCAAAATTTCTAGTATGGTCTTCATAATAGAATTAGTATCGATATTATATATATTTTTGTATCAATGTTGATTTAAAATTCATAAACTGAATGGTACAGTTATTATTATTGATTTGAACTATGTGACAATAATAGTCTCCGTAGTGACCATCAAATGACATTTTTAGAGGTTTTTGAAAACTAAAAAAGTAGTTTTTAAAAGTTCGTTTTTGTTTTTTAGTTTTGACTAAGAATTTAGCTCTATTACCTAAAATTAATGTAAATCATGTAAAAAAAATGAAAGGAAATAAGTTTAATTTTCAACAAAATGGTTACTGAACGATAATTTAATTAAGCAAAATAGAAAAGTAAGTAAAAAGCAAAATCACGAGAAAATGAAAAGAAAAGTAAATTGGAGACTTGGAGAATATGAGAAGCATCTTTTGGGCATATTCTAAGGCACCCTCCACAACATTCCCCAAAAAGTTCATCTTTTTAGATTTCAAGAACTATTCCATACTTATTTTGCATTTAATTTTCAATACTAGTTTATGAAATTTCTTTAAATTTATAAAATGAAATATATTTGTTTCTAATAATATTTTCAGAACATTTTAAGTTAACCTTTAAACTGTAATAAATTAGATGATGTCTTGTTTGATATATAAAAGAAAGTAATTATCACGTAAATTTTAAATAATAAGTACACTTTATTCTAAATCCATATATAATTAAATAGATAAAGTATCTATAACCACTCAAAATCAATGATTTGATTCTGCACACTTGTACTAGTTCAACGAATTATTCCCATGAAATTTATACTTTACTTTATTGATTGGAACCCACTTCCTTTTCTAAACTTTAACAGAAGTACCAATTTAATCTTGAAATTTTGCTTTGTAACAATTTAATCTCTATATTTTTAATTTTGTATCAATTTAGTCCTTTACTTTCAAATTTGTAACAATCTAGTCCTAACGAAAGAAAATTCATCAAAATTTGATGACAAATTTGTTTATTTTATGATGTTGACTCTGTATGTTATAAAATTGTTGAGTTTTTAATTAGTTTTTCGGTTTATTTATACAAGAAATCCCATTATATTTTTACACTAATTTCTACGATAGAGGTTAAATTATTATAATTTTTAAAGTAAGGACTGAATTGTTACATAATAAAATTTAAAAACTAAATTGTTACAAAATTAAAAATCTACGGACTAATATATTACCAAGCAAAATTCAGGAACTAAATTATTAATTTCATAAAAATTTAGACACTAAGACTGGTTTTTAACCTTACTTTTCACTTATATTACACAAATATAATTTAAATTTCCACAAAAATGACGAAATAAATAAAGAATAAACAAAACTTAAAATTACATAAAGTAGAAAAATTTTCAAAAACTGTTTATCAATATTTTCGCAGCCAGTTTTCTCCTTCACATATTTCTGTCTTCTATTTGATCGAATCACCTGTATCCGATCCTCTCTTTCCCACTACAAGCGAGCTTTCTTGGGAAGATAAAAGAAGCAATAATGGCGGAAAATGGTATGAAC
Source organism: Citrullus colocynthis (assembly GCA_031780015.1). Taxonomy (NCBI): domain Eukaryota; kingdom Viridiplantae; phylum Streptophyta; class Magnoliopsida; order Cucurbitales; family Cucurbitaceae; genus Citrullus; species Citrullus colocynthis. The sequence goes on along the minus strand of QLSR01000104.1, from coordinate 3,336,024 downwards.
CCATTTTTCCAGTTTTGCTCTAATTATTCCTCCTTCATCTAATTTCAAACTTACTCGTTCATTCATTCATTGATGCATTCCAATTTTCCATTAGAGATAACGAGTAAAATTTGTTTATTAATTTATTTTGAGCAAATGTGGTTTGATTGATTTTGTTTTAGTCTCTCTCGAGGAGTACCTTGCAACTGCAGTAGATGCCGCCAAGAAAGCTGGAGAGGTTTTTTTCTTTCTTGGGTTTTTCCTTCATTTGCTTCATTCAATCAATTGATGATTCCTTCTATCCATATGATTTTGTGATGATCCTCAGATAATTCGTGAGGGATTCTATCAGACAAAGCATATAGAGCACAAAGGCCAGGTAATTAATCGACTGCCCTCATACTTTTTTTTTTTTGTTATTTTGGTCAAAATTTCTTAATGTACTGAAGAAAATGCTTTGTTGTGAATCTTCGTAATTTTATTTTCTTAACTTAGAACTATATGCAAATTCTTGTTTCTGAAGGGTTTCACACTGATTTAAGTTGTGGAAAAGTGATTTGTTATTCAATTTGGGAAATGATTGAAGTTGTGAGGATGAGGAAATTATTTGTTTATTGAGCTCTCTCATTTATTAAAATGTTATTCGAAATCATAAGCTCTTTGGAATGCTGTGAGTCATCTGAATGCTATTATGGAGGACAGGGGAAGGGGTAGAAGTCGAGCTGAATCTGAGTTCTGATTACATTCTTAACTATACTATTAAGATGGCTTTAGCAATTACAATGTGAAGTAGCATGCTTCTATTGAAACATTTGGGAGTGTCTAACTTTTTTTATTAATATTGAGATGGCTTGCAGGTTGATTTGGTCACTGAAACTGACAAGGCTTGTGAAGATTCGATATTTAATTATCTCAAGGAGCATCATCCCTCACATAAGGTATACTTTTTTTCTTTTTCTTTTTTGATTCATTTATATTACCCATTATTATATGAAGAAAAATTAGACCTTTCTTCCTACTCCTGAATTAATTCTTACTGGCTACCTCAGTTCATTGGGGAAGAAACAACTGCTGCTCATGGCCATACTGAGTTAACTGATGAACCAACATGGATTGTTGATCCTCTTGACGGAACAACTAACTTTGTTCATGGGTACCCATCCATGCCTGCAATTTAGGTTTGCTTTCCTTTATGTATCTGTAACTTTAGCTAACATCAATTTCATAACATGACAATTTGTAGGTTCCCTTTTGTGTGTGTTTCTATTGGTCTGACCATTGGAAAGGTTCCCACAGTTGGAGTTGTCTACAATCCAATTATTGATGAGGTGAGAACCACATTGTTTCAGTGACATGATATTATGTTAGATACTAGTCCAAACTCCAGTTTGCTACATTTATTTGGCTAAATTCAGCTTTGTGATAATCTTGTATTACCACATAGGGACACAAAGCTGCATAATTTTTCATAACCATTTGATCTAGTGATAAGTTCCGTTCAGCATATAACTACTGTTGGCTTGGATATGATACAATTGACCTTTTTGTGGTAAAATAAGTGAAATATCTTCATCATCTTCTAGGAGCCTGTTAACCATATTTTATTTTTCCATTTCTTCCTGAGCCAATTGTATCGGTTTGTTTCATGGTCTGTAGCTTTTTACTGGAATTCGTGGAAAAGGTGCCTTTCTTAATGGTAGGCCTATAAAAGGTGAGTATGTGGCCCTTTGAACTTCTCTGGAACTTTGAAAGTTTATATTATTCATTTATCTCAAATGCTTCTATTTCTTATTTACAGTATCCTCTCAAGACGAATTGTTGAAGTCTCTTCTTGCAACTGAGGTAGCTTGTTAAAAAGGATTAAATGAGTCAATGGTCTTTGCATACTATTTTTTGGAAAGAAAACCAACAGGCATCAGTATCCTTGACTGATCATGAGACTGTCATGGGCATCATGGCCACTTCTTTATCTTGCAATTCTTGTTATGAGGATAAATTGACGTTTTTTAACAATATGTGGGGTGGAGGATTGAATCTCAGACCTCAAAGTTGTTAGTACAAGTTCATGCTAATTGGTTGTGTTCATGTTGGTAAAATAATTTGGCGTTTGTTGAATTGTGTTCAACATTCTGAATAGATTCTGACACCACTTCCCTCTCTATATTTACATTTCTACTAAGTTTGCCCCTCAACCCTCTTCATGATATGTACCTTGATATCTATTATGGATTATCTTTGGGTCAAATGCTTGCCTTATAATTAGCTTGAAGTTGAGAATAACTTTACAATGACAATGGATAAAACCACGTTCTAATACTGTAGATTATAGAAAGATTTTCTTAATCCTGTAAAAAGTCCTCTGTTAAGTGTCTTCTCATTGGCAATTTCTAACTCCTTAGTTCCCATCCCTGAAATCCTTCACTATCACTTCCTTAATTTTATCCACCCGAGACCATGTAGGGAAGAACAAAATTCAAATGCTGCTCTTGAGTTCTATGTCAAGTAACGATTTTCTTTTGTTCATATATATTAGCATATGCATACTTTTATCAATAATGAATAGAAATATCTTTCCTGTCAATATTAATGTTGAATATATCTCATAGACTTGCCAATCTTAGACTTTTGACGAAATAAAAGTCGATGACCATGGATATACAGGTTGGAACCAAACGTGACAAGTTGACCGTAGATGCTACCACAGATAGAATTAATAGTTTACTTTTGAAGGTATAACGAGAACCTAATTCTGTTCCCCACAACATTCTGTGATTTCCACATTTATGTCAATGTCTTTTTCTTATAGGTGAGATCAATCCGGATGAGTGGTTCCTGTGCACTGAACCTCTGTGGGGTAGCCTGTGGAAGGATCGATATATTTTTTGAAACTGGTTTTGGAGGTCCCTGGTATGATATATATAAACTATCCGTTCATTGCTCTTCTAAGACATCACATTTACATCATTTCACTAATTATTCAGGGATGTCGCTGGCGGTGCCGTTATTGTTACGGAAGCTGGTGGACTCGTGTTTGATCCGTAAGTAGCAAGAACTTGATTCCAGTCTGTAAATTATTTGAACTTTACTCTTATGAGCAAACAATTTTCTAACCGAAATACAAGAAAATACAATAAACAGCTTTATCAATTGGTTGATGCTCGTGTAAATGGAATAGTTTTGTGGCTAGTCTTATTAAGGCTAACTGACATAAATTAAGCTAGGAAAATAAGAAACTTGGTTTTGATGGATACTGATTCTTTTGGCAGCTCTGGGAAGGATTTTGACATAACATCTCAGAGAGTGGCAGCTTCCAACCCTCTTCTAAGGGATGCATTTGTTGATGTTTTGAAGCTGTAAGAATGTGATAACTTGGGTAATTCATAAAATCTTCAACTTTTTATATGTTGGAAATTTGTTTTTGTTATTTTCTATTCAAGTAATTCCATAATACAGTTCAAGTAGAAATAGGGTGGATGGAATATCACTGTAATCTTGATGATTATCCACTTATGAGAAGATTATACAACACAGCTTTTCTAATAGATGCATAATACGCATTTCGCTTGGGTTTTGTTTTGAAATGATAACTTTGAAAATTGTGATTGGCTGGAAATAAGCCGACTTAGTCGAAGCTCACCTATCAAAAATCAAACTCCTTTTTAAAAAAAGTCTTTAATGTTTTGTTTTGAAATCAAGAAACACTTTACTTCACAAGCTTGGAAATTCACATTCTTGATTTTTCTCTCATTTTTATTTAGTGAAAACTTAAAAAACATACACAAATGGCCTACTTAAATTTGTTATATCAATAAACTAATATATAAAATATTAAGTATATTAGTTATACAAATGCTGTATTTAACATTTCATATATCAATTATACAATTGGTGTACTTTATCTTTGGTACATCAATCATATCATATATTTTATTGTGATATATATTAATATATGGTATATTAGATGTATAGCTAACATAGCATCAAAATTGGAAAACAAAATAAATATTTATCAAAACCTAAACTAGAAAAAAGAGCCATTGATTGAACGAAAAGGACTATCAAAATGAATCATAACGAGAAACAATGTCCAACTCCAACATAACTTAAAAAAAAAAAAAAAAAAAAAAAAAAAAAAAAA
>QLSR01000104.1:3292791-3331216 GCA_031780015.1 Citrullus colocynthis | reverse complement strand
AAAAAAAAAGAAACTAATAAAAATAAATAGAATCGAACAATCTAGGAAACAAATCGCAACCGAACATTTAAATATACCCATAAAAAACAAAAGAAATCCAAACTCAAAGGAATAAATAGTAAAATTAAAACAAAAAAGTCGCAATTAGACAACAACAAGATACTAACTATAAAGATGATGATTTATATTCGAGGTCTTTAGAATTGATGTTTAACAATTGAAGGTAATACACTTATCAATCTCTACAATACTCCAATCATAACATAACGGTTACTAACAAAATGAATTGCACCATTACAAGTTCATAGTAATCTAATAGCCAAATAATACTTGGAAACAAATAAATAAAGAATTAAATTAAGTCTATGTTTAACAAGTACATGAGTACATGTTAACTAAATTTTGTATACCATTTGTCTAATTTTGTATGTTATTTATACTTTATATTCATATATTAGTGGGCTAATATACAAAATATAAAATATATACTATTGGTATGTCTGCCTATGCACCAATAAAGATAAAACTGAAGGCTAAACTTTCAAATAAGTTAATGTATTTGGTTATCCATTATATTTTCCTAAAACAGAGACAACTAGAATATGCCCCTATTTTTAAGTAATTCTCAAATTTTTCTCTTTTTAATTATAGCAAAATAAGTTAAAATATTTATAAATATAGTAAAATGTCACTAATAGACACGGATAGACTACAATTATTATCACTATCTATTAGTGTCTATCAGTGACAATGATATTTTACTACATTTAAAAAAATATATAACAGTTTTGTTATTTAAAACAACTAGTAATGACTCACATGCATTGCACATAGTTATGAATTTTATAGTCTATTATTTTATTTTATATTTTTGAGTAAATTACAAAAACCACCCCTAAAGTATAATGGTAGTTGCAATTACACCCTTAAACTTTCAATGTTAAAAATTGAGCCCTCAAACTTTTATAAATGTTAAAATTAGATCAAATTTCTCAATAAATGACTAAGAGGTCAAGGGTTTAATCCATGGCGGCCACCTATCTAGGAATTAATTTCTTATGAGTTTCCTTGTCAATATTGTAGGGTCAGGCGGGCTATCCTGTGAGATTAGTCGAGGTGCGGGTAAGCTGGCTCGGACGCTCATGGATATCAAAAAAAAAAAAAAAAAAAGGATCAAATTGAACCTTCAAATTTACATTATTGTATAAATTGTAATATATGCATAAGTTTGAGAGTTTAACTTTTATCATTTGTGGGTTCAATTTCTACCATTATTGTAAGCTTGAGGGTCCAATTCTAACACTTATAGAAGTTTAGGGGTCCGATTTTTATAATTGAAAGTTTGAGGGTATAATTATGAAGGAGTTAACAACGTAAGTGTGGAAGCAATTAGGATATAAAACATTCTAATTACATCAATTTTTGAAGATTAAACATGCTTGTACTAAAACCGAAAAACAGAGACAAGAACACTTGTTGTAGCTCAACATTGATTCGAAATCCTTCAAACTTTTGATCACGAGCACTTTGTGGACACCACAAGAGTCTTCCTTGTTATTCTCTGGCCTTAGAATAGATTGTGGGATCCAAATTGATTTGAATTTCGAGCAAATTTGTGAAGAACACACGGTTTTGGAGAGTTTGGAGTAGGTGAGAATTTTCAGCAAAATTCACTCAAATTACCAACCCTTTTTCAAATTTTTCTTCTTCTATATAAAGAAGAAACCATGCAAATCAACTTTAGATGCTGATTGGCACCAAACATGATGAATAAGGTGGTGAAATTGAAAGTGGAAGAAGAGGTTGAAGATGAGATCTACACCTTTTACTTCAACATGCAAAGTGGGAAATTCCTAAAATTCAATTTCTCAAATTTAAAATTAATTTCCTTTTTAAATAACATTAATCTAATATAAAATTAATTTAAATAATAATTAATTATATTACATTAATATTTAATATTAAATTAATAATTTTTCCACTTTTCCTGACAATTTCAAATTCGATGAATCTCTATTCATCTGAAAAATGTTTAAATCACATCTAAATATTACTAACTCTCCGATTTCGTCTAATTCGCAATTAAACGAACAAATTGTAAATCTTTTGTTCCTTAATCGAATTTGAACATTTCAAATTCTCTCAACATACTGTTCTAAGGTTTAGTCCCTGAGTTAACAAGGGGACCTAATGGAGCTATAGATCATGAGCTCCAACGAACCAAAATTATCCGGCTAAACTCTTTAACCTAGTTAATTAACATTCGTTAACTATCGGGACATTCCACTAAAGCCTAGTAGCTGCACTATCCTCACTGTAGATATATTTATGTCCACTTGATATAGCAATAATAAGTAAGTCTATCCTTTACAAGTTGTTCATAATTACAACTGGGTTAAAATTACATTACTCCTGTGATTACATCTTGTTCCTTAAGTCCCATTGACCCTCTAATGAATAATTGGTTTGTGGTCCAACCACAAAACCTAGTCCCTCTTGAACCAATGAGAGGGTGGGGTCCCTTGTTAAAGTCCTGGAGTTAGTAAGTAAGAGAACAACTTTTCTACTACCCTAGAAATAGGTAGGAGTAAATTTCATCTTGCAAGACTATGTCCTTAGCTATCTGTCTAATCTTATCCTTAAAATGGGAGGCTTATTGAGTCGGCAAACTCGGGCCACACCCACCCATGCAAATTAGATCTCAAACAGAAAAGAGTTCATAGTTAGCTTAGGATTAAGATCGAGTTACCTAGGTCATCAGGTTGAAATAATCAGTTTTAATAGTAAACGGTGTTAATAAAGTAAAAGTGATTTCATGGTCCGGTCTTATGCAAACTCATTACATAGGATGCCCCCACTCACATGTCTTATAAATGATATAGGATCACATCGTTTGTATCAAATACAAAGTAGGCCACATCTATAGTGTCCCCAGGATAACATACCCAACCTTATCCCTATACTATAGATCGTTTTGGCTATTACCTAAACTTAATCTAATTTTATGTCTACACATAGTCTAAGTATTCAACCTATAGCCATGAGTTCTTAGTTTATTGAATTTAATAAATGCAATTCACATATTCAATAACAACTTTACTGAATAAATCTCGATAACAACTTTATTGAGAATAAGTTCCAAAATTTACAAACTATGAGTTTTAGGACATAAAACCCAAAGAATTGCAATTACTATCATATTTTAGGGGTGATTTTTGCAATTTGCCCTATATTTTTTAAAGGTTTAGTGTGAATATTGAAAATTTATTTATATTTATTAACTGTAAATCATCTACACTATACTTTATATATATATATATATATATATATATATATATATATATATATATAATGGAATGAAATCTCTTTTTAAGATTTTTTTTTTTTTTTGGGTAAAATTAGCAATAGGTAGAGAGATTCGAAATGGAACACCAACTATAATAATGGTGTTCTATTTACATAAAATATGCTTTTATTTGAACTTCAAAGTTAGCTTCCATATATAAATCCATTTTGTAAAGTGAAAATATGAAAGACGGTCTTTTTATTGTTCTAACATCTTTCGACGAACACCTAAACTTGATAAGTCACCTTTCATATGGATCACATCCATACATGAATGAATACATTCATTTGAAGTGTAACTATCTACAGAAAAACAATCAACATACACCTAAATTCAAAGAGTATTATTCCAAAGATTGAAGGCTATCAACAAACACCTAAACTCAAATTGCTGCATTTTGATACATGGATCGTATTCATACAGGAATGGATACACTGATTCAACATGTGTAACCACTTGCACCCATTGAGTTGTGTCTTATTGACATAAGGTTGTACCTTTAGTTGTCCTAACATCGCTCATCAGGCACCAGATGAAGAGTTGTGCCCTAAAGATGGAAGGGCAAAGTAGTCATTTATTAAAAATATAGGGGCAAAAAAGGAATGTAAAAATTATCCATCATTTCCCCTTTTAATATAATATAGATTAGTTTAATTTTATTTTACTTTTGATATATTAAAAATGACCTAAATTATAAAAAATACCTTTGTGTCAATAACACCCTTAAAATTTCAAAAAGAGTTTAAAAAAACATCATTATTATTAATTTTGAATGGAAAATATGAGTACTTTCTTTCAACAATACCCCTGGACTTTCAAAAATATCTCTAAACTTTAAAAAAGTTAAAAAAAAAAGAAAAACTTGTATTGTTAGTATGTAGAAAACTTGTATTGTTAGTATCCAGACTAAAATCGTTAATGCCTTTTTTCAAAAATATTATTGAACTTTTCAAAGTAATTGTATTAATACTAAAAAAAAAAAAAAGATTAAAAATGCTCATTTTGTTAGTATAGTGATCAACTTAAGAAAATTATTATAAATAGAAAAAAAATCAAACTATTTATAAATATAATTTTTTTTAATGTTTATCAGCGGTGGACCATGATAGACTTCTATCACTTGAGCGATAAAAGTCTATCACGGTCTATCGTTCAAGCGATAGAAGTCTATTATGGTCTATCGCTGAATAGACAAGTAAAATTTTTTTATATTTATAAATAGTTTGACTCATTTTCCTATATTCGAAAACATGTCATCAATTTATTTGAAGTTATCTTGAGTTGGAAAAGAACCAATTTTAAAACAAATTATATATATACTTTTATTTATTTATTTATATAGATACCCTCAATTTCTTCCATTTGTTTAATTCTTACTCTCACTTTTTTCCATTTATCTAATTCTTATACCAATTTTCTGAGCAACCAAAACCAAAAATTCAAATTAAAGCATAAAATCTCATAAAATATCACATCTCAAAATCAAAATCTCCTCTTTAAACTCACCAAAACGATAAATATCTAAATTTAAAAAAATGATGTATTTCTCTATTAAGAACACTTAATTGGTAATATACAAAATTGTTAAAACATTCATGTCTTAAAGTCCTTTAGTGGTTCTATTATTCTCTTTCTTCCTTTGCTTTTTTGACCCTTAATCTTAAATTAATTAATTAATTAATGTTTTGATGATAACAAATCCGATTTTGTTTACTAACAATTTTATTATTTTGAATAGTCCATAGCGTAGAGCTCAGAATAACGGTTCCTACGCCTCTTGAATCACCGAAATCGGAGTTCAAACGAAGAAGTTAAAGCTGAAATAAGGTTAATGAAAAATTACCCGAGGGTGTGACGTGACGACCAAATCATCAAGTTGGACCATTTAAAGAGTGCCACTTGGAGCTATGGAGTGAGTGACACATGGTGAGGTTTTGATTTTTGGATTGATGTTAAAAGGAATAATTTTAAAAAGAAAATGAATTTAAAAAGAAAATGGATTTAATATTGGAAAATTATCTTAAATGGCAAAATTGCTAAAAATATTTACAGCTAATAGCAAAATATACTGTCTATCTGAGGTAGATTGCGATAGAGTACTATCTATCTGCGATAGATCGCGATAGACTACTATTTGTGTCTATTGTGACACAAATAATAGTCTATCGCGATCTATCGCGGCCTATCGCGAATAGACAGTGAAATTTTGCTATATTTATAAATATTTTGATTCCTTTTGCATTATTTGAAAAAAACCCAATATTATTTTATGTTTGTGTCTAACAGTTAGTTGGTTTTAAAAGAAAAAGAAATTAATATTATATATGTTTGTGTCTATTGGTTAGTTGTGTTTAAAATAATAAAAAAAACACTTTTTAATTTTAATCTCCACCTTTCATTTTATTTTTTGGTCAATTCAATGACCCAAATTAAAATCCATTTTCTACCCCTCCTCCCTCTCTTTTTAAATTTCATCTTCTCCAAAATTTTCCAACTTTTACAACTTTTACGATCCTAAAAAATTAGCAAAAAGACACCATTGTTGCTCTCTCTCAAAGCTCTCAAATTTTTATTATTCTCATCTTATTCTTGAGAGAAGTTTTTTTTGTATTGTGAGGATAAAAGTTTGTGAGTCAAAATTTGTATAGCCCTTCTATTTAGAGAGTTTATTATGTGTATTTAAAGTTTCAAAAATATTGTAACGGTTGGATCCTAACCTGTGGAAAGGATCGGGTTTGCTTTTGAACCCGAAAAAGGAGCAATGTAGCAGTTTGACTCTCATCCGTGGAAGAGTCAAATGAGATTTTTAATTGAAATTCTAGTAGGCGCTTGAGAAAGTGGATGTAGGTCGAGTTTGACTAAACCATTATAAAAATTATGGTGTCTTCTTCTCTAACTCGTTCCTAATTATTATGCGCTCTTGTTTGTTGAGATTAATTAAGTATATTATTACATACTTTTTAGGAAAATTATTATAAACAGAAAAAAGATCAAACTATTTACAAATATAACAAAATTTCACTTTCTATTTGTGATAGATCACGATAGACTCAGATCTATCTATCACTGATAGAAAGTAAAATTTCGCTATATTTGTAATTATTTCAATAGTTTTTCTATTTTTGAAAACATCCCTAATTGTTATCAATCTTGATATTTAGCATCAATTAAAGTTTATATTAATTTAATTTAAAAATTATTTAATTAGTTTAAATTGAGCATATTTAGGAAAAAGTTTCATTAAATCCTATTCACCCGTCTAGGGTTGCCATACTGGTCCAACATCTTCTTGTTATAATAGAAGGAGACATGTTGTTTAGATAAATGAAGGTCAAAGAATAAAAAAGGAGGGGCGTAAGGGGCATCGAATAAGAGGGGAGAGAAAAAAGATAGAGAATAGAGAAGCTAGTTAGGTCATAGGTTAAAGTAGGGAGAGAGAGTAAAACTAAAGAGAGAGGGAGGTGATGAAGTGTAGGTAAATGGTAATTAATGACATTTCTTGATTTGTTTTTTCTTTTCTAAGGTAAGAGTGCTAGTGCAACTTGTGAAAGTTTAGACATATTTCTGTAGTGATGGATTAATTGTTTCTATTCATATACTAATAGTAAGATTATTTTTTATTTTTTATTTTAAAATTTTTAAGTCTAAAGTGTATTTTTAAAAGTTTTAAAAGTTCAAGAATATTTTTTAAACAAAACAATAACAATTTTCATCCAAAACAAAACAAACCATAAGAAAGTTTTAATTTGAAATATTTTTGAAAATTTTGAGAGTTAAAAGAGTATTTTTAACATAAAATATAGAGTTCACATGACACATTTTATAATTAAACCTAAGACTTTTCAATTAAGTAATTTGGAAAAAAAACAATATTTTGTTAAAATTTATTGGAGAAAGTGATAACTTGTAGAAATACAAGTTATTATATTCACCATTGGGAATAATTAGAGTAACTTTAGGGCTAAACGCATGATTTTGGCAGTTGAATTATGTAATATGTATTACCATACTTTGGCATAATTTACAAAAGAATATACCTGAGACAATATTAGCTTTTCTATTCTTAACGCAGGATTAAGTAGAAAAGAAGCATAAATAACCCAAGTACCAGAGAAGAAGTTGTTGCGAGAACAAAAGAAGTGAAAACTCATGCGTCAAGCCCAGGTGTCAAGACCATGCATTAAGAAGATAGCTGTCGGTAGCTGTCATGTTAATATATGAACGAATTACACGTTATCAAAACGTGGTAGAACCAATGGGTTGACTGTTTGAAAAGTCTGCGTAGCAGGGCATGCAAATTAATGCGGTGTCAGATCATCATGAGTTCACTTTTTCGACACCTATAAATAGCCCAAAGCTTCTTAATTGAAAGGAAGAGAGGAACGAGAGAATCGTTTATTCTTTTTTCATTTTGCTCCTTCTAACTTATGCTTTGTTAATGACATTCGAGAGAATCGTTTATTTACTTAATATAAGTTTGATTGACGATTATCTTCCACTCATTTCCATATTTAATACTTTACACCATTTTACTTGTATGTTGAATGAGTTAGATGTTAGAAGTTAGTTTTCTTAAGCAATATTAAGTATGTTTACATTTTGATTAATGCATATCATTAGCTTGTATAGATTTGTCGGACTAACAAGTTTAAACAAGCACGACTGTTTAGCTTGAGAGAGTAGATGGTTAATCTTTAGCATTAATCAAGACTAGATGAGTTTCAAAGATCTAGTTCATGTTTTACCAAAACAAACTTACCATGCGTCTTAGAGATAAGACTAATGTGGTGTCGAAACATCGAAAGATGGATTCTCAAACCCAAAGTTATAGGTATGTAAGTTGTAAGCCCCGTACTTGACATTGGGAGAAGGAAAGTAAGAAGAAACTATGAGACGTGTATTGAGTAAAGAAATTGGCCTAGTTGTGTGGGAGCAAAAGTGGCTAAGTGTTGGCCATGCGATGGGATGATTATGCGTTGAGAGTATGTCTGAGGCTTGACAAGAGTTGCTGCTGGTAGCCATGCGTTGAAGAGGGTAGCTCGGCATGGACGCAGATGCGAAGGAAGGAAGGTGTGATTGGCGTTAGAAGGTTAGCATTGCTATGCGTTGAAGGTTGATATGCGTTGGTGCATAGAAAAGGGGCCGAGAGGGCCATGCGGTAGTCGACTATTTAGCAATGGGGCGTTCGGCAATTAGTAGCATGGTAAGTTGAGGCTACGTGAAGCCGAAGCCATGCGCGGAAGGTTTGCGTTGGCTAATCTAAGAAGGAAGTCGAAGGTAGCGCTGATGAGTCGGTGATTTATATTGATATATAAGTGAGTGCATTGAATAATTAAACCCTTTTGGACATATTTTCGAACTCAAATTGATTCCATTTCGCAGACGAACAGCGAGGAGAGGTGGAAGCAGGTGTCTAAATCGAATTTAAGTAGAAACCAGATCATTTTCATGGTGACATTGAAGCTGGAACCAGAAGCTTGATTGTTGTTGATAAATCTGGACATCATTCGATATTTGAAAAAGAGTGAGCTGAGGAGGTTGAAGCTAGGACTGGAATTTTGAGGTTAGTAAGTTAATTTATTGTAAGCACTGACTTATAATACTAAGTGTTGGGGAGAGCAATGCGATTGAGGTTATGCGTTACTAGAAGAAGAATAGCCGAGAAGGAGCCAAGAAGTAGAGCAAAATTTTAGTTAAGTGTTGGCCAAGACCATGCGTTAGTGAAAGTAGCGGGAAGTGGAATTATTTGAGGAACCATGCGTTGTTGATTGAATCACGAAGGGTTGTGAGATGAAGTAGCCGTCGCATCGAAGGATAAGTGATCATTGGCGGGGAAAGAAATATGCTTGAACCATGCGTTGAAGTCACCATGCGTCGAAGACAGCCATGCATTGAAGTTACACTGCGTCGAAGACAGCCATGCGTTGAAGTCACCATGCGTCGAAGACAGCCATGCGCTGAAGTCACACTGCGTCCAAGACAGAACGGTCTTGACGCGATAAAGCTAGTGGTGTGAATGACTATGTTGTATGCGTCGGAAGTAAGAGGGCCGAGAACACCATGCGCTGAGAGTGGTTAGTGGCTAAAGGCACTGAAGGAGAATATAGACATGAGTGCCTTGCGTCGAAGAATATAGACATTAGTGGCTAAGGGCATGCGATAAAGCTACGGGTGAGGGATAAGTCGGTATTATCATCTCGGTACTTGTGAGGGATAGGTCGGCAGTATATATAGGTGAGTTTAATCACTTTCAGACATTTTTTGAGAGCTTAAGTCGGTTCCATCTTTCAGAGAAACCACAAGAGAAGGAAGAGGAAGGTGTTCTTATAGTTTTTGGGCGAAATTCTACCCGCTTTGGTGCTCAAATCCGAGCTGGAACAGAGGATTGATCGTAGACGCACAGACTGAACAGTGGTCGATGTTTGGAGTAGAACGACTCGAGGAAGCCGAGTTTAGGGCTGAAATTTTGAGGTTAGTAAGTTAACATAATTCCTAACAAGTCTTATGAAGGATGGTTAAGCTGAAATTGAGGTTAATCACATGAATCTTTAGGTAAAAGCAGCAACTACAGAACTGTTATGCAATCTGGAGCAACGTGGAGTGATTTTGGCATAACTGGAGAACGAAAAAGAGTTAAGCCTTGAAATGTTGAGGTAAGCTATGGAACTTAATTCTTTACAAGTTTGTAGAAGAGAAGAAGTCTTAATATGGGCTGGAAATGCGTTTTTAGCAGGGATTAAGCAGAGACAGCAAATCTGTAATAGTCAGCTTTGTATAATAGCAAAAGTGAGCTGCACGTAAAGTGTTCTTGGAAATCAAGGTATAGCAGAAGGGTAAGGGACAACTCGTAGTTATAGCTTTAGAGTTAAGGCTTGAGAATAAACTAATGAAAGCTTAACCGCATGATGTGCTATAAACATTGAGCATATGATAAGTTGTTGTTTATATTCTTGTGAATGGAAAAGTAGTATAACAAGAGAAGTTTTTATTTCAGGCCAAGAGGAGATAGGGAAGACGTATAATCCCCTCAAAGCCTAGAAAGAGTAGTGAGTGACACTTCTTTTACTTTAAAACGATTTTGTTGAACATGATAGTTCAGTTTTCCAACGAAATGTGAATTTGTGATTAAATGATTTATGAAGCATATTTATGTTCTTAAAGCTATTGAAAAGCATGTTCACGGAATGTTATTGATATAATAATTGCCCTGTATTCTTATGAACGATTTGTATACGAACGGGTTGTATAAAATGTTGCTTCTAAAAAGGAAAATGTTTTAGAGGAGGCTCAATACTAGTAAGGCATGTGAGTTTCCCCGGGACCCAGTACTTGGGCAACCTGCCTATAAAATGTTTTAGAGGAGGCTCAATGCTAATAAGGCATGTGAGTTTCCCCAGGACCCAGTACTCAAGGACATGAGAAGGTACTTGGGCAACCCGCCATATTCCTATATGCACATAGAGGTTATATGCTGGTGCGTTGAGTCTTGCTCCGCATCGAACCTTATATGTTTTCGACGTTGGGGTGTTGAGTTTTGCTCCACTTCAACTAAGGGAAAAATATTGTATCTAAACTGTTTCCTTATGATTTGTTTAAAAATCATGTATGAATTGATAAGGGCAATTAAGTTTGTTTTAACTAATGTATTTAAAGTGATTGCATGTTTTATGTTGATGTTGAACTCAGTTTTACTACTGATGATTTCCGAACTAAAATGGTTTGTTAACATTGTCACTCACTGGGCCTTTAGCTCATGTTTTCAATGTTTTCTTTCCCCTCCAGGTAGCAAGGACGTTTCTGGTGTTTTGCCTACTCCCACTCGCCCTGCTTAAGCTTCGAGTCTCCGAAAAATCTGATTTGTTGAAGTGTTGTTTGTATGTTAAACCTTAATTAGGTGGCATGTAGATATGTATGTACAACTACCAGGTGTTGAACTATGGGTTGTGTAAGGACATGTAAAAGAGTTGAGAAATTTCGTTTTTTTTGGCTTGTGTATACTTTCCTATATGTTATGTTTAAAATGTCTTAGAATGTGGAGATTACATTGTGAACAGTTCAGAATGTGTGTGAAGGAATGGATGGTATGCGTCACAAGAGGGGTGATATATACTGTCCTAACGTCTTCTTTCGGGTTATGCAAGCAAACTTGGGAGGGGGTGTGACAATTTAATTCTTAGCAACTTCCATGAAGGATGTTTGAGCTAAATCTGAGCAAAAATATGTTAATTTTTAGGAGGGAGTAATCGGAGTTGAACTGCTAGACGATTCAAAGCAGTTGAAGTCATTTGAGAATAATTCTCAAACGAAGACGAGTTATGGTCTGAAATTTTGAAGTAAGTTAGAAAGCTCACTTCTTTACAAGATTGTAGAAGAGAGGAAGTTTTGAATTTGGTTGTAATATAGTTATAAGGGGAGGAAGAAAGTAGTGGTCATCAGGTGTCGTTAAGACAGTGGTATTGCTAAAGAGCTGGAGAGTGAGCAGCGGAACGAGTGTCACTAATAACGCAAAGGGCTTTGTCTCTCACAACTTTCGCTGAAGTCTCATTGAGTGTCGCTCCTTAAGGTAATCTTGCTAGTCTTGTTCATTCCGGTCTCGCTAGTGCAGTACCCTGTGGTGTGATTTCGTTGGTAATCTCGCTAGTGACATAGAGTATCGCTAGTTATAAATATTTTGGAAAAAGAGAGTCTCGGTGATGGAATGAGAATGAAATATAAATATGCATACTTAATGATTATGGAAAGGGAGTTCAAAGAAAACCTAACGTGAGAAATGTGTTTTTACAGGCCAAGAAGAGCTCGGAAAGGCATATAATCCGCTCGAGGCCTAAGACAAATCGTGAGTGACCTTCTATTTCATACAAGGATTATTTTTAGCAATGTGTGAGTGAAAACTATTATGTCATATGGAATCCTGTATGCGTGTTATCTAAATGCAACCCACGGCCAAGGGACCATGGAATATGATATATAATACATAGTGCTGAGGGACCATGTGTGAAGGCACTTGAGAAATTGATTGAAATGGATTCCAATGCAGAGGGACCTTGTGAGAAGGCATATGGAAAACCAGTACATGATAGCTCGGTGCTGGGGGACCACGAGTGAAGGCACTTGAGCAGTGGATTGATATGGAACTCAGTGCTGAGGGACAACATGAGAAAGCACTTGAGGGTTGAAACACCGAGGGACAAAGTGTGAAGGCGTTTGAATATATGAATAATGAGAATTGGTTCATGAGGTTGAGTACGTTGAGCTTTGCTCCGCTACATCTTTGGAAAGATAATTCTATTACTTTTGTTTTATGGCATGGGTGACCTAGGAATCCTTATTTATGTAAATATATGGTAGTTATTATGATCAATATTAATTCAAGAAATTTAATAGTAATTGGATAAACTCAGTCACTCATTGGGCTTTTGGTTCACGCTTTCTTGTTTATTGTTTGTTCGTTTCAGGTAGCGTGTCACACCCCCTCCCAGATTCCCTTCCTAACCTAGAAGTGGGTGCGACCTACACACACTCATTTCCATATATCTTGAAACATAAATCAATACCAGATCAATTATACAAAGCTTTTTGCTAATCAAACATTATAAGATAACCATAATCTCTAAATTCAGATTTCTCAACTCATAATTTATCATAACAGGTATTTGTTCTACACACTATACAAACCCACTGTCACTACACTACAAGGATCATGTATGACAAAAACCTATACATAAACTGAGTATTTACAACTATCCCAGAAAACTGATGCAAAGTAATCCCAAACGAAGATCTTCTGTAGGCTAGGTGTCTTGAGCATGCTTGTCCAGGGAGTGTTTGACTATGGCCGCATGCCCAAACCACCCTCAACCACCTTATATTTATGTCTTGTAAGTAGCTTAGAAAGTTGTTTTCATTTTCATGTTGTTTTCCTTTCGAGTGACGTTTCGCCAATTTTGATATGCAAGGCTGGCAGACTAGTTTTTGCTTAGAATGACTATAAGGGAACCCCACTAGTTGACTCCCCGACCAAGCATTGTCGTACTCTTTGCAAACAAGCTTTCTTGCAATTGCCAGTCCTCAATGCTTTATTTAATGATGTTTTCAAAGCTTTCCCTCTCTCTCGTTTTATAAAACTATTTTCTCTCAAAATGCAAATAGAGGCTACATCATACCCCGAGTTTGACCGCAACCCGCAGTTTTTGTACACCTGACTTGCTCGCCGGGTTAGAGCAGTGCCGCACAATCGCCCATCCCGTATTCGAAAGTAAGCGATTGTGACATTAGGCGTCCTGGACACGCTCGCTACCTGAAACGAGGAAACAATAAACAAAAAAGCATGAGCCTAAAGCCCAGTGAGTGACTGAGTTATCCAATTACAATTAAATCCTTGAATTAATACTAATCATAATAACTACTATATATTTTATAAGTACAGATTTGTAGGTCACCCATGCTGTTAAACAAAAATAACACAATTACCTTCCCAAAGAGGTAGCGGAGCAAAGCTCGACGCACTCAACCTCATGAACCAATTCCCATTATTCATATATTCAAACGCCTTCCCACTTCGTCCCTCGACGTTTCAACCCTCAAGTGCTTTCTCAATTTGTCCCTCAGCACTGAGTTCCATATCAATCCACTGCTCAAGTGCCTTCACTCCTGGTCCCTTAACACTGACCTATCATGTACTGGTTTTCCATATGCCTTCTCACAAGGTCCCTCGGCATTGGAATCCATTTCAATTAATTCCTTAAGTGCCTTCACCCATGGTCCCTCAGCATTGTGTATTATATATCGTATCCCCATAGGCCTTCACACATGATCCCTCGGCCGTGGGTTGCATTTAGATAACATGCATACAGGATTCCATATGACATACTAGTTTTCACTCGCACAATGTTAAAAATAATCCTTGTATGAAATAGAAGGTCACTCATGATTTGTCTTAGGCCCCGAGCGGATTATATCCCTTTCCGAGCTCTTCTTGGCCTGTAAAAACACATTTCTCACGTTAGGTTTTCTTTGAACTCCCTTTCCATAATTATTAAGTATTCATATTTATATTCCATTCTCACTCCATCACCGAGACTCTCTTTTTTCAAAATATTCATAATTAGCGATACTTTATGTCATTAGCGAGACTACCAGCGAAATCACATCACAGGATACTGCACTAGCGAAACCAGAGTGAACAAAACTAGCGAGATTACCTTAAGGAGCGATACCCAGCGAGACTTCAGCGAGAGTTATGAGACGCAAAGCCCTTTGCATTACTAGCGACACTCGTTCCGCTGCTCACTCTCCAGCTCTTTAGCGATACTGCTGTCCTAACGACACCTGATGACCACTGCTTTCTTCCTTTCCTTCTAACTCTTTCTTTATCCTGCTAAAAAACCATATTATAGCCAAATTCAAAACTTTCTCTCTTCTACAATCTTGTAAAGAAGTGAGCTTTCTAACTTACCTCAAAATTTCAGACCATAACTCATCCTCGTTTGAGAACTATTCTCAAATGACTTCGACTGCTTTGAATCGTCGATTACTTCCTCCTAAAAATTAACATATTTTTGCTCGGATTTAGCTTAAACATCCTTCATGGAAGTTGCTAAGAATTAAATTAACTTACTAACCTCAAAATTTCAATCCTAGCTTCAACCTCTTCAGCTCACTCTTCTTCAAATACCGAATGGGGTCTAGATTTTTCAACAACAATCAAGCTTCTGGTTCCAGCTTCAAAGTCACCATGGAAATGATCTGGTTTCTACTTGAATTCTATATAAACACCTTCTTCCACCTCTTCTTGTTGTTTGTCTGCGAAATGGAATCAATCTGAGTTCGAAAATATGTCCAAAAGGGTTTAATTATTCGATGCACACACTTATATATCAATATAAATCACCGACTCACCAGCTCTACCATCATCATCCTTCTTAGATTAGCCAACACAAACCTTCTGCGCATGGCTTCGGCAACGTATAGCCTCAACTTACCATGCTACTAATTGCCCAACGCCCTATCGCTGAATAGCCGACTACCGCATGGCCCTCTCGGCCCTTTTCTATGCATCAACGCATACCAACCTTCAACGCATAGGCCATCTCAACGCATAGCAATACCAACCTTGTAACACATAGTAGCCTTCAATGCATACTTCCACCAACGCCAATTGCACCCTCTTTCCTTCACATCTGCGTCTGCGCTGAGCTGCCCTCTTCAACGCATGACTACCAGCGGCAACTCTCGTCAAGCTTCAAACATACTTCCAACACATAATCACCCCATCACATGGCCAACACTTAGCCATTTTTGCTCCCACACAACTCGGCCAATTTCTTTACTCAATACCCGTCCCATAGTTTCTTCTTACTTACCTTCTCCCAATGAGAGCTACGGGGCTTATAATTACCACCTCCTTACAAAGATTTTGACCCCGAAATCAGCAAATAGTCAATTTGTAAACAATAAATGTGGATATTGTTTCATCATTTGCTTCTTTGGTTCCCATGTTGCTTCTTCTATCTCATGATTTCTCCATAAAACTTTAACCAATTGAATTACTTTAGTTCTCAACACCTGTTTCTTTTCATCTAATATTTGCACAGGTTTCTCTTCATAACTCAAATCTTCATTAAGCTCCACCGGTTGTATTTCTAACACATGATTAGGATCTGTAATATACTTCCTTAAAACTGAAATGTGGAATACGTTATGTATCCTGGACATTTCCATTGGTAGTGCTAGTCGATAGGCCACGGGTCCCACTCTTTCCAAGATTTCAAAGGGTCCAATATACCTAGGGCTCAGTTTCCCTCTTTTCCCAAATCTTAGGATCCCTTTCCATGGTGATAAAGAATACCTTATCGCCGACCTCAAATTCAAGGTCCTTCCTCCTTTTATCTTCATAACTTTTCTGTCGATCCCTGGCCGCTTTAAGATTAGCTTTAATCAACTTCACTTTTTCTGTTGTAGATTGCACAATTTCCGGCCCAATCAACTTCCTTTCACCCACTTCTCCCCAGCACACCGGAGTTCTGCACGGTCTACTATAGAGTGCTTCATATGGGGCCATTCCAATACTCGCTTGGTAACTATTATTATAAGCAAATTCCATCAATGACAAATATACATCCCAGCTACCTTTAAACTATAGTACACAGGCTCATAACATATCTTCTAAAGTCTGTATCGTCCTCTCTGACTGTCCATCAGTTTGAGGATGAAAGGCAGTACTAAATTGCAACTTGGTTCCTAGCACCTTCTGCAAACTTCCCCAGAACTTAGAAGTAAATCTAGGGTCTCTATCAGATACTACAGTTACTGGTACGCCATACTGACTCACAATTCTGTCCACATAAAGCTGTGCTAATCTGTCCAGGGTAAAGGTTGTCTTAACTGGTAGAAACCGTGCTGTCTTGGTCAGTCGGTCTACTATTACCCATACACCGTCCATACCTGCTGTTGTTCTCGGTAATCCAAATAGAAAGTCCATAGTAATATGTTCCCATTTCCACTCAGGAACAGGAAGCGAATGTAGCAATCCTGCTAGCCTTTGACATTCGGGTTTGACCTGTTGGCAGATTAAACACTTTGCCACATACTCAGCTATCTCCTTTTTCATACCCGGCCACCAATAGAATCTCCGCAGTGTTCTATACATCTTGGTACTGCCAGGATGCATAGCGTATGCCGAACTATGTGCCTCTTCCAAGATTAATTGTTTAATTTCTTCATTCTTTGGCGCACAAGTTCTACCTTGCTTCAAAAGCACACCATCAGATCTGAGCTCATAATCTGATCTCCGCTGAGCTCTTACTTCTTCCATCAACTTCTTCATTTCAGGATCTCCTAATTGTTTTCTTGTCACCTCATCCACAAGTTTAGGTCTCAACTGAAAATGTGCTAGTAAAGCTCCTATTCCGGTTACACTCAAGCTAGCCGCATTATCTTTAAATTCTTGTAATACCACCGCTCTGATTGCATTCACTCTGTCGGCTACACTTCTGCTTTTTCTGCTTAACGCGTCAGCTACAACATTTGCTTTTCCTGGATGATAATTTATGGTACAGTCATAATCTTTGATCAATTCCAACCACCTTCTTTGTCTCATGTTGAGTTCTTTCTGATCAAAGATGTATTTCAAACTTTTGTGATCCGTATAGATATGACACTTCTCTCCAAACAAATAATGCTGCCATATCTTTAGTGCCAACACCACTGCTGCCAGTTCTAGGTCATGGGTAGGGTAGTTAACCTCATGTGGCCTTAACTGCCTAGAGGCATAGGCTATAACTCTACCTTCCTGCATCAGTACACAACCTAACCCCAGATGAGAGGCATCACAATACACTTCGAACTCCTTTCCCGTCTCCGGAAGTGCCAAAATAGGTGCAGTCACCAATCTCTTCTTTAGCTCCCAGAAGCTTCGTTCTCATTCCTCATTCCACTCAAATTTAGTATTTTTCTTAGTCAAGTGGGTTAGTGGTAATGCTATCTTAGAAAATCCCTGCACAAAACGCCGATAATATCCTGCGAGTCCTAGAAAACTACAAACCTCTGATACAGTCTTTGGCTGCTCCCACTTGGTAATTGCTTTAGTCTTCTGAGGATCTACACATACTCTTGCAGCTGAAACAATATGCCCAAGGAACATCACTTGTTTCAACCAGAACTCGCATTTACTAAACTTCGCATATAAGTTCTTTTCTCTCAGAACCTGTAAGACGGTCCTAAGATGCTCCACATGTTCACCTCTGCTTCAGAGTACACCAGGATGTCATCAATAAACACAATTACAAACTGGTTCAAATAAGGATGGAAAATCCTGTTCATTAAGTCCATAAAAACTACTGGGGCATTTGTCAGACCAAAAGGCATCACGAGGAATTCATAATGTCCGTATCTCGTTCTAAAAGCTGTTTTCAGTATATCTGTCTCCTTGACCTTCAACTGATGGTATCCAGATCTTAGGTCTATCTTTGAGAACACCGGTGCTCCTCTAAGTTGATCAAACAAATCATCAATACGAGGCAAAGGATATTTGTTACGTACAGTTACCTTATTCAATTGACGATAATCAATGCACAGTCTTAGAGTACCATCCTTTTTCTTCACGAAAAACACCGGTGCACCCCATGGGGATACACTTGGTCTAATGTACCCCTTATCTACTAATTCCTGTAACTACACCTTCAACTCCTTTAATTTCGATGGTGCCATACGGTATAGTGCCTGCGAAATAGGTGTTGTTCTAGGAACTAAATCAATAGTAAACTCCACCTCTTTATCAGGTGGTAATCCTGACAGTTCCTTGGGAAACACATCAAGGAACTCCCGCACTACCCATACATCCTCTAGTTTCAGCTTCTCTAACTTAGCTTCTGTTACATGAGCTAAATATGCTTCACAGCCCTTACTCAATAGCTTCCTTGCCTTTACCGCGGAAATTACACAAGTAGGAAGAATTTGCCTCTTTCCTTTAAAAATCACTTGATCCCTTCAGATTTCACTAACCCCACTTCTTTCTTGAAGCAATCAACTTTCACATGGTATTTTGATAAAAAATCCATGCCAAGAATAACATCAAACTCCAATAATGTTAGAGGTAACAGATTAGCCAACCATACCACATCATTAATTACAATTTCACACTCATTCTATAACAATAGTTTCCCAAATAGGGGTGTGCACTAACAATGTTTCAGGCAAGGGTTTTAGTTTTCTATTTATATGCACAACAAATTCACGAGACATAAATGAATGGGTAGCCCCTGAATCTATCAACACATGCGCATTTTTAGAGCAAATAGTGAGCATACCCGTGACTACATCCGGTGCCGTCTCGGCCTCTTGCTGTGTCACAGCAAACACCTGTCCCTGCTGTCTTGGTCTCCCTACATGACCTCTCTTTCGGCCTCCACTGTTCCCTTCTCCAGCTGCCATTTCCTGCCTAGGCTGATTTACTTTCTGTGATAAAGTTCTCTGTGTTACTTCTCTTCCTTTCTTAGGTTGAGGACAATCTCTTTTATAATGCCCTGGCTGTCCATAATTAAAATAAACATCAGGCCCTGCAAAACACTGCCTCTAATGGGTGTTACCACAAGAAGTACAGTATGGTTTCCATGCTGAACTAGCCCCAGATTCACTAGGTTGACTGAACTGCGACTGTCCTGTAGGTACAGATGTCTGAGGAAACCTCCCTCGTCCCCTCTGCGGATTTCCTCGTTGTGGTCCCCCTGGAAAAAACGAACCACTAGATCGGGCCTTAAACCTTCCGTTACCAGAGACTCTTGGTGCAAAACGTCGTCCCTCACCTCAGTAGGTCTGCTCCCCAGATGAGTAATAAGTTTGCCCAGTCCTACTTTCACCCCTGCCAGCTCCATCTCCCGCTAAACTCTTCTCTACTCTCATGGCTGCTTCTACTAGTTTTGGAAAATCAGTCCATTCTATGCTTGCCGTCACTAGGGTCCGGATTTCACTGCGCAAGCCTTCCTCGGATCACTTGCACTTATTCGCCTCTTCTGCTATTAATGCCAGGGCATACTTGGCAAGCTCTATGAATTTCTTCTCATATTCTGCAACTGACATGTTCCCCGATACTAGATTTCGGAATTCCTTCCTTTTCTCGTCACAATAGGACTTAGGGTAGTACTTTTCCTGAAAAGATTTCTTAAAGTCTGCCCATGTTAAAGAGCCTACATTTAAGTTTCGGTGCTCAATCAAACGCCACCAATCTTCAGCCCCTTTCTGGAGCGTGAAAGTAACCAAATCAAGTTTCCTGTCTTCCAGACAACGCATAACTCTGAAACATTTCTCTATCTGATTTAACCATGCTTTAGCTTCTGCAAGATTTGTGGTGCCTTTAAACACTTGGGCACCCAAGGCTTTAAATCGTTCTATCCCAAACTTCCTCTCAGGATCTCCCTGAGCTGACTCCATACTGGCTACTAATCTCTGTGCTATTCTGCTAAAAATTTGTTCTTCCATATTAATACTTGCCTGAGGATTACTAGATTCTCCTTCAGACGTTTGCCTTTCCTCTCTGGTAGCGCGCGATGTCTCGGCACCTTCCAGCCTACCTTGTTTGGTTCCTCTGGGAATGTTCCAATAACATAGTATGTAATCAATTTACTATTAACATGTTCCTAACTACTATGCATGATCTCACAGCCCAAAACCTTATGCTCTGGTACCAAAATGTCATACTCCCTCCCAGATTTCCTTCCTAACCTAGAAGTGGGTGCGACCTACACACACTCGTTTCCATATATCTTGAAACATAAATCAATACCAGATCAATTATACAAAGCCTTTTGCTAGTCAAACATCATAAGATAACCATAATCTCTAAATTCAGATTTCTCAACTCATAATTTATCATAACAGGTATTTGTATTACACACTGTACAAACCCACTCTCACTATACTACAAGGATCATGTATGACAAAAACATGTACATAAACTGAGTATTTACAACTATCCCAGAGAACTGATGCAAAGTAAGCCCAGACGAGGATCTTCTATAGGCTAGGCGTCCCGGACACGCTTGCTACTGAAACGAAGAAACAATAAACAAGAAAGCGTGAGCCTAAAGCCTAGTGAATGACTGAGTTATCCAATTACAATTAAATCCTTGAATTAATATTGATCATCATAACTACTATATATTTTATAGTACAGATTTCTAGGTCACCCATGCTGTTAAACAAAAATAACACAATTATCTTCCCAAAGAGGTAGCAGAGCGAAGCTCAACGCACTCAACCTCATGAACCAATTCCCATTATTCATATATTCAAACGCCTTCACACTTCGTCCCTCGGCGTTTCAACCCTCAAGTCCTTTCTCATGTTGTCTCTCAGCACTGAGTTCCATATCTATCCACTGCTCAAGTGCCTTCACTCCTGGTCCCTTAACACTGACCTATCATGTACTGGTTTTCCATATGCCTTCTCACAAGGTCCCTCGGCATTGGAATCCATTTCAATTAATTCCTTAAGTGCCTTCACCCATGGTCCCTCAACATTGTGTATTATATATCGTATCCCCATAAGCCTTCACACATGATCCCTCGGCCGTGGGTTGCATTTAGATAACATGCATACAGGATTCCATATGACATACTAGTTTTCACTCGCACAATGTTAAAAATAATCCTTGTATGAAATAGAAGGTCACTCATGATTTGTCTTAGGCCCCGAGCGGATTATATCCCTTTCCGAGCTCTTCTTGGCCTGTAAAAACACATTTCTCACGTTAGGTTTTCTTTGAACTCCCTTTCCATAATTATTAAGTATTCATATTCATATTCCATTCTCACTCCATCACCGAGACTCTCTTTTTTCAAAATATCCATAACTAGCGATACTTTATGTCATTAGCGAGACTACCAGCGAAATCACATCACAGGATACTGCACTAGCGAAACCAGAGTGAACAAAACTAGCAAGATTACCTTAAGGAGCGATACCCAGTGAGACTTCAGCGAGAGTTGTGAGACGCAAAGCCCTTTGCGTTACTAGCGACACTCGTTCCGCTGCTCACTCTCCAGCTCTTTAGCGATACTGCTGTCCTAACGACACCTGATGACCACTGCTTTCTTCCTTTCCTTCTAACTCTTTCTTTATCCTGCTAAAAAACCATATTATAGCCAAATTCAAAACTTTCTCTTTTCTACAATCTTGTAAAGAAGTGAGCTTTCTAACTTATCTCAAAATTTCAGACCATAATTCATCCTCGTTTGAGAACTATTCTCAAATGACTTCGACCGTTTGAATCATCTAGCAATTCAACTCCGATTACTTCTTCCTAAAAATTAACATATTTTTGCTCGGATTTAGCTTAAACATCCTTCATGGAAGTTGCTAAGAATTGAATTAACTTACTAACCTCAAATTTCAGTCCTAGCTTCAACCTCCTCAGTTCACTCTTCTTTAAATACCGAATGGTGTCCAGATTTTTCAACAACAATCAAGCTTCTAGTTCTAGCTTCAAAGTCACCATTAAAATGATCTGGTTTCTACTTGAATTCAATATAAACACCTTCTTCCACCTCTCCTCGTTGTTCGTCTGCGAAATGGAATCAATTTGAGTTCAAAAGTATGTCGAAAAGGGTTTAATTATTCGATGCACACACTTATACATCAATATAAATCACTGACTCACCAGCTCTACCATCATCATTCTTCTTAGATTAGCCAACGCAAACCTTCCGCACATGGCTTCGGTAACGCATAGCCTCAACTTACCATGCTACTAATTGCCCAACGCCCCATCGCCGAATGGCCAATTACTGCATGGCCTTCTCGGCCCCTTTTCTATGCATAAAAGCATACCAACCTTCAACGCATATGCCATCTCAATGCATAGCAATGCCAACCTTGTAACACATAGTAGCCTTCAAGGCATACTTCCACCAACGTCAATTGCACCCTCCTTCCTTCACATCTGCGTCCACGCCGAGCTGCCCTCTTCAACGCATGACTACCAGCTGCAACTCTCGTTAAGTCTCAGACATACTCCTAACGCATAATCACCCCATCACATGGCCCACTTAGCCACTTTTGCTCCCACACAACTCAGCCAATTTCTTTACTCAATACCCGTCCCATAGTTTCTTCTTACTTACCTTCTCCCAATGAGAGGTATGGGGCTTACATAGCGAGTGTGTCCAGGACACCTAGCCTACAGAAGATCCTCGTCTGGGCTTACTTTGCATCAGTTCTCTGGGATAGTTGTAAATACTCAGTTTATGTACATGTTTTTGTCATTCATGATCCTTGGAGTATAGTGAAAGTGGGGTTTGGTACAGTGTGTAGAACAAATACCTGTTATGAAGATTTATGAATTAAGCAATCTGATTTAAGAAGTTATGTTTAACTTATGTTGTTTTGCTAGCATATAGCTTTGTATAACTGATCTGGTATTGATTTATGTTTAAAGATATATGGTAACGGGTGTGTATAGGTAGCACTCACTTCTAGTTTAGGAAGGGAATCTGGGAGGGGGTGTGACATAGATACATTTAGATATGCTTAAGTAACGACTAGCTGCTGCGTTAACTCTATTGTATCGCATGGTTCCATCATCATTCTCAACGCATGCTATCTGACTGTAAATGACATTTGACTAATATTCTCTGCGTCTACCTCACCATGCTAATTGTTGGAAATTGTATTTATTCTTTATGTATAGACTTAGACGCATAAACTCCTTGAACATAATACTTGTACAGTCACCACATAATTGTATTTATTCTTTATGTATAGACTTAGACGCATAAACTCCTTGAACATAATACTTGTACAGTCACCACATAGATTACGTATTTAGTCTCAACGACTAATTTATCACAAATCATTGCATTCGACCCTAAACTCACCAGGAAACTTATAGAAGCTTACACTTGAATTTTTATAGGAAAACTTGCTGATTAATTAACATATTTGAGTAATTCTAGACGCATACTTTGTACTAAAATTATAACACCTAAAGAAGGCAACAAGTTTTTCGTACCGTTGTCGGGGAATTGAATTAATAATTTAGGTTCTAAAATTATTTCTTAATCTATGCAGAAAATCTCTATCTTGGGCCGTACAGAGCGTTTTGCCAAATACATATCTGATAGTTTATGAGCAAGGAAGAACAACCTTCGTTCATTTCTGACCCTGAGGTTGAGAGAACTTTTCGGAAAAGAAGCAAGACTCATCAAAGGTGGAGACAATTTTACCGAGAGAAATAAATGAAAAATCAAGTGAACAACGCCAATTAGCCTTTGAGAGCCAACAACAATGAGGCTAACGTTGGACGAGACTATGAAGTGATGAACAATGCGTTAGCCCAACGCAACTTCAAGCTCAGATACAAGCTGAACAACTAACTCATCCAATTTTATTGGTGCATGATCGGAACCGTCCGATCAGGAACTATGCGTCATCGATATTATATGACTTTTCACCTGGAATAATGCAACCTGCATTTCAGGGTTCGAGATTCGAGATGAAGTTGGTTATGATTCAGATGCTCCAGACAGCGGGATAGTTTGGGGGATCACCTGGTGAAGACCCGCACGCTCACTTGAAAAGCTTCATAGAAATTGGCAACGCATTCGTCATTTTGAATATAACTGCTGATGAGATTCAGTTGACGCTGTTCCTATTCCCCTGTAGAGATGAGGCGAGACAGTGGGCCTATTCTTTGGAACCAGGTGAGATTACAACTTGGAACCAAATGATAGAGAAGTTCGTGAAGAAATTCTTCCCACCAATGGAAAATGCTCGAAGAAGAAGAGATATAGCCAACTTCCAGTAAAAAGATAGAGAAACCCTGAGTGATGCTTGGGCTAGATTTAAACGGCTGGTAAGAAACTGTCTGCATAATGGCTTTCCTGACTGTGTGCAAATGGAAATATTCTACAATGGATTGACCGAAGCATCTCAGACAACTGGAAATGCTGCTGCAGCTGGAGGATTACTTGATAAAACCTACACTGAGGCTAAAGACATTCTCGATAGAATATTAAGAAATCATGAAGATTGGGAAGATCATGGCTATAGTTGATCAAGCCGATGGCAAAACAATGCGTTGGGAGCATCAGAGAATAACAGTGTTGCTACATTACAAGCCCAATTTGCTGCCATGACTAACTTGTTGCAAACCACGACCATAAATCAGTTAAATGCAGGAGGTGGCAGACAAGTAAATGTAGTCAATCAGATGAATGCAATGGGATGTGTTGGATGCAGGGAGCCACACGTGTATGAGGCATGCCCACAAAATCCTCAATCTGTATGCTTCATACGGAACAACCTATACTCTACACCTACAATCCCGGCTGGAGAAATCATCCCAATTTCTCATGAGATGGTAATCGTCTGCCTGAGCAGCAAGGTGCTCCCATGCATGATAGGTGGTGCATCATCTGGATTCCACCATGGACATTAGAGGCAAAATCAACCACAACAACATCAACCAACGCCTAGTCCATCCTCATTTATGGAAGCTTTTCTGAAAGAATATATGCAGAAGAACGACGCCTTGATGCAAACCCAGGCATCATCCATAAGGAATTTAGAGCTTCAGTTGGGCCAGATCGTCGAGGAATTTAAGACGCAACAGAAAGGCTCTCTTTCGAGCAATACCGAAGCCCCGTGCTGTACAGGCTGTCACACCCCCTTCCAAGCTACTCTACCCAACCCAAGAAGAGATGTGAAGACAGCATACATCACCCTTTTTTGTGACGCATACCATCCACTTTTTCACACTTACCCTATACAGTTCACAACATAAATATCATTCCTTAATACATTTCAACCATAACATATAGAAGATTATATACATGTCGATAATTCTGAATACAACTTTTTCATTAAGCCCTTTTACAAAACCATGTTTCAACTCCCAGTAAATGTACAACTAGGTCTACATGCCACCTATATAAGGTTTTACATACATACAACTTTTCAAAATAGGACAATTTTCTGTAAACTCGAACATTAAGCAGGGCGAGTTAGAGTAGGCAAAGCACCAGGAACGTCCTTGCTACCTGGAGGGGAAAGAAAAACTTGAAAACATAAGCTAACAGCTCAGTGAGTGACTAATTTTAAACAAATTCTTTTAGTTCGAAAATCATCAGGATTTAAACAAATTCTGATAACATGAGTAAAACATAGAATCATCTCATTTTCATTGATTAAATCACGTTTAAATGCCCTTATCAAATCATACATGATTTTTCAACAATTCGTAAGTAAAACAGTATGGTTACAACACTTTTCCTTAGTTGAGGCGGAGCAAAACTCAACGCCCCAACGTCGAAAACAAATAAGGCTCGATATGGAGCAAGACTCAACGCACCAACATATAACCTCTATGTGCACATAGGAACATGGCAGGTTGCCCAAGTACCTTCTCCATGTCCATCAGTATTGGGTCCCGGGGAAACTCACATGCCTTCTCCATGTCCATCAGTACTGAGTCTGCTTTAAAACATTTTTCCTTTAGTTTAATGCAATACTTTATACAAAACAGTTCATAGTCAAAACTTTCAAAAGAAAAACAGGGCATTTCAATCCATAAATCTGCTTTTCAATATCGTTTAGCAAAACATCAATAGATAAGAAAAACCAAACTAACATGTATAATAGATTCGTTTAAACAAGAAAAGAAGTGTCACTAACAACTCTTTTCTAGGCCTTGAATATTATACGCCTTTCCTATCTCCTCTTGGCCTGAAAATATGGGTTAAGCTTCCCTAAACTTCCTTTCCATAAGCAACAAACTTTAACCATTCATATTTAATCAATAAACCTTAATGAGCGAGATTCAACTCTACTAGCGAGACCACTAGCGAGACTGGACTACACTACACGCCACTAGCTATACCAGGGTGAGCAAGACTAGCGACACTCACCTGATCAGCGAGACCCAACGAGACCCAGTGAGAATTGTGAGACACAAGGCTTCTAGCAACACCTGCGTTACCCGTCTCGCTTCTCACGCTTAAACTCTTAGCGTTACTTGCAGTCCAGCGATACTTATCTTCCACAGCTCCTGCAACTCTTATTCTCACTTCTATCTGTTACAAATCATATTTCCAGCCAAATTTAGAACTTCTTCCCTTCTATAAACTTGTAGAGAAATATATTTCCTAGCTTACCTCAATATTTCAGAACATAACTCCCCTTCATTTGATAGATGTTCACAAATAACTTCGAGCTGCTCCAAATTGCTTAGAAAATCTGTATCAGTCACCTTCACCATAAAATTTACATATTTCCCTTCAGATTCAGTTCAAACACCCTTCATAAAAGTTGCTAAGAATTGAGTTAACTAACTAACCTTAAAATTTCAGCTTTAGACTTGATCTCCTTGATTCGTTTCACTCCAAACATCTAATACTGTTCAGCTTGTGCATCCGCTAATAACGTGCTGTTCCAGCTTAGATTTCGATACCAAAACGAGTAAACTTCTATCTGAAATCCACAAGAACACCTTCTTCAACCTTCACTTGTAGTTCGTCTGAAGAATGGAACTGACTTAAGCTCTCGAAAATGTCTAAAAATGATAAAATATTCAATTTACTCATCTATATATATACTGTCGACTTAACTCTCTTATGCAGGCTGGCGCGCGGGGTTTCCCTTCTCAATTTAAGGTAAGGCGTTCAACGCAGCCCACCATCAACGCCCTTAGCAGACGGCCACCCTCGACGCATGGTGTCCTCAATGCCTCCTACCTTTAACGCATACAGCTCAATCAGTTATGTCCGTCTCCAACGCATGGAGACCTTAACGCATGCAACCTCACCAACGCATAGTTGTTCAAAACACTTCCTTCCCCGCCAATGATAAATTTCTCTTCCAACGCAAGTGATTGCTTCAGCTCATGACTCTTTGTGATTTTCACCTTCAACGCATGGTCACTCAAAAGAACAATACTCCTCTCTGTTTTCATCAACGCATGGTCTTGGCCCATGCTTAACTCTTCCACTTTCGGCTACTTTTCTCTAACAACGCATGGCCACGTTTCACTTACCTTGTCCCAACACTTAGCATTATAGGCCAGTGCTTACACGGGTAATTCAGCAAAAGAACAGTGTCAAGCTGTGACACTGCAATGTGGAAGACTCATGAATGAACTTCCTCACCTAGGGAAGAAAAATCTGACCAACAAGACTAATAATCCTTCTAACCAATTAGACAATTCTCAACCAACAATCCAACCTCTTTCCAACCCTACAACTGAATCTGACAACTCAACACAAAAAAACAAGCTGATACGCAAAGAATTTTATCAGGAAATGTTGCATCAACAAGCGTATCAACCGAGCTTCAAACGCCTCCTTCCCACATATGTTAAGGAAGAAGAAAAATAATGAAGGGCAGTTCAAATGGTTCTTGGATGTACTAAAGCAGTTGCATATCAACATCCCACTGGTGGAAGCGTTAAAGCAAATGCCAACCTATGCTAAATTTCTCGAGGACATATTGTCAAAAAAGAGAGGAATGGGCAAATACGAGACCATAGCCCTGGCGCAAGAATGCAGTGCCATGGTTTGTGAACGCATCCCCACAAAGATGAAAGACCCTGGGAGCTTCACCATTCCTTGCTCCATTGGAAGAATTTACATAGGTAAGGCGTTGTGTGACCTAGGGGCCAGCATTAACCTCATGCCTCTGTCAGTATTCAAGAGAGTTACTTTACAGTTGGCAGATAGATTCGTTGTGCATCCTGAAGAAAGATAGAGGATTTGTTGGTGAAAGTAGACAGATCCATCCTCCACGTAGACTTCATAATCTTGGATTATGAAGCAGATAATGACGTCCCAATCATACTTGGACCCCTGTGAAATCAACGGGTTGTACCCTCGTCGACGTCCATAAGGGAGAGATCATTATGAGAGTTAATGATCAGAAAGTGATTTTCAATGTCTTTAAGGCGTTAGACTATCCAGGGGAGCAAGAGACTTGCCAGAGCCTCGACGCAAAGGACGAGTTCACTTAGATGAAGCTTGAAGAAGAGAGTGATGAAATTATTGCATATGGACTCACAACAACCTAAACAATGCTGTGCTTTGGTCCATTCTACTTTTGAATCTTTGACCAATCAGACTGACCAACAAACAAAACCATCTCTAGAGGAAGCGTCAGAGCTTGAGTTAAAAGTGTTGCCAGCTCACCTAAAGTATGCATACTTAGGGGAAGGTAACACTCATCCAGTCATTACTTTAGCTGCATTATCCCCTAATCAAGAATCAACATTGTTGAATATTCTTAAGAAGCACATCCGAACTGTTGGATGGGCGCTGGCTGATATTAGAGGGATAAGCCCCACATATTGCATGCATAAAATTCATCTAGAAGAAGCGAAGGACGGATCCATTGATCCTCAGAGACGGCTAAATCCAGCAATGAAAGAAGTTGTGAAGAAAGAGGTGCTTAAATGGTTTGACGCAGGCGTCATCTTTCCCATCTCTAATAGCAAATGGGTAAGTCCTGTGCAATACGTCCCAAAGAAAGAAGGAATTATTGTAGTCCCAAACAAGAACAACGAATTAATCCCTACCTGCACTGTCAGGGGTGGAGAATTTGCATGAACTACAGAAAACACAATGCGACGACAAAGAAGGATCATTTCCCATTGCCTTTTATTGCTCAAATGTTAGATAGACTTGCAGGGAATGAGTTCTTCTACTTCTTGGATGGCTATTCAGGCTATAACCAGATCATGATTGCTCCGAAAGAACAGGAGAAGACAACATTTATGTCCTTATGGTACATTTGCATTTCGACGCATGTCATTTGGATTATGTAACACCCCAGGCCCCTTTTAGCGGTGTATAGTGGCGATCTTCTCTGAAATTTTAGAAGAATTGGTGGAGATATTCATGGATGATTTTTCGGTCTCCGGAAATTCATTTGACGCTTGTCTAGCCAATTTGGAGAAAGTATTAAAAAGATGCGAGGACACCAACTTAGTGCTAAATTGGGAAAAATGCCCTTTCATGGTGATTGAAGGGATAATCCTCGGTCACAAAATATCCAAGAAGGTCCTTGAAGTCGATTAGGCCAAAATCGAAGCCGTGGAGAAGCTACCGCCTTCTACAAATGTAAAGACATTTCGCAACTTCTTAGGGCATGCAGGCTTTTATAGAAGGTTCGTCAAGGACTTCTCCAAAATTGCACACCCTTTAAGCTCATCGCTAAAGCAAAATCGACCCTATATCTTTGATGAAGAATGCCTAAAGGCGTTTGAGACTCTGAAAGCATCTTTGGTGTCAGCACTAATTTAAATCGCCCTAGACTGGTTGCACCCGTTCAAATTAATGTGCAATGCTAGTGGCTATGCGATGGGAGTTGCGTTGGTTCAACGCAGAGATAGAATTCTGCATCCTATAGCCTACGCTAGCAAAACTTTCAACATAGCTCAAGAAAATTACACCACTACAAAGAAAAAGTTGCTGGCAATAGTGTTTGTTGTTGAAAAATTCAGAGCATATCTTCTAGGGTCAAAAGTCATCATTCACACTGACCACTCAGCTATTTAATACTTGATGACTAAGAAAGATGCTAAGCCGAGCTCATCCGATGGGTTCTGCTTCTTCAAGAGTTCGACGTGGAAATAGTTGATCAAAAAGGTATAGAGAACAACGTGGTAGATCATCTTTCCAGACTGGAGAATATGAAACACGATCGAAAGCAGCCAGATGTTAATGCAAATTTTCCAGACGAGGCTGTACTCAAAATCACTGAATTTGCGCCATGGTATGCAGATATTGTCAACTTCTTGGTATGCAAGCAATTTCCTGAAGATTTCAACGCATAGCAAAAGAAGAAGTTGATGCATAATGCAAAGTTCCATTATTGGGACGAGCCCCAACTCTACAAAAGGGGGCCGGATCACATTTTCAGACTCTGCGTCCCAGAGACTTCGTATCAACGTATCCTATCTCAATATCATGACTTCCCTTATGGAGGACGTTTTGGAGGACAGCGAACTGCAGCCAAGGTCTTACAAAGTGGATATTTCTGGCCAACTCTCTTCAGAGACGCCAGGAACTATGCGATCAGGTGCGACAGATGTCAATGCACCAGAAATATCTCGAGTCGAAACGAAATGCCACTGACCTCTATCTTAGAAGTTGAGCTCTTTGACATATGGGGCATTGATTTTATGGGCCTATTTCCA
The DNA here is from genome assembly GCA_031780015.1 of Citrullus colocynthis. Lineage (NCBI taxonomy): Eukaryota > Viridiplantae > Streptophyta > Magnoliopsida > Cucurbitales > Cucurbitaceae > Citrullus > Citrullus colocynthis. Next base: position 3,300,194 of record QLSR01000104.1, on the reverse strand, counting down.
CCATCAAATGGCCACAATTACATACTGGTACCTGTGGATTATGTATCAAAATGGATCGAAGTAATTTCTTGTGCAAAGAACGATGCAGCGACAGTCTCAAATTTTCTTCAGAAGAAAATTTTCACGAGATTTGGAACGCCAAGAGCCTTGACTAGCGACGAAGGTACGCATTTCATCAATAAAATTATTTCCAAGTTGCTAATCAAATACAATGTACATCATAGGATGACAACTACATACCACCCGCAGACAAATGGGTAAGCAGAAATTTCCAATAGAGAGTTGGAAACTATTTTGGAAAAAGTAGTTAACTCCTCTCGAAAGGACTAGGCATTGAAATTAGACAAGGCGTTGTGGGCATACCGGACAACATTCAAGAAGCCTCTCGGAATGTCACGGTACACCCTGGTCTTTGGAAAGACATGACATTTACCCTTGGAATTAGAGCATAAGGCATTGTAGGCAGCCAAGAGATTGAATCTGGACTTGAAGGCAGCTGGAGAAGCGCGTCAGCTTCAACTGTATGAATTGGAGGAAATGGAGACTGCAAGCCTACGAGAACGCAAAGATCTACAAAGAGCAAACAAAGCTTTGGCACAATCAACGCATCAGTAAGAAATCTTTGCATGTAGGTCAAAAGGTCCTAATTTTTAACTCAAAACTACGTTTATTTCCAAGAAAACTACGAACAAGATGGTCTTGTTCTTTTGTGATCAAAGAAATCTTTCCTCATGGTGCTGTACAGCTGATTAATGAAGACGACACCAACACATTCAAAGTCAATGGTTAACGCATGAAATCGTATTATAGAGAATGCCTTGAATGAGACAAAGTAGCCGTTGACCTGGAAAAGATAGAATGAGGACAAGATGGATGCGTTCTATGTTGACAATAAGCATATATATCCAAGGGACGCTTCTTAACTTTTGCACTTTATTTACTTTTATTCCTTTTTGCATTTTTAACTCTTTCCGCATTATTTTTGTCCTTTTCTTTTCTTTATTTGTTGTTAGTTGCTTTGAAAAGTTTTTGTTTGGATGCTATCTATATCATTCTTTGATGAGAATAAATTGAACTCTTTCCGAAATATTAATGAAACTCGGATACTTACAAGGTGTCGACATTAAAACAATGCGACACAATTAACTTGACGGCTGAGGGGGAATGTCACACCCCTCCCTGATTACCTACTTAACCTGGAAGGAGATGTGAAGACAATAAACATCACCCCTCTTGTGATGCATATTGTCCCATCTTACGTAACTTCCTGTATAAGCATTTCGTACATATACATTCGTAGAATCCAGCCATACTAACGCATGATCATAATATAACAATCCTTCCTGTACAGAGTACACTTTTATAACATACTTTCTCATAGCCCACTCATAAACCGCTGAATCTACATGCCACCAATGTTAAGTTATTTACTCATACAACAACGAGAAAATAAACTGTTTCTGGAAACTCGAAGCTTAAGCAGGGCGAGTTGGCGTAGGCAATGCACCAGGAACGTCCTTGCTACCTGGTGGGGAAAGAAAACTTGAAAACATAAGCCAATAGCTCAGTGAGTGACTAATTTAATAAAACTAATTTTGTATAAAAACCTTCAAGCTTTAAACAATTTCTGGCATCATGAGTAAAACATAGAATCATATCATTTCCATTGATTAAATCATGTTTAAATGCCCTTATAAAATCATATGTGGTTTTTAAACCATTCGTAAGAAAAACAGTACAGTTACAATACTTTTTCCTTAGTTGAGGCGGAGCAAAACTCAACGCCCCAACGTCGAAAACAAATAAGGCTCGATGCGGAGCAAAACTCAACGCACCAGCATATAACCTCTATGTGCACATAGGAACGTGGCGGGTTGCCAAGTACCTTCTCTATGTCCATCAGTATTGGGTCCCGGGGAAACTCACATGCCTTCTCATATCCTTCAGCATTGAGCCTCCTCTAAAACATTTTTCCTTTAGTTTAATACAATGCCTTATACAAAACCATTCAAAATCAACACTTCATAAGAAAACAGGGCATTTCATAAATCAATATCAATCTATAAAACCGCTTTTCAATATTGCTTAGCCAAAACATCAGTAAATAAGAAAAACCAATCTGTCATGTATAAAAGAATTGTTCGAACAAGAAAAGAAATGTCACTCACAACTCTGTTCTAGACCTTGAATGGATTATACGCCTTTTCTATCTCCTCTTGGCCTAAAAATACACATTTCTTGGGTTAGGCTTTTTCCTAAACTTCCTTTCCATAACCAACCAACTTAAATCATTCATATTTGATCAATATAACCTTAATGAGCGAGTTTCAATTCTACTAGCGAGACCACTAGCGATACTGGATTTCACTACACGCCACTAGCGATACCAGGGTGAGCAAGACTAGCGATACTCACCTGATCAGCGATATCTAGCGAGACCCAGCTAGAATTGTGAGATGCAAGGCTTCTAGCAAGACCTGCGTTACCCGTATCGCTTCTCACTCTTAAATTTTAGCGTTACTTATGTTCCACACCTTCTGTCTACCCTCTTTCCCTTTTGTTCTTCACTGCTGTCGATTAAAAGTTATAGTTCCAGCTAAAATTAGAACTTTTTTCCTTCCACAAACTTGTAGAGAAATATGTCTTCCAGCTTATCTCAAATTTTCGTAGCTTAATTCGTCCTCGTTTGTCAGATATTGCAAGATTTCTCCACACTACTACAGATTGCACAAAAATTCCTTATCAGTCACTTCCAGCTGAAAGTTTACATGTTTCTAATCCATTTCAACTCAAATATCCTTTATAAAAGTTGTTCAGAATTGAGTTAACTTACTAACCTTAAAATTTCAGCCTTAGACTCGATCTCTTCGATTTGTTTTACTCCAAACATCCGATATTGTCTGCCTTATGCATTGGCTAATATCGTGCTGTTCTAGCTTAGATTTTGATATCAAAACGAGTAAAATTCTATCCGAAATCCATAAGAACACCTTCTTCTTCTTTCCTTGTAGTTTATCTGGGAAATGGAACCGACTTAAGTTCTCGAAAATGTCTAAAAATGATTAATTATTCAAGCTACTCACTTATATATATATTGCCGACTTAACTTTCTGGTGCAGGCTGGCGCGCGGGGTTTTCCTTCTTAATTCAAGGTAAGGCGTTCAACGTAGCCTACCCTCAACGCCCTTAACAAATGGCCACCCTCAACACCTCCTACTTTTGACGCATACAACTCAGTCATTCACACCACTATCTTCGACGCATCGAAACTACTATCTTCGACGCAAAGTGACTTCAGTGCAACAAAGTGACTTTAGCGCTTGGCCTTACCAATGCATGGTGGTTCAAGCATATTTCTTCCCCCGCCAATGATCATTTATCCTCCAACGTGGGTAGCTACTTCAGCTCACAACCCTTCGTGATTTCATCGTCAACGCATGGCCACTCAAAGAGTTCAACTTTCCTCTTCATTCACCAACGCATAGTCTTGGCCAACACTTAGCCAAATTTTGCTCTCATTCCCGGCTACTTCTCCTTTAACAATGCATGGCCATATTTCAATTGCCTTGCCCCAAGACTTAGTAATAGGAACAAATGTTTACAGGGAAGGGGATCTGAATCGATCTAGTCAAATCACGAGATTTGAAAAGATCGCAATCAGATCAAGAATTCGAAAAGCCGACTTCACGTTTGTTGGCTGACGCCGACTGGTGTCAGACCATTTAATGCGGCTATGATGTCATGCATCGAGCCAATAACCCAATTGCCCAACTAAAACCCTATGTAAATCCTTCTTCACCCCTTTTTTGAGTTTACGCTTTCATTCTCTCTGAAATATCCGACGATCACTGTGATTTCTAGCGAAGTCGAAAACCCTTTCGAACTTTCTGATTCTCACCCACTTTTCTCTCTTCTTTACCCAAACCTTTTCCATGGCTTCCCAGCAACCCACCTTCTCCAAAAGCTAAACCAATTGCCTCCCGAAAGGCCAGCATTGCCTCATCCTCAAGGCATGGTGTCACACCCCTTCCCAGGTACCCTTCTAACCCAGGAGTGAGTGTGATGACAGCAGACATCGACCCTCTTACAGCATCCACTGCCAACTTTAGAACTTGACCATCATCTAATAAACAGTTACATAATAATTGAATAACATACTTTAAAATCAGGGTTAAGTTTTCACAACAGCCATGCTTCCTCAAAACGATATACAATTACAACTATTTCTAAACAACTTCCTTAACCCTCTCTATTTGTACAACACTTGAATAAGTTCAAATATTTACAAGTTTCAAAATACTAGACACTGAAGACGGGCCCAGACGAGAATCTTGTGTTGGCTAAGCATCCTGGACACGCTCGCTACCTGGAAAACAGAGAAACAAGAAAAACATGAGCTAAATTGCCCAGTGAGTGACTAGTTTAAAGTCTTCCTTAAACAATGTATGCAAAACATAGAAGAAGAGAAAAGAAGAGAAGTAGGAAGTCGCATCTGGCAAGAAAGCAGCCAAGACGATCCCTAGAGAAGCCGAGTTTCTTCGTTGCATGGCAGAGATTGTGACGGAGTTTGAAATTGAGTTGGAAGAAAGTGATACGGAGAGGCTCTCCAAAGCCGAACGCATCAAGAGAAATCTGAAAAAGATTAGGGAGGAGAAAAAGAAGGAAAAAGAGGTAGCAATAATTAAGGAAAGGCTACTTGAGAAAAAGAAGAGGACTGAGGTTGCTAAGGCACCTATAGTCAATTATAAGAGATTTGGACGCAGGAAGAGCAAGGAGAACGCCTGCTAGTCCTACTAATAAGAATGAGAAGGGAAAAGAGAAGATGGTTGAGGAACCATCAAAGGAGGCGACGAACGGCAGAAAAAAGCAGTTTAATAGGCTCTATATTGAAGTGGGGTTTCTCCCAGAGTCGATTGAGCTGCCTGCCTTCATTATTCAAGGAGTCGACACGATGAGTTGGAGGCAATTTTTTGAAACTGCCCAAGTCATCCAACCCATCCTCGTGGAGGCATTCTACGAAGGAACTATCCACAGAAAAGCTCACAAAGTCAAAGTTGATGATGTGGTGATTTCATTTGAGGCTCAGGAGATTATTGGGTTGTTTGATCTTCCCGATGTTGCGGCGTCAGATGGTAACAGAATCGTGTCGATGCCAATAGAAGCTGAAATGCATGATGCCCACAAGACTATCGCCAAACTGGGGTCAAAATGGAACACTTCCCCAAAGGGCATTCATACATTGGTGCCAACTTGCTGGATTGTCGAGGCCAACCAATGGCTCTATTTCATCAAGTGGTCGCTCCTCCTCACCACGCAAGCGCCTCAATATCAAGGGACCATGCCATTGTCATCTATTACATCATTTGGGGGATTCGGCTAGATGTGGGACGTGTTATTGCCCCACAAATTCGGGGGATGTTCTTCAAGCCCAGGGTTGTTTTGTGGAGGATGCGCCAATCACAGCAGTAAACGGGGTCCTTTCAGCCTAAAGTCTGAGAAGAATGTTGAAGGACTCCCCGCATCTGCTTGAGGCGACCAAGACAAAGAAGAGACCTGGCTAGTCACAAGAACCATCATCCCCTCAGTCTCCACAACCCAAGAAGAGGAAGCTTGTCATGAAGCATTTTGAGATTCGGGCATCGAGTTCACAACCCATTGAAGTCAAAGCAACAGTTCAGCTCGACGTCGAAAGACAAGCTTTGACTATTTCACTCCTCGCATTAACCAAACCACTGAGGTGCCCTCTTCGCCTTCTCTTTCTCCTTCCCCTTCCCCTGAAATCCAAAAAGAGCTACTTGCCACACCTACCACCCAATGCAGTCTTACTTCACCTCTCTGCCTTCTTGTCGCAGGCTTAAACTTAGAGTTGAAGGAAGTGTTGCCACCTTCTTCACCTCACCTAGAGTTAACTCTCTCCCTGCCTTAACCATCTACCTTTCGAGAGGCAACTCCGTCCCTACCACCACCACCCATTGAGCCAACCCTGACTCTGGATCCTGAAGAGTCAGCACCCCTTCAAGTCTCCTTACCTCGCCATTAACCTCAACCTTCCAATCTTCCAACTACACAAATTACCAAAAATTTTGCTCGCCCAACGCCTCACCCAGCACCAACCTTTCAACCACAGGCAGAAGCAACTACCAGCACGCATCCTCAAGAAGACCCATATCATTTACAACATGCCTCTACAACCTACAGTTTGTTAATATGGGTCTGGATGACTTGTTGCAGTACTTGGATGATGGGATCTTTCACCTCATCATGGGAGATCTGGATGAAGTTCAGCGCAAGGAGATGGAACCTCTCCAGCGGCAAGAAGAGTTGACTCAACAAGTCTTACAGTTGGGTCAGCAAGTTACTCAGATGGTGCAGCAACAATCAGAGCTTAAGAGTTTTGTTCAATGCCAAGCTCCGCGTCAAGACGAACAATTCCGCACTATGATGAATTACATCTATGAAGTGTTCGTCCAGCACAACCCAGCACCAGTTATTCCTCCTTCCCTTCAGCAACCCCTTCAATTCAATGATCCAAATCCTCCCCCTGCGGACAACAACGATAACGACCTGGGGAGAACTTAAATTTGGGAGTGTTCCTTGGGATTTTCTTTCTTTTCTTTTATGTTTATTATTTTGATTCTTTTGTAAATAGTACAACGCAGACTACATTTACATCAACACAACATTCGATTCAAGAATTGCTCTTTGTTCTCTTTAGTTTGTGCTTTCATTTATTTCTTGCTTTATTATTTTCTCCGCCTTGTTTTTGTTTCTGCGTCCAATCTCAATGATAAAATTTATGCACTTCACTTGTAAACTCATTGAAACAAAAGGATTAACTCACAAGCCTTAAGATATTACACTTCGTAAAATACTTCTAAAAAGATAGTATATGTGCAAGCTTTGTCTCAAACCTCTTTTACAAAAATTTTCTAAGTCAATCTCATAACTCAATTTCAGTAATGAGAACCTTGCTGCCTTCATTTCAAGCTCTTCTATGAGAAGAATTCTAGGGGTGGGAAAGGTTTGAGCCATGCGTTTCGAATTCATAAAATTTATAAAAAAAAGAAAAAAAAAAGTATATTTCCTTTGGACAAACAACTTCGTTGACAGAGCATAAAATTAGCTTGTTAAAAGTTGAGTTGAAAATGACTCTTGCTCGATGCTGTCTGCCTCCATGCACCCCATAGTTGGTATGTCAAAACGAAGGTGAGAGGCCAAGATCAGCGAAAAATAAATAAACGGTACCACTGTCGATGCAACCAAAAAGGAACGCGATAAATGCTGAGTTGTAAAAGGGTATTTGCTTGATGTTGACTGCCTTCATGCACCCCATCATTGGTATGTCAAAACGAAGGTAGATAGCCTGGATCAATGCAAGTCTAGTAAACAAAAAAAAAAAAAAA
>QLSR01000104.1:3091045-3287597 GCA_031780015.1 Citrullus colocynthis | reverse complement strand
AAAAAAAAAAAAAAAAAAAAAAAAGTAAAAAAATAAAAAAAAACAAAAAAACAAAAAAACAAAAAAAAAAACCTTCCATTTATTTAGCTATTAAAAAATTGTAGATTTGTTTCCAAAAATCAATATATTTGTATGATAATTTTTATATGTCTTTGCATCACATCTATGGTAGAAATTAAACGAAAAACAAAATCAAATAGCATTCAATGTGACAAAATTTATTGGGAAACATTCAAAACATTCTATTTCGTTAGAGCTATAAATGGAATAAGAACCTAATGGCTAGCAATTCTTTTCTTTTGAAGATTTTGCAAATTTCACAAATTATATATATGACTTTGCAAATTTGGCAGATCTAGCTAATGATAAATTGTGACATCCCAAATTTCAAGTAATTTGTTTTTTTAAAAAAATTAATTATCTTGAATTATTTGGTTAGTTCTTTGAATTTTGAAGCTTTAATTGGATTATGTTGAGAAAATAATTCAATTTAAAGTAATCGGGATAAAAGATTTGGATTTGATTCAATTAGTGGAAAATTGAATATATTTGGGGGAGATTTAAATTTTGGATTTAAAATGAAGATTTGGAATTAGGTGAGATTTAAGAACTTCTTTAATTTAAGAAAATATGAGGATAAGTTGGGATTGAATTTAAATTGGGGAATTGATTTGTTAGGAGGTATTTTGGTTAAATAAATTATTAAGTGGTGGCTGGAAAAGATTTGATTTGATGGGTTGAAGAATATTATATTAAATAAGTTGTGTTTTGTTTTGGGAAAAGGAAAAAGAGAAAGGAAAATTTAAATATATATATATTTAGGGTCTTGGAAAAGGTAAAGGAAAGAGAATTTAAAGAAGAATATATATATATTTAAGCCAATCATGGATTCCATTCGGTTTCGATCTGCAAGCCGCCGCCCCCTCCGGCTTTTTCTTCTTCTGCGTCTGCGCGTCGCAGGCGTCTTCGCCGCCCCGTGTGTTTCGTCCCTGGCTCGCGTTCACTGCCATCCTCCTTCGACAACCGACGTCGCCGTGGGTCTTGCCGTCGCCGTGAGTCTTGCCACCGCTGTGGGTTTGCTCTTTGTTGGTGGTGCTTTACGGCGTGGTTGAGATCGTGGTCTTGGGGTAAGGCGTTGGTGTTTTCCTTTGGCTACTCATGTGGGTTTAGAAATTCTAAGTGTATTTTCTCTTGGAGTCTGTAGACTGTTGCACGAATTGGAGAATTAGAAGCAGGTGCGGCAACTTCGAGTTAAACCATCCTTTGGGTAAGGATTCTTTTGAATTAAATTTGGTTTCGTTTATGGGGTAGGTCGGTGATTAACTCAAGCTAGGAATTTTGCTCCCAGTTTTATTCAAGAATTTTGCAAGGAATTAATGTGTGTTTAGTGATTTGGACCTAGGCTCAAGGTAAGTAATCTTACTACCTGAACCGCTTTCGGGCCATATGTATAGTTGCCATGATGTAGTAGGTTTCTAGAGCCACTTATGAGATACTATGCTTGTATGCGATTTACATGTCTTAAAGTTGTATGTGCCTATTAGTGTACAAACCTATGCTGTTAAACGTTTATGAACCTTACTGTTAGTTTATGAATCCATGTGATGGAATGATTGTGAACTTTATTGATCATGTACGATGAGTAGTAGTGACTCCCCTACGTTGGTTGGGTGTCCATAGGAGGTTGTGTTCCTTCGGGTTCACTAGAGGTTGTGTTCCTTCGGGTTCACTAGAGGTTGTGTTCCTTCGGATTCACTAGAGGATGTGATCCTTCGAGTTCACTAGAGGTTGTGTTCCTTCGGATTCACCAGAGGTTGTGTTCCTTCGGATACATCAGAGGTTTGTGTTCCTACGGGATCACTAGAGGTAAGAGTCTCCTTCGGGACTCACCAGAGGTTTGTGGGCATCCATAACCAAAGGTGGGGCGAGTCTAACCATTTCCTTATAGATGTATGACGTATGATAGATGTGTAGGTCTCAGTTGTTTGGCGCACTTATTGGGTATAGGTGTCAAGCCCGACCCTGGTAGTGGGTTACTTATTGAGTAATATAATTACTCATCCTTTCTTCTTATATATTTTTTTTAGGTAAAGGAAGGAATGTGTCGGCAAATGAAATGAAGAATCCTTGATGGCATCATGGGACCCGTAGTAGCTTTCGCTTAGTCTTGCATGTTTTCTTTTTATGAAATTTTGTCCAACTGTCCAGTTTTGTTTTGAGACTCGTCTCCCTATTTGTTTATGCTGATGGTCATCTATGAAGCTCTTTTATTGTTTTCCTTAGGGGCACCTCGAACCAAAATTTCATTTATTTGTTATTGCGCTGAATTCTTGATTTAAAAAACAAGTAGAAATTTTCATGAAAAACATGGGTTCTTTTTTACCATCTGCACAGTGTCGTTTCTTCGAATTGTTGCATGCACTGAGTAATGGTCTGATTAGTTAGTTGTTAGTCAGGTCGTTACATAATTTTTAATTATTTTCATTTTACCTTTATTTAAAAGAACTCTACACATTATTGACTTTTATCATTGTTAGATTACTATAGTTAAAAACTAAAAAAGACCTATTATAAATATATTTTTTTCATTATTGTTCTTATCGTGTGTAATGACCTGACTAAGTGCCTTACGTACCACCCACAGGACTGGTCTAATCAGACCGTTACTCAGTGCATGCAACAATTCGAAGAAACGACACTATGTAGAATGGTAAAGAAGGACCCATGCTTTTCATGAAAATTGCTACTTGTTTCAAATAAAAAATTCAGCACAATAACAAATAAACGAAATTTTGGTTTGGGGTACCCCTAAGGAAAACAATAAAAGAAGCTTCATAAATGAAAATCAGCATAAACAAATAGGGAGACGAGTCTCAAAACAAAACTGGACAGTTGGACAAAATTTCATAAAAAGAAAACATGCAAGACTAAGCGGAAGCTGCTACGGGTCCCGTGATGCCACCAAGGTTTCTTCCTGTCATTCGCTGGCACATTCCTTCCTTTACCTGAAAAATACATAAGAGGAAAGGATGAGTAATTTTATTACTCAGTAAGTAACCTTACTACCGGGGTCAGGCTAGGCACCTATGTCCAATAAGTGCATCAAACATGCGAGACATACATATCTATCATACATCATACTTCTATAAGTGAATGGTTAGACCCGCCTCACCATTGGTCATTGGTGCCTACAAACCTCTAGTGAATCCCGAAGGAGACACTTACCCCTGGTGATCCCAAAGGAACACAAACCTCTGGTGTACTCGAAGGAACACAACCTCTGGTGAACCCGAAAGAACACAACCTCTAGTGAACCCGAAGGAACACAACCTCTGGTGAACCCGAAGGATCAAATCCTCTCGTGAACCCGATGGAACACAACCTCTAGTGAACCCGAAGGAACACAACCTCCTATGGACACCCAACCAACGTAGGGGAGTCACCACTACTTATCGTACATGATCAATAATGTTCACAATAATTCCATAACATGGATTCGTACGCTAATAGTAAGGTTCATAAACGTTTAACAGCATAGGTTTATACACTAACAGGCACATATAACTTTAAGACATGAAAATTGCATACAGGCATAGTATCTCATAAGTGGCTCTAGAAACCTACTACGTCATGGCAACTAAACATATGGCCCGAGGGCAGTTCAGATAGTAAGATTACTTACATTGAGACTAGGTGCAAATAGCTAACCAAGCAGCCAATTCTCACAAAATGCTTGAGTTAAAACCCCAAAGTGTAACTAAGCCACAATCTTCTTCCATACTTCAAATAATGAGTCCAACCAGAATGGACCTTTAAACCCGCTTGGACAGCTTGTTTCCGATTCCAAAATCCTTGGAAGCCTGAATCTAAAATCCAAACTCAATGAGTGACAACAATTAAAACCAATTCACGAAATTACGAGAAAATCAACAATACTTACCAAAACAATCCTGACCTAACAAAGTCTTGAAATCCTAGCGTAACTCACGAAAAGGGATAATGCCTGTTGTTGCCTAACCAAGTCTTGAAATCCTAGCGTAACTCACGAAAAGGGATAATGCCTGTTGTTGCGCATGCAATGTTGAAGTACAAAACTTGTTACTGCGTTTATTGATTATAATTAAGCTTCCTATGCGTTTAACATTCTATGCGTCTTTCTTATGCTTAATATTATGCATTTGTTATCTGTCAAGTTTTCCTACCGTTTACCCAAGTATAAGCAAAGGATTAGGTTTTCTCGATGAGTCCGAGGTCGAACACAGGGATTATGTTGATTCTATGTTTAAGTGGATTATATGCGTTGTAGGGGTAACCAAGAATAATTTGCGAGAGATGTTTGTTCTAATCTAAAAAAAGCAATAACATGTACATTAAACAAAAATGTGGAAGATGAAAAGACATGCGACATAGCAAAGTCAGCTAGGTAAATGTAATGAATGGGTAAAAACAGTGTTCGGGTTGGTTAACATCTAACATCAGAAACGCATGGTGATAATCTACTTATACTTGCGACTCTTCTCCGGTTGTCAGCCGCTATGCGTTATATGTCTATAATGCATAAGAGAGTGTAAAGTGCCAAGGTTGTTCCTATGTCTAGGCAACATTACTTAGCCTTGTCAATTGATTTCCACAATCACTTACCCTCTCGAGCAATCTGATTATCACTACTTATATCGATTAGCTAAATGGACATAAGCATCGGATTAAGATTACAATTGACAAGATCCAATAGTTACACTATGGTTCCTATTTAGATGCTAACGCAACCCTCAACCCTTGATAGATTAGTTACTCATGGATTCAAAGTAAAAAGCGAAAATTGTAGAGAAATGAGTAGACATGGAAGAAATATAGATTGATGAACAGATTACAACTTTAGATTGCTCAATGTCTTGACACAAATCTAAAATAAAACTAGAAAACAAGATAGAAAGCAAGAAAAGGGCGTCAATGACTTGAGTCGCCGGAATGGAAGCATGAAGATCTGCTGTGAAGTGGTCAGGTGGAGGGAAGACTCTTCTCTCTCGAGCTATTCGTCTCCAGTTGTGTTCTGGAGAGAACTCTGCTGTCACTTAGGAATTCTTCCGAGAATGAACAACCCTTTCTCATCTTGCAGGACTGCCCTTATATAGATGTTGCGGTCGCAATCAATGGCAGATCTGCTTGATTGGTGGTGAAATTGATATCATGCATCCATCTCGCCTAATTGCGTAATTCGTGGGTCAATTTAGATCCACCACTTTAGCCACAGATTATGCATGTCAATCTTCTGACAATCTCTCAAGATTATGATCTGATTTTCCGCACCTTGCGTCCTTTGTCTTTATGCGCTCAAGGAGGAGTTTGGTGGATGTCAACGCGTCATAGGTTTCTAACGCACAGTCTTGCGTTAGGAGGTAGTCAACTCATTGTTTGCATTCCTGCGTTGAAACATGCGTTTTAGGCTCACAAAAGTAGTAAAATTATTATCTTCATAAAAATATAAGAGTATAACACGTAGGAAGATTTATTAGTAGAATTTAGCTTAAACTACCGCATGCTTCTCTATTTATTCTTTATTTATCTAAGAAAAAGGTTATAATAACTTGTATTTCTACAAGTTATCACACCCCCAAACTTAGATAAATGCTTGCCCTCAAGCATAACTTCTATCTAAGACACTTCAATCATCCCCAAAGTTTTATCAACGCATTGACTAGTCTCTCAGAATGCTATACTCAATCCGTTACCCGTCAGTTATATTACTTCTCTACCTCTATATTCTTTTCTTTTGAATGAATCTAGTTTGTATGCGGCAAGCTTTCTTTTCAAAATTCTTTACTCATTATTCACAAAATTTTTGTTTCTTCTTTTAACATTGAGTCTGAAAATATGAAGATGTAAAGTTCCTTTTTCTTTCATTTGTTTTATTGTTTATACGTAACCATGCGTCGAGTAGGGTTACCCACCTTCGTTCTGACATACCAACTATGGGGTGCATGGAGGCAGCCAACTACGAGAAAGTGTCCTTCTCGACTAAACTCTTATCTAAGTTCGGTTTCCTCACTAGACATTGGAGTTTGTTATTTTATCTATGCATTGCTGATTACGATTATCCACATGAAGGTGGCCACTACGGGTAGGTGTCATTTTCAGCTAAACTCTTAACAAGATGAATATATTAGTCTTATTAGCGGAGTTTTGCATTTAAAAGAATTTTTTTTAATTAATTAATTTTATTTTATTTTATTTTATTTTATTATTATTTTTTTTAGATATTGAGAAAATAAGTTCCTCATATTTTTATCTATGACAGTTCAAACCTCTTCCACCCCCAAACTTGAGAGCAGCAAGGTCCTCATTGCTTAAATTGTAAACAAAGATGATGTTGCAAAATTTTGTAACAGAAGTTTGAATTGGCCGCTTGCATACATGTAAAGTAGGTTTGCGTTTCTAAGGAATAGTATGTGGACGCTTTGAAAGTAATCCAACTTACGAGTGTGCAAAAGGTGTAAGCATGATGATCATCATAGTGACTAACTTTTCAACACAAGGATAAAAGTTGGAAAATTATTATATATGTACTTAGAATGAATTTACAAAAGGGACAATGCAAAGAGGTACTTAGAAACTCAATGCGATAGAGAAATTTTCATTCTATTAATTATTTTCCACAACCACATACATTCTATAGAAGATGAATACAAGGAAAGTAGTCAAGAAGATACAACTCTGATTACACCCCTAAATTTTAACTATCCAACTTGTCTTCATCAGTGTTGCGTTTCTGCTTAGGTGCAGGACGTTGCGGCATTGGGAAGACAAACGGATGTTGTAGGCGTTCAGGAATGTTATGGGGCGGGACTTCTAGTCGAATTGAGAACAGTTGATGAATGTAATTCAGTGTGAAGTGAAACTGCTCCGTCTGCCGGCGTGCTAACATATTCATTAAATGCATCATTGGGCGCAATATTGATTGCTGCAGATATGTTTCCACTGTCTCCCAGTCAAGGTCGAGTTCGGCTTCTTGAGGTTGAGGTTGCGTTTTCGGTTGAGGACGGGTTGGCTGAGGGCGAGAAGTGGATGGAGTTTCATCAAACGCAGGGGATGATGGACGCCTAAAAGTTGCGCCAAAATCTCCGTAGCGTGCGTCATCAACTCTTATTGAGGAGGTTGGGGAGATAGGTTTTGTGGAAGGTTGAGGTTGAGAGAGTTCTAGGCGATGCGTCTTAGGAGGAGATGGAGTTGGTTCTCTTCTGGTTGTTGGGAGTGGGGGTGAAGGATTTGAGGAAGGGGATGGTCTAATGGTGGCATCAGGACTTGCCACAATCTTGCGTTTCTGTTTAGATGACTTCCCCTTCTTCTGCAGTTGCGGCTTTGGAGGCGACACTCTAGTTGATTGAGTGGGTTGATGAGGTCTTTTGGTGGCCTTAGCAGGCTCTGGCAGATGTTGCGATCCTCTCATCAATCGACGCAGAGTCTTATGGGCGATTACCCCATTGACTTCGATCATCTTGTCTGCGTCTAACACCTCTATCGGTCCTCCAATGGCAGCATCAACGCTCAAGTTCATGATAAGAGTGGGGAAAAAGAGTTGACCTCTTGGTTTGTTGAAAACCCCTCTTATCTGCGCCGCAATTATGCGTCCTACATTAAGGGGAATGCGATGCATAATGCAATAGGCTACCATGACCCGATCTCTTGATACTGTTCTGTCGTGCATCGTCGGGATTAGCTGCTTCTTCACCAAGTATACCCACAGGTCGGCCTCTGGCTGTAGGCTGTTGGCAAGTAAGGTTTTAATTCCTGTGGGTGATACGTCCCACTTTGCCCCGGGCTTTGCCAATATGCGGATTGCGTCTTTCATTAACTCCGGTGGAGTTGACTCTATTATTTTGTTTCCTTTTGCATCCACGTTGTCCCTCAACTTATATATTTCATTTATTTCTCTTGCGTTGAATGGGACCTTATTTTCTTTGACTACTACCACGTCCTCCTCTTCGTTGATGCGTCCGTTATAAAAATTGCGGACTAAGTCAGGTTGGATCCAAGGAGTGCTGGAACAAAAATTTCTCCACCTGTGGTAGTCGATGATTTCGGTAATGTATGGCGGTAATGGGGCTTTTTTCGAGAAAAATCTCACCTCCATCAGTAAATTAGGGAATGCCCTGCGTCTCCCTTTTCCCTCCTTCTTCTTTGGCGACGCATCCGCCACTTTCTCTTTTCCTTTGGCCTTAGCAGGTATTTTATCCACGGTCTTTTTCTTGCTCTTGGCCAGGTCAGTTACTTCCTTTTTCTTCTTTTTGAAGGCGCTGACACCTTGCTCCTCTAACGCATCCTCCCTTATGCGTTCCTTCCGTGTAGGCGAGTGGTGCCTACTTTTATTTTTCTTTTTCTTCTTGCCATCCTTATCTTCTTGGGCATTTATTTGTGCAGCCAACTCCTCATCTTCTTTTATCTACAGCTCTTTCTCAAAATCCTCAGCTGCTTTTTCTATTCTTTCTTCTTCCTTCATTTCCTCCTCTAATGCCATAGCAGCTTCGTCAATTTGAGGATCAGCAAGGCCTTGCATTTCTCCTTCTTTCTCAGGTCGCATTACCCTGCGCACCTTTTTGCTGGACAATGCATCATTTGCAATTTTCTCTGCTTCTTTTCTTAGGGCCCTGAGCTCTTTCCTCAACTTGGCCCTTTTTCTCTTTATCTTCTCTGCCAATCTATCAAAGGATGTCACTGCAATCTGGGACTCAGGTCCGTCTCCTTGCTTTATGTTTGTCGGCTCTTCATCCTTGGTAGTTTCTTCTGATACCCTTCTTTTCTTCCTTATCAAGGGTACCACTTTTTCTTCTTCTTCTCTTCTTCTCTTGGCCTCTGTGGCCATCACAACTTTTTTTATGGGTCCTTCATTGGAGTCTCGTCTCTTCAGGACTGATGGACGCAGGGACTAACCCATGCGTTTCAACTGGCTCACATACGACCTCCTTGCTGTAGGCGGCATCTCCCTCCTTATTGCCCCCAGTCTCTTCACCCTCCCGAGTCTCTTTTGGCTGACTCTGGTCCTCTTTTATCAGTGAGGGTGATTCTCTTCTTGCATCTGAAACGCATGCTTCAAACGGATCCCGCAGGCCACTGAGAATTTGTGCTATCCATTCGTCTAGGAAACGCGCAGAGTTCACTTCCCCTTCTTCCACCACTACATCCTCTTCTACTCCTCCCCTTACTTCATCAGTCCCTCTTATGCTAGGGTGTCTTGATGAAGCCAAAGGCTGGTTGACCTCCCTATCATCCTCCCTAGCCTTTGCGTCTCTTTCCTCTTGAGCGATTCTCTGCGAATATCGCTGAATACCTCTCTCTCTTCTCTTCGGCGTACTTTGTTGCTTCCGTACAGTGTGCTGGCTTCATCGCGAACCGTTCCAAGACCCGGTTGCTCGGCCTCGGAGTTTTTCGTGCTTAGCCTTTGGTTTCTAGCATTGAAGTTCACGGTGAAAAACTCCCTCACATTCTTCATTCTGGGCCTAGAGATACAAGATTTGACTCGGCTTTTGGGTTTTGGAGTAGGTACCAGGTCGATTCGGCTCAAGGGGCAGATATTTAGGACTTCCACACAGTCGTCTGAGTCAAGGTCGACTACTGGTGGACGGATTGGGGATCTAAAGAATGGTCCGAAAAATGGGTTTATAGGCGGTCTTTGGGCAGTAGCCCTAATTCGCGACGCCGAGAAAGTTGAGATAAATGGTGGACTAGGATTTGGAGGTCTTGGGAGGACTGGAGAAGCAAAAGGCCTCACAGGTCTGGTGGAAGAGAAAAATGGAGTTGGAGGGTTAAGAAATACCTCGGGGACTGGGCATGGTTCGGATGAAGAAGAAGATGGGGTCGAATATTGGGTGCTGTAGGAAGATATTGGGGAAACGTCACCGGCGAAATGTTCTTGATTTTGGGAGTCGGATTGGCTAGACATAGACATAACCGCAAAGAACACAAATCGCCGAAGGTTTTTGAAGATGAAGGGGTTGAAAATGGTAAATGGGGAATCGAATCATGTTAATAAAGGGCTAATTAAGCCGTCAACAATAAATGAAAATACATGATATCCGAAATGTCACACCCCTTCCCAAGTTCACCTACTTAACCTGTAAGGGGACGTGAAGATAGTATACATCACCCCTTTTGTGACGCATACCATCCATCCCTTCACACACATCCTGAACTATTCACAATAAATTTCACATTCTAAGACATTTAAATATCACATATAGGAAAGTATAAACAAGTCAAACCATTTCTTCAACTCATTCATATGTTCTATTACAATCCATGGTTCAATCTTTTACAATTATACACGTATATCTACATGCCATCTAATAGAGGTTTAACATACAACAACACTTCCACAAGTCAGGTTTTTCTGAATCTCGAAGCTTAAGCAGGGCGAGTTGGAGTAGGCAAAGCACCTGGAACGTCCTTGCTACCTGGAGGGGAAAGAAAACATTGAAAACATGAGCTAAAGGCCCAGTGAGTGACCATCTGAACAAATCATTTGTTTGGAAATCATCAGTGGTAAAACTGAGTTCAACATCAACATAAAACATGCCATTGCTTCCAAATAAATTAGTTAAAACAAACTTAATTGCCCTTATCAATTCATACAGGATTTTCAACAAATCATAAGAAAACAGTTGAAGTGCAATACTTTTCCCTTAGTTGAAGTGGAGCAAAACTCAACACCCCAACGTCGAAAACATATAAGGCTCGATGCGGAGCAAGACTCAACGCACCAGCATATAACCTCTATGTGCACATAGAACATGGCAGGTTGCCCAAGTACCTTCTCATGTCCCTCAGTACTGGGTCCTGGGGAAACTCACGTGCCTTCTCAAGTCCATCAGCACTGAGCCTCCTCTTAAATGTTTTTCTTTTAAGAAGTAACACTTTATACAAACAAATCGTATGCAATCATTTATAAGAACTCAGGGCAACTATATTTCATCAATAACATTTCATAAACATACTTTTCAATAACTTTATGAACATAAAGTATGCTTCATAAATCATTTGATCACAAAATCGTATTCCATTGGAAAACCGAACTAACATATATAACAAAGATTGCTTTAGGGTAAGAAAAGTGTCACTCACAACTCTGTCTAGGCTTTGAGGGGATTATACGTCTTCCCTATCTCCTCTTGGCCTGAAATAACAACTTTCTCTTGTTATACTTCTTTTCCATTCATGGAACATAAGCAACAACTCATCATATACTTAATATTTAGAGCTCGGCATGCGATTCAGCTATCATTAGTTCATTCTCAAGCTTTAAGCACTAAGGCTATTACTACTAGCCGCTCCTTACCCTTCTGTTGAACTCCAATTCAGAGAACACTTTGTATATAGCTCATTCTTGCTGATAATCCAATGTTTGAACTTTATCTTTCTCTTGACAGAGCTAACTACCACAGCTTGGATCTCTTTGCTTAAGCCTTGTTAAAAACGCATTTCCAGTTCATATTAAGACTTCTTCCCTTCTAAAAACTTGTAAAGAATTGAGTTCCACAGCTTACCTCAAAATTTCAAGGCCTAACTCTTTATCGTTCTCTGGTTATGCTAAAATCACTCTGCGTTGCTCCAGATTACATAACAGTTCTGTAGCTGCTGCTTTTACCTAAGGATTCATGTGATTAACTTCACTTTCAGCCTAACCATCCTTCATAAGACTTGTTAGAAATTGTGTTAACTTACGAACCTCCAAATTTCAGCTTTAAACTCGGCTTCCTCGAGTCGTTCTACTCTAAACATCAACCACTGTTCAATTTGTGCGTCAGCAAATCAAACTTCTGTTTCAGTTCTGATTTTGGCACCAAAACGAGTGGAATTCCACCCGAAACTATAAGAACACCTTCCTTTACTTTCCTTTGTGATTTCTCTGAAAGATGGGACCGACTTAAGCCCTCGAAATGTCTGAAAATGATTAAACTCACCAATATATATACGGTTGACTTATCCTTCACAAGTACCAAGATGACAATGCCGACTTACTCACCCGTAGGCTGGCGCTAGTCTTCTCCTCAACGCAGGGCACTTATGTCTAAATTTTCCTTTAGCGTCTTCAGCACTAATCATTCTCAGCGCATAGTGTTCTCGACGCCTCCTACCTCCGACGCATACACACAGTCTTACACACACACTAGCTTCATCGCATCAAGATCATTCTGTCTTGGACGCAATGTGGCTCCAGCACATGGCTGTCTTCGACGCATGGTGGCGCCTTCAACGCATAGTTCAAGTATATTTCTTTCCCCCGCCAATAATCATTTATCCTGCGATGCGACGACCACTTCAACTCACAACCCCTTTGCGATTCACTCAACAACGCATGATTTCTCAAAGTAATTCAACTTCCACTTCTTCATCACCGCATGGCTTTGGCCAATACTTACCAACTTTCACCCCTTACTAGCGACTTCTCGGCCACTCTTTCTTCTAGCCACGCATAACCCCAAACGCATTGCTCTCCCCAACGTTGGATATTGCAAGTCAGTGCTTACATGAAATCCCATTGATCTAGGTAAATTTATTGAGCCATACACCCATCAAGCGTGATGGGCAGTTAATGACGCAAATAAGCACTCAAGTGCTTCTGGGAAAACGCATCGACTCAAAGGATGCATGCGTTACCCGATTTGCTCTTTCTAAAATGTGCTCATTTAATTAATAAACGCACACTGATGAACGCATGGTTCTTAGTTCAGTTATATGTTGGACGCAGCATAAATAGCAGAGTATGCGGTGAAATCATAGTTTACATTAAAGCTTGACGCATAATTTCATGCTCATTTAATTTACACTACTCCTAAAACTGAATTTAAAGAATGAAAAATAAATACTAAAAACAAAGTACAAAAGAAAGAATGCAACAGAGAAAAAAATAATAAAATAAAACAAAGTAAAATAAACTAAACTAAAATAAAATTAATACAAGTACGAACAAAAAGAAAGAAAGCAAGATTAAAAGAAAGCGTCCCTAGAAAAGTAGGCATTCAGCATCGCAGGGACTCTTCAACGCAAGCTCAGTTTTTACACTCGCGTAGTCAATGGAGGTTCTGTCAATTTCCAACTCTCCAATGTGGTAGGGTTTTACCCTTTGTCCATTGACCTTGAAGGAGGTAGTTCCGTTTTCATTTGTTAGCTTGACAGCACCATACAGAAACACTTCCTCAATTATGAATGGTCCAAACCAGCGAGACTTCAGCTTACCTGGAAATAAACGCAACCTTGTGTTAAATAATAGGACCTTCTGGCCGACGTATAGCGTTTTCTTACTGATATCTTTGTTGTGCCATTTTTTGGTCCTCTCTTTATACAGCTTTGTGTTTTCTTAAGCTGAATGTCTCCACTCCATGAGTTCGTTTAATTGAAGCTTTCTTGCTTCACCCGTTGCGTAGCTTCGTCATGGCCACATGGCCTTGTGCTCCAGCTCTAACGAGAGATGGCATGCTTTTCCGAATACCAACGCATAGGGTGACATGCCTATGGGTGTTTTAAATGTCGTTCTATATGCCCAGAGAGCTTCATCTAGTCTCTCCGTCCAATCTTTCCTTGATGTGCTCACCACTTTTTCAAGTATGGACTTAATCTCCCTATTTGTTATCTCAGCTTGGCCGTTTGTCTGTGGGTGATAGACAGTTGCTACCCTGTGTGAGACATTAAATATCGTCAATAAATTAGTGATTATGCGATTTATAAAATGTGCACCTTCATCACTAATTATCGCCCTTGGTGTCCCAAATCGGGAAAAGATCTGTCTCTTTAAGAGCTTGGACACCATGTTTGCGTCGTTCTTCGCACAGGCCGCTGCTTCTACCCATTTTGATACGTAGTCGACCGCTACCAGGATGTATTGGTTACCGCAAGAAGGAGGGAATGGTCACATAAAATCGATTCCCCATACGTCGAACAACTCAACTTCCAGGATTGAATTCAGAGGCATCTCATTTCGGTTGGAAATATTGCCTGTCCTCTGACAACGATCGCAAGCTACAGCATATGCCATTGCATCTTTGAATAATGTGGGCCAGAAATACCCACTCTGCAATATCTTCACAGCTGTTCTCTGTCCCTCGAAGTGTCCTCCGAAAGGTGCTTCATGACAGCTTCTCAGAATGCTATGCGTTTCATATTCTGGAACGCATCGACGCAAGATGTTGTCCTGTCCAAGTCTGTATAGATATGGCTCATCCCAGCAATAGAATTTACTTTCGTGTCGGAGCCTCTTCCTTTGTGGAGCGTTGAAATCTTCAGGCCATTGGTTGCAGACCAAATAATTCACTATGTCTGCATACCACGGTTCCTGACTCTCTGCGTTCATGATGTGCTCGTCTGGGAACCGCTCCTCTATATCACTTCAGCTTTCTTGGACCTCCTTATTTTCCAACCAAGATAGGTGGTCTGCAACCTGATTCTCGGTTCCCTTTCTATCTTTGATCTCCAAATCAAATTCTTGCAATAACAAGATCCATTGGATGAGTCTAGGCTTTGCGTTCTTTTTCGCCATTAAATACTTGATCGCAGAATGATCAGTATAGATGGTCACCTTTGACCCTACCAAATATGCCCTAAATTTTTCAATCGCAAAGACTACAGCTAACATTTCCTTTTCAGTGGTACTGTAGTTCTCTTGAGCAGTGTTTAATGTTTTCTGGCATAAAAGATGGGGTGCATGATTTTCTCTTTCCTTTGCCCCAGCACTACACCCACTGCATGGTTACTTGCGTTGCACATCAGCTCAAATGGGAGAGACCAATCTGGTGTAACTAAAACTGGTGCTGATATTAGGGCCTGTCTTAAAGACTCAAACGCATGCAGACATGAGTTATCAAAGTTGAACTCCCTATTAGCTTCCAACAGTGCGCTCAGTGGTTTTGCGATTTGCAAAAATGCCGGAGAGAGAGCATGTAAGCACTGGCTTATAATACTAAGTGTTGGGAAAAGGCAAGTGTAATGTGGCTATGCGTTAGCCAAGACTATGCGTCGAGGAAAGCAGAGAAGAGTATTTTTCTTCTGAGTGGCCATGCGTTGAAGGCGAAATCACGAAGAGTTATGAGCTGAAGCAGTCATTTGCAGTGGAAGAGAAGATGATCATTGGCAGGGAAAGAAATGTTTTGATCTACCATGCGTTGGTAAGGTTGCCATGCGTTAAAGTCCCCATGCGTTGAAGACGGGTATAGTTGATTGAGTTGTATGCGTTGAAGGTAGGAGGCGTTGAGGGCACCATGCGTTGAGGGTGGCTGTCTGCTGAGGATGTTGATAGTAGGCTGTGTTGAATGCCTTACCTTGAATTAAGAAGGGAAACCCCGCGCGCTAGCCTGCCTAAGAGGGTTAAGTCGGCAATATATATATAGGTGAGTAAATTGAATATTTTATCATTTTTAGACATTTTTTAGAGCTTAAGTCGGTTCCATTTTTCAGACGAACTACAAGCAAAGAAGAAGAAGGTGTTCTTGTGGATTTTTCATAGAAGCCTACTCGTTTTGGTATTGAAATCTAAGCTGGAACGGAACGTTATTTGTGGACGCACAAACTGGACAGAATCGAATATTTGGAGTGAAACGAATCAAGGAGATCAAGTCTAAGGCTGAAATTTTAAGGATAGTAAGTTAACTCAATTCTGAGCAACTTTTATAAAGGATGTTTGAGTTGAAATGGAATAAAAACATGTAAACCTTTAGCTGGAAGTTACTGATAAGGAATTTCTGTGCAATCTATAGTAGTGCGGAAAAATCTTGCAATATCTGACGATCAAGGACAAGTTAAGCCACGAAAATTTGAGGTAAGCTAGAAAATATATTTCTCTACAAGTTTGTAGAAGGAAAGAAGTTCTAAATTTGGCTGGAAATATGACTTTTAATCGACAGAAGTGAGAACAAAAGGAAAGGAGGAAACTCTGCTGTTGGGTGACGCTAGGAAGCTGATATCGCGGAGAATTGGGGAGTGAGTAGCGAGACAAATCTCGTTGGAGGTACAGAGGTGCTTTTTGTCTCACAAATCTCACTGACTCTCGCTGGGTATCGCTCGCCAGGTAAATCACGCTAGTCTCGCTTATCCTAATGTCGCTAGTATCGTGTCCTGTTGGTAGTTCCGCTAGTAATCTCGCTGGAATGTGGGAGTTTCGTTAGTAGTCTTGCTTATTAAGTTTACTTTGGAAAAAAAAGGGAGGCTCGGTGATGAATCATGATTTGAGTTTAATTATGCAAACTAAACGATCAAGTAAAAGAAGTGTTGTCACACCCCCTCCCAAGTTTACCTACATACCCTGAAAGGAGATGTGAGGATAGTATGCATCACCCCTCTTGTGATGCATACTATCCGTCCCTTCACACACATTCTGAAACATATTAAACTTCACATATGGAAAAGTATATATAAGCCAAAACAAAATTCTCTCAACTCTTTTACATGTCCTTACACAACCCATAGTTCAATCCTTAGTAATTGTACATACATATCTACATGCCACCTAATAAAGGTTTAACATACAACTGACACTTCAACAAGTCGAATTATTCAGAGTCTCAAAGCTTAAGCAGGGCGAGTGGGAGTAGGCAAAGCACCAAAAACGTCCTTGCTACCTAGAGGGGAAAGAAAACATTAAAAACATGAGCTAAAGGCCCAGTGAGTGACAATTTTAACAAACCATTTTAGTTCGGAAATCATCAGTAATAATACTATGCTCAACATCAAACATAACGCATGTAATCACTTCAAATACATTAGTTAAAACAACTTAATTGCCCTTATCACTGCATACATGATTTTCAGCAAATGATAAGAAAACAGTTTAAGTGCAGTACTTTTCCCTTAGTTGAATTGGAGCAAAACTCAACACCCCAACGTTGAAAGCATATACGGCTCGATGCGGAGCAAGACTCAACGCACCAGCATATAACCTCTATGTGCACATAGGAATATGGCGGGTTGCCCATGTACCTTCTCATGTCCTTGAGTATTGGGTCCCGGGGAAACTCACATGCCTTTTTAGCATTGAATCTCGTCTAAAACATTACATAGGCGGGTTGCCCAAGTACTGGGTCCCGGGGAAACTCACATGCCTTATTAGCATTGAGCCTCTTCTAAAACATTTTCCTTTTTAGAAACAACATTTCGTACAAACCATTCGCATACAAATCGTTCATAAGAATACAGGGCAATTATTAGATCAATAACATCTCATCAACATGCTTTTCAATAGCTTTAAGAACATAACATTTGTCTCATAAAGCATTAAATCAGAAATTCACATTTCATTGGAAAACTGAACTATTATGTTCAACAAAATCATTTTAAAGTAAAAGAAATGTCACTCACAACTCTTTCTAGGCCTTGAATGGATTATAAGCCTTTCCTATCTCTTCTTGGCCTGAAACAAAGATTTTCCCTTGTTATACTTCTTTTCCATTCACAAGAACATAAACAACAACTTATCATATGCTCAATGTTTATAGCACATCATGCGGTTAAGCTTTCATTAGTGTTTATTCTCAAGCCTTAACTTTGAATCTATATCTAAGTTATCCCTTACCCTTCTACTATACCTTGATTTCTAAGAACACCTTACGTGCAGCTCACTTGCTGTTATATCAACACTTGAGCCTTAGTTTCTCCTTAATAAAGCTGACTGTTACAGCTTGATGTCTCTACTTAATCCCTGCTAAAAACGCATTTCCAGCCCATATTAAGACTTCTTCTCTTCTACGAACTTGTAAAGAATTAAGTTCCAAATCTTACCTCAAAATTTCAGGGCTTAACTCTTTTTCGTTCTCCAGTTATGCCAAAATTACTCCGCGTTGCTCTAGATTGCATAGCAGTTCTGTAGTTACTTCTTTTACCTAAAGATTCATGCGATAAACTTCGGTTTCAGGTTAACCATCCTTCATAAGTCTTGTTAGAAATTATGTTAACTTACTAACCTCAAAATTTCAGCCCCAAACTCGGCTTCCTTGTGTCGTTCTACTCCAAACAACAACCACTGTTCAGTCTGTGCGTCTATGATCAGTCCTCTGTTCTAGCTCGGATTTGAGCACCAAAACAGGTAGAATTTCGCCCAAAAACTATAAGAACACCTTCCTCTTCCTTCTCTGGTGGTTTCTCTGAAATATGGAACTGACTTAAGTTCTCGAAATGTCTAAAAATAATTAAATTCACCTATATATATATATTGCCGACTTATCCCTCACAAGTACCAAGATGATAATGCCGACTTACCCCTCACCGTATGTTGGCGCTGGTCTTTCCTTCGACGCAAGGCACTCATGTCTATGTTCTCCTCCAGCGTCTTCAGCAACTAACCATTCCCAACGCATGGTGTTCTCGGCGCCTCTTACTTCCAATGCATTCAACATAGTCACTCACATCACTAGCTTCATCGCGTCAAGACCATTCTGTCTTGGACGCAATGTGACTTCAGCGCATGGCTATCTTCGACGCATGGTAACCTCAATGCATGGCTGTCTTTGGCGCATGGTGACTTCAACGCATGGTTCAATCATATTTCTTTCCCCCCAAATGATCACTTTTCCTTCGATGTGCCGACTACCTCATCTCACAACCCTTCTTGATTCATCAACAACGCATGGTTCCTCAAATAATTTAGCTTCCCGCTACTTTCACCAACGCATGGTCTTGGCCACCACTTAATTAAAATTTTACTCTACTTCTTGGCTACTTCTCCACTAGCAACGCATAGCCTCAATCGCATTGCTCTCCCTAACACTTGGTTTTACAAATCGGTGCTTACAAGTGTAATGTAAGGAAAAATGTTTATTTCAGGCCAAGAGAAGAAAGAGAAGGCGTACAATCGATGCAAGGCCTAGAAAGAGCTGTGAGTGACACTTTTCTTGATTCATGATTTCGTTGTACATGTTAATTTGGTTTTTTTTCTAATTTATTTATGATTTTGTGATCAATCAATTAACAAACATAGTTTGTGTTTTGTTAAACGGTATTGAAAAGTATGTTTATGAAATGTTATTGAATTATAAATTGCCCTATTTTCTCATAAAAGATTTGTATATGAACTGGTTTGTATAAAGTATTGCTTTCCTTAAAGGAAAAATGTTTTAGAGGAGACTCAGTGCTGATGGACATGGAGAAGGCACGTGAGTTTCCCCGGAACCTAGTACTGAAGGACATGGAGAAGGTACTTGGGCAACCCGCCATGTTTCTGTGTGCACATAGAGGTTATATGCTGGTGCGTTGAGTTCTGCTCTGCATCGAGCCTTATTTGTTTTCAACGTTGGGGTGTTGAGTTTTGCTCCGCCTCAACTAAGGAGAAATATTGTAACCGTACTGTTTTATTTACAAATTGCTGAAAAACCATGTATGATTTGATAAGGGCATTTAAACGTGATTTAACCAATGAAAATGAGATGATTCTATGTTTTACTCATGCTGTCAGAATTTGTTTAAATCCTGATGATTTTCGAGGTTAAAAATTAGTCAATCACTGGGCTGTTAGCTTATGTTTTCAAGTTTTCTTTCCCCTCCAGGTAGCAAGGACGTTCCTTGTGTTTTGCCTACTCCAACTCAACCTGCTTAAGCTTCGAGTTTCCAGAAATTTGTCCTGTTTTGAAGAGTTGTATGTATGTAAAACCTTATATAGGTGGCATGTAGACCTAGTTGTACATTTACTGGGAGTTGAAATATGGTTTTGTATAAGGGCTTTATGGATGAGTTGTAAATTTGAATTATCGATATGTATATAACTTCCTATATGATATGGTTTTGGATATATGAAGGAGCAATATGTTTATTGTGAACTCACAGGATCAGTTTGTAGAAATGGATGGTATGCGTCACAAGAGGGGTGATGTATGCTGTCCTCACATCTCCTTTCAGGTTATGTAGGCGATCTGGGAAGGGGTGTGATGCTCAGCTGGGCAATAACTTGCAAACCCATTGACATCCAAGATTGGCTTATATATATATATATACTTCTTTAAATTCTCTTTCCTTTTCCTTTTCCTTTTCCTAAAACAAAACACAACTTATTTAATATAATATTCCTCAACCCATCAAATCAAATCTTTTCCAGCCACCACTTAATAATTTATTTAACCAAAATATCTCCTAACAAATAAATTCCCCAACTTAAATTCAATTCCAACTTATCCTCATATTTTCTTAAATTGATCAAGTTTTTAAATCTCACCCAATTTCAAATCTTCACATTCAATCCAACTTTTAAATCTCCCCCAAATAAATTCAATTTTTTCACTAATTGAATCAAATTCAAATCTTTTATCACGATTACTTTAAATTGAATTATTTTCTCAACATAATCCAATTAAAGCTTTAAAATTCAAACAACTAACCAAATAATTCAAGATAATTATTTACTAAGAAAAAAACAAATTACTTGAAAATTTGGGATGTCACATTCTTCCCTCCTTCAGAAACTTTCGTCCTCGAAAGTTCTAATCCTGGAAAAGCTTAGGGTACCTTGTTCTCATCTCATCCTCTCATTCCTACATCGCTTCCTTGAATTCATGATTTTGTCATAGAACCATTACTAGTGTTATGTGCTTGTTGCGCCAAGTCTTCACTTCCCTCGCCAAAAAATTTGGTTAGACTTCTCATAACTCAGGTTCTCCTCTAATTGCAAGGGCTCATAGTCTACTATATGAGATGAATCTGTCACGTACTTTCTCAACATCGAGACATGAAAGACATTGTGACGATGGCAACGCCAACCGATAAGGCACAAGACCAATACGCTCTAGAATGCGAAATAGCCTAATGAAACATAGACTTAATTTCCCCTTCCTTCCAAACCTCAAAACACCTTTCACTTTTAGGAACATTTTATCCCCTACCACAAACTTCAGATCTCATCGTCTCACATTAATCTAACTTTTCTGTCTGCTTTGTGATGTTTGCATGCAGACTTTAAACTTTTGGGTAGCCTCATTCGTAGTCTACACGCTCAGGTCCTTACAATTTTCATTCTCCAACTTCATCCTAGTAAACTGGAAATCTGCAACTATTTCCATACAAGGCTTCAAATGGCGCCATGCCACTAATGGCTTGGTAATTCTTAATATAAGCAAAGTCGATGAGATGCAACTGGGAGTCCCAACTTCCTGGAAAATTTAATGTGCAAGCGTGCAACATGTCTTCTAGAGTTTGGTTCAACGCTCGGCTTGACCATCATTCTATGGGTGGAAAGCTGAACTGAACTTCAATTTAAAACCTATCACTTTATGAGACACTTCCAAAAATTGGATGTTAAATGAGGGTCTCTAACGAACATAACTAAAACTGATATCCCCCATAGTGTGATAACCTCTTTCATATAAAACTATGAAACTTAAAATGCTGAAAACCAACAGTACTTTAACTTACTCACTCTGAGAACCTTTGTGAGCTTAGGAAATCGTACTCTTTTGAAACATGTATCTGAACTGATCAAGCTGACAGAGAGAAATCTTCATACATGGGGCGAAACAATTGGCCATACTCGATACAACATAATCCTAAGATGTGTAGTAAGGAAAATCTGGTCCATTGGAATCCGCTTCTACTTTAGAAGCGTTAACTCAGATGCCCATCCGGGTGAGAAACAACATTGTCCAACTAAATCTCATATTCATTAGATGCCTAGCGTGAAGCTTTATACTACCTAGAGCTATAAAACTTACTTGCCCAACCTTATGTTACTCCTTAGTCTTAAAACAATTGCATATTACTATTTTGATCATGCTATGGACGAGTCTAGAAATCTCTTTCATAATAAGTTTTCTGAAGTCTTTGGACACTATAGAGCATTAGTCAAACTAAAACACATCTCTTTAAACTTAAAATAACTATATCCAAATCCTGCTGCTAGTTTTTACAATAAAAACCTTCTTGGTTCGTAAATCTATCTTGAGAATATCCATCTCCATAGAGTCGATCAACTCATTGTCCACACTAGAAGAAACATACTATATGTGGCGTTCCAAGTTCAGGACTCGAAATTCGGATTTGACACCTAATGGCTCCGACATTCCCTTGCGACCTGGCTACGCTACCATGATCAACTCTTAATATAGTTGATACATAAGCACATGGATTTCAACTCTCTTTTAAACATACCAAATCAGTATGCCCAGAGGAAAATATTAAGGTGCCTAGAAAACTTCCATAAATAGCTCATGTATCTGTGACTTGTTATTCAACTCTACTATAACTACTTTGTAGGTAGCTTTAAACCGAGAGTGTTCTATTCTCAAGTTCATCTTTTGTGCTAGTAGTCAGCTAGAAGATCTAGATTAACTACTTAACTTGAACTCTCGTACAATGGATCTCTACTTAGAGTTAGATTACTTTCACATTTAAACCAAATCCATTGATCACTAGTTTCCAGTTATAACTTGTACCCCAAGTCACAATCCCCTAACTTTCGTTAATACTTTCAATGGTGTATCTTCTGACCATTAAAGCCCCAACATTCCATGTCAATAGTTTCAATACAACCATTGCTACTACCAACTCCACTTTAGATTATCCATCATACCCTTTTTATTTTGAAAAAAAGACTTTGATGTCGAAACTGAGCTTCACAACTAATGTTCTATACGATTCCTCCACCACCACATAGTGAGGTCCAAAGTTTAAAATGGTAGTGAGAGATTCTTCTTTTACACCAAAACTAACACCTACTAACCACTCATAATATGTCTTCAATCCAAACCATATTCAAGTACTTTGAAGTTTTGAACACATTAATTTCCTTTCTTTCCAAAGTAGTCACCTTCCTTAAACATGTTTCTTTAAGACCAACACTTAAGGTGCTCTTCTTTTCTTTCCAAGTGTGACACAAACTCACTACACAAGGTGTAGCTCTACTTACCTCCTCCATAAGTCTTACCTTCTCAACTAAATTTTCATATTGTAGAATTCTCCTTCACCAATTTTCATTGCCTTTTGACTCCAAAAGTTCCTCTCATGGTCTCTTTAGCTTAACTAAATCCTTCCATCTTAACCATGGTATGGGTAACTAAGTACCTTGAGGTACTTCTTAAGTTTAACTCTTTAGTTCAAAAGCCACATTTTCTTTTCTAAGTCCTGTTCAAACTAGCTTTCCTTCCACATCACACCAACTAAACAAGGTATTCTTTAGAAAAGTTTGCTCACATGAAGTTCACTTACTTTCCGGCTCGAACATTTTCACTCTTCGAGTACTACACATGAATAACCAAAGTACATCATGCAGTCCATCAATCTTAAACCCCACAATAGTAATCTTGTCATATTAAACCTCAAGAGTTTTCATATAAGAGGCACTAACTCCAATAGCTAGAAATTTGTTGGGATGCCTTATCCCCTTATACAAACCCCTCCCCCCCTTTTTTTTCCTTTTTAGGCACGTTATTCGAAGAGCCAAAACACACACTTACTCAAACCACCAATCTTCAGTGCCACAAATGTGATCATGTTCTAATAACTCTTTCAAAATTCTTCTTAAGACATTTGACTTAATATTAAGCAACCTTTAAATAAACTATAATCTCTTTCTCTTCTCCTTTCTATCTTCAAAACATCCTTAATCTTGTTCTTAAGTATGTGTCTTAGGAAAGAATTTTTTGTACTACTACTAAGCTCAATATCTAATACAAAGCACAACAATAGTCTTTGATGAATTATTGTCTATAATATTTTATTCCTTGGCTTAATCATATATATACTTTTATTCCTAAACTGCCATAACTCTACATAATTTCATCAATCTTTAAGATCTCTGAACTGAAGTATATATATTTCTTCCAAACAGATCTTCCATGAGATAAACTAGCACAAAGTGACCTCATAATAATTCTTTTTTTTTTTTTCCTTTTTGTAGTGCCTTAACTGAATAATCAAGTTATAATAACTTCTATCGAGTCACTAGCCTAGCATTAAAACATAACTGGTGCATTTAAGCTAAACAAATATTTTAATGCACAACTTTTCATGGGGAAAAAAAAAACTTTACATGCAAGGCATACCTGGCGATGACAAAGAACCCCTTGATGGCCATAGGGACAGTCTGGACTTACATGGTAAATCAGTTTACAGAACCAATAACTTTTGGCTCTGATACCAATTGTAACGACCCGACTAACAACTATCTAATCGGACCATTACTCAGTGCATGCAACAATTCAAAGAAACGACACTATGCAAAATAGTAAAGAAGGACCCATGTTTTTCATGAAAATTTCTACTTGTTTTAAATCAAGAATTCAGCGCAATAACAAATAAATGAAATTTGGTTCGGGGTACCCCTCAGAAAAACAATAAAAGAAGCTTCATAGATGAAAATCAACATAAACAAATAGGGAGAGGAGTCTCAAAACAAAACTGGACAATTGGACAAAATTTCATAAAAAGAAAACATGCAAGACTAAGCAAAAGCTGCTACGGGTCCCGTGATGCCATCAAGGTTTCTTCTTGTCATTCGCTGACACATTCCTTCCTTTACCTGAAAAATACATAAGAGGAAAGGATGAGTAATTTTATTACTTAGTAAGTAACCCTACTGTCGGGGTCAGGCTAGGCACTTATGTCCAATAAGTGCGTCAGACATGTGAGACATACATATCTATCATACATCATACTTCTATAAGTGAATGGTTAGACCCGCCCCACCGTTGGTCATTGGTGCCCACAAACCTCTAGTGAATCCCGAAGGAGACACTTACATCTGGTGATCCCAAAAAAACACAAACCTCTGGTGTACCCGAAGAAACACAATCCTCTGGTGAACCCGAAGGAACACAACCTCTGGTGAACCCGAAGGAACACAACCTCTGGTGAACCCGAAGGATCACATCCTGTTGTGAACCTGAAGGAACACAACCTCTAGTGAACCCGAAGGAACACAACCTCCTATGGACACCTAACCAACGTAAGGGAGTCACCACTACTCATCGTACATGATCAATAAAGTTCACAATCATTCCATCACATGGATTCATACGCTAACAGTAAGGTTCATAAACGTTTAAAGCATAGGTTTATACACTAACAGGCACATATAACTTTAAGACATGGAAATCGCATACAGGCATAGTATCTCATAAGTGGCTTTAGAAACCTACTACGTCATGGCAACTAAACATATGGCCCGAGGGCGGTTCAGGTAGTAAGATTACTTATATTGGGACTAGGCGCAAATAGCTAAAGAACTAGCCAATTCCCACAAAATGCTTGAGTTAAAAACCCAAAGTGCAACTAAGCCATAATCTTCTTCCATACTTCAAACAATGAGACCAACCAAAATGGACCCTTAAACCCGCTTCAACAGCTTGTTTCCGATTCCAAAATCCTTGGAAGCCTGAAACTAAAATCCAAACTCAATGAGTAACAACAATTAAAACCAATTCCCGAAATTACGAGAAAATCAACAATACGTACCAAAATAGTCTTGACCTAACCAAGTCTTGAAATCCTAGCGTAACTCACGAAAAGGGATATTGCCGGAGAGAGAGCAGCTGGGCAACAACTTGCAAGATTGGCTTAAGTATATATATATATACTTCTTTAAATTCTCTTTCTCTTTCCTTTTCCTTTTCCAAAATTCTAAATATATATATTTAAATTTCCCTTTTCCTTTTCCTTTTCCTTTTCTCAAAACAAAACACAACTTATTTAATATAATATTCCTCAACCCATCAAATCAAATCTTTTCCAGCCACCACTTAATAATTTATTTAACCAAAATATCTCCTAACAAATCAATCCCCCAACTTAAATTCAATTCCAACTTATCCTCATATTTTCTTAAATTAATCAAGTTCTTAAATCTCACCCAATTTCAAATCTTCACGTTAAATCCAACTTTTAAATCTCCCCCAAATAAATTCAATTTTTCAATAATTGAATCAAATCCAAATCTTTTATCACTATTACTTCAAATTGAATTATTTTTTCAACATAATCCAATTAAAGCTTCAAAATTCAAACAACTAACCAAATAATTCAAGATAATTATTTATTAAAAAAATAAATTACTTGAAAATTTGGGATGTCACATCGTGATAGTCACTAACTTTGCAAATAAAATTTCATATAAATGATAAAAATCTACCCGTGACTATCATTAATAACTTCAATAAGGTTCCATACATATTTCTATCAACAATATAAATATATTATAGACATTAATGAACTTTAATACCACTAGAGTCTAACAACAAAACAAATCTTTGATTGAACTAAACTATCAATAATGGAATAGTGACTTTCACTCATAGACTTCAATACATATATAATTTGATCAACAATACAAGTTGATCAATGATAGATATTGTCTATTGGTAAGATTTCAATACAAGTATAATTTTAAGTTTTGCGATTTGATTTTTTCTATAGATGTAACGAACCCATATATTAAATTGAACAAAAATAGAAATCAATTAACTGTGATAACAGATTTTAACAAAAGTGTAAGTTTTCAAAGAACGATTCTTAATTAGAAAAAAGAAAAAGAAAAAAAAAATTCGGATAGTAATCGACATCTTAATTAAAAGATACTTTATGATGTAGTATAAAACCATGTAATCTTTTGTTTCCAAACAAAAAAAAAAAAAAAAAAAAAAAAACCATATTTTGTTTTTCTCGACTTCACACAAAAATGAATTAGAAAAAAACTTGGAACTAAATTTTATTATTAATTAATGACTTCAGAATATGCATAACTGTTTAATCTTGATCTTAGCATTTATTTTTAACCATATTTTTCTCAAAAAACAAAAGATCCTTAGGATTGGATTAATACCAATTTTATTTTTAGTTAATTGTTTTTTAAATTTATGCTTGTTTTTTTCTATTCATTTTTTCAATAGTTAAATAAAACATTGAATTATAATTCCTAGTTAAATTCTGAAAATCAAAGGAAACAGTTTTAGAAAACTACGACTTTATTGGATAACAATTCGATTTTTAAAAATTATACTTGATTCTTTTACAACTTATTTACTATGGTTTTTTTTTTTTTAAAAAAAATCTTTTCTAGCTATACACTTGAATTCTTAACCAAAATTTAAAAATAAAAACAAGTTTTTAAAGAATACTTCTTTTAGTATATTAAAAACTTGGTTTGTTTTTTTGAAAAAATCATTGAAGGTTATTGACAAAACAATGAATCAATTGATGAAAGTAGTGTTTATAAACTTAATTTTCAAAAACCAATAATAAAAAAACAAAAAATCAAATGATTATCAAATGGACTGTATCTTTTTTAGTTTTCAAAACTTCCATGACTTAGCTTTTGAAAACCTTATAGAGAATCATGAATAATAAAACGTAGAAACTTATGGATGGAAATAATGTTTATATAAGTTGTAATCTCCTCGAATTCATGTACATTTATATTCTAAACATTTGAGGGCAAACTTGTAATCTCTTCTCATTCATGTGCATTTATCCATTCCTATAAATACCCACCAACCTTCTCCTACATAAACCCATCAAATACTCTTTATCATCAGCTTCAAACTTGATCACAATGGCTAGGTGTCTCTTTTTCGTTGCTTCTCTTCTCCTCTTTGTGTCGATGTTGTTGATCACAGCGACAAGTTCACAGTTAGATTTGGTCGGTGGCTATGAACCAATAAAGAACATAGATGATCCACATATCAAAAGCCTAGGAGAATTTGCAGTGAATGAACACAATAAGCAAGCCAAAGCTCAATTGAAACGTTTGTGGCTTGAAATAAAACTTTTATAGGAAATGGAGCTACAAAAGTGCTATTGCGTAATTTTTTTCTTTATTGGTAAGGATTTGAATTTAAATAAGTTCAAAACATTAATGACTAAAGTGAAATTTTGAAGAAATCAGAGACTAGATTCATTTGTTCTAGTCCCACTTAATTGGTTCTCCAAATAAAAATCATTTCCAACCACAATTTTAAAATTTCAAATTAAATTAAAATCTTCAATATATCTTAAGAAAGCGTGTAAATGACCAAATAACCAAAATAGTTCATATGTGCACTTTGATTATTAAAACAAACTATAAAGTTTCTAGAAAGTGTGTGTTTCTCAAAACAACCAAAAAATGCCCAAGTGCCACTTTAGCTCTAAAAATCAACCTAACAATTTTAAAAAAAGTGTGTAAGTGACACATTGATTCTCAAAACAAACCTAAAATGCTTATGTGCAACTTTTACTCTCCAACCGAACCTAAAAACTACCTAAAAAGTGTCTAAGTGACACTTTCACTCTCAAACCAACATAAACAGTACCTAAAAGTTTCCAAGAAACAATTTAACTCCCCAAACAACCAAAATAATTCATATGTGCATTTTGATTATCAAAACCAATTAAAAAGTACCTAAAAACTGTCTAAGTGACACATTATCAAACCAACTCAGGGATATAATAACGACACTAAATGGATGAATTGGCTACCATAACTGCAGGATAGCCACACATAATATACATGCATCTATAAACAGAGTTTGAACTTTAATTTTAAAAAATACCTAAGTATTTGAAGGTCTATCTCCTCCCTATTCTTGCCCCAACAATTTTTTAATAATATGAGAATGCAAACCAACAATCACTGACTTTAAATAAGAGAAGTTGTGTCTTCCGTACCGAGGAATGAAATTTCGTTAGTTACACACTTATTAGAAATAAAAAAAAATTACCTCAAAATTAAAATATTCGACACTACTACAATTTTGGCCTTCATTGACGGCCATAAAATGCCATAGTCTCATCCATCTTTCACCACATGAATTAGTGTCAATGTTATATCCAAAGTATATAAAGAAAATATGAATAACAACTACGCAAAAATGTACAAAACGTTATATATTTGGACAAACAAGAATTTCGAGAAGAATAATACTTACCTCACGTTCCAAAGCGCTTCTTAGTTATTTGAAAGACTCCTAAAGCAATAAAAACATGTTCTTAAAGTCAAAACTTATTTGAAACTATATTTAGAGAGTGAGAACACTATTAACCTCAATATGACAATTCTAAAATTACAAGAATTACCAATCTATATGAACTATTTTAATATTACAACTATATCTATCCTCACCAATTTGTACATACACAAAACATAACCACGAAAAGGTTGCACATTGAAAGAATAAAACTTCCCTGCAAAAAAAAAAAATAAAATAAAAAAAAAAATCTTCATTCTTCATCTTTTATAAGTTCGAATCATGTAGGCAATCTAAAGAATGTCAGAAATTCACAAATTACAGCAAATCCAAGTTTGCAAGCATATAATGTATAGATCAAATCAGCAAATAAACCTATGAAAATTTTAGTCAGCATCATCGAAATCTTGTAGCACATTATATATTTTCTATCATGTTAAAGAACCGACAATCCGAAGGAAGGAAAAAAAAGGAATGAATTACCCAAATGTAAAGAGAAAATAAATCCCTAAATAATCGCATCCAAATAAACTTCAAATCTATAAGAAGCAAAGCAACTCAACTCAAAAGGCAACAACATTAAAGTGACGGAGGCAGATGACCTTGGATGGCGACAACCCCACCAGCAGCAGCGTTCAGGTGATGGAGGCAGACAACGTGTGACGAGCAGGTGTGCAACAACGACAGCTACAAACAAGTCTGCAACGACGGCGACGACAAACAAGTGTGCGACGACGGCAGCGGACGTCCCTAAAGGTGGTAGCATCTGGTGCAGCAATGGTTTAAAAAAATTAGGGAGAGATTGATAGGGGAGGAGAAAACGAAAAATATGGGGAGTGTTTTAGAGGGAAATTGAAAAAGATAGGGGGAAATAAAATAAAAATTGTGAAAAAAATAAAGTAGGGGTAGGACTTTAAGAAAGTGTGGGAAAAACTAAAATGTGCGATTTAAGTAATTTTTACCCATAAATTTTCAAATCAATCCCAAAAAAGACTAATTAGTCTAAAATTAATGTTATAAAAGTGATTTTAAGACATATTTTAATTCTAAAATATTTTTTTTAAATAATCTAAGTGTAAAAAAAAAAAAAAAAAATCCAATGCTGAACGGAGAATAAGACTCAAATTAACTTGTAATGATTTGAGAACAAAAAAATCTACTTGAATAGAGATTTCTTTGTTGTAATTAGGCTAAAATTCCAAGTTTAACCTCTAAAGAGGAGGGACTTAAATTTTTTGTCCTTCTCTTTTCTTATTTTGCTTCTCCCTCTCCAATTCTTAACTTTATCTACCTAAAATCCATAATTTCTCCCTCTTAATTTAATTTAAAACTTCAAAATTGTTTATTACTTAAATTTAGTTAAAATAGAATCTAATTTCCAAATCTTTTATCGCTAACAATGTAATTGAACTAACACTTAAATGGATTTCTAACACTTAAAACTCATCGAGAACTTGGGTCCTTATTGAAAAGTGCCGAAATAAAACTCGAAACTTTGCTGGTTATTATTTGAATAAATTTAAACCTCAAATTGGTTAAAAAATGAATTTAGAAATTAGCTCTGTCGACATTTTTTTGTTGCATTGGAAAAAAAAGATCGGCAGAGACAAAAATTCTTGTAGTGTTGTTATCTTTTAGGGGGCGTTTGTCGCGCAGGGTTAGTTGAGTTGAGTTGATAATAATTATATGAGGAGTTAGATTGTTTGGGGAGTTCATAATAAATCTCAAAATAACGTCATTTAACCTTTTAAAAAAATGACATCATTTTAAGTAATAGCCAAAAATGTTTAAAAGCATATATCATCATAAAACCCAAAATTACTTCGATTGTGTGATGCTCCAAGTAATTTTGGGTTGAAACAATTTGCTAAAAAACTATTTTTTTAAAAAAAATGACTAAGGTGAGTTACAATTTAAAAAATATATTCTATAAAACTTTTTTTTTTAGAATTAAAAAAATTGAGTTAAACAAAATAAATTGAAAGGAAATATAACTAAATCAAATTGAAAAAAGTATAACTATTTTTTTTTCGCTCACGCACAAACGACAAGCGCGACACGAGGGAAGAAAAAAACCTTTTACTCCCAATCTCTCCACTTTTACAAGTGCATAGAAGTACTCATATATATATACACCATCACCATTCCTTAATTTTTCAATGTGGCACAAAGGTGATGTGAGTGATTCCCAACAAATATTTTGAAACACTTTTTTTCTTTAGTCAATCCAAATATGCCCTCAATTTATCTAACACTATAACTAATTTTTTTATCTTTTGATGCTTTTTAATGATAATTTGGGTCTTGGATATTGGTAAATTAAATCTAAATTTATCTAACACTATAACTAAAAAGATGAGTTTAAAAAGAGGTGGGAAGTTTGTAAAATCTAAATTTAATTTGGGTCTTGGATATTGGTAAAATTAAATAAATGGTGGAGATTTAAAAGTAGTAATAAGATTTTTTTTTTTTTTTTTTTTGTTTTTTAGGAACTTAAGCAAGTGCTAAATTTATTATTATTATTATTTAATTTTTATACTCAACTTAGCACACAAACATTATATAATATAATAATATTTTTTTAAAAAATCGTTTTCTTTCAATACCCAACAAAAATCAAAAGTCCACCATGTATCATTACTCCATTACTCCACATGTCACCTTTCAATTAGTCTGCATTGATGAAAATTTCTACCATGTCATCACCTTAGGGGTTTTTTCTTGGTTTTAATTTGGGTGATTCAAATTGCTTTAGACTCGTTGTTCTAAGCTCTACACGATGGAAACTTTCAAATCCTATGAACAATTCTATCACATCATCACCTTAGGTATTTTCTTAGGTAAGCATATTCCGACTATATCTTCTTCATTTGAGCTTCGATTTAAGTGATACAAATTGCATTGGAATTGCACTATGCAATGGATACTTCAAAATATTAAATTTGTTAGTGAATAAAATTAAGTTTGTTATAATCAAAATATTAATTAATTAATAGAATGAAAATTAATTAATTTAAGATTACGACCCAAAAAGCCAACACATGACTCTTTTGAAACAGAGTTCATAGAAAAGATTGCATAAGAAGAACATAAGGACTGCCCAATATGATCCTTTAAACAATCTAAATAATGCATGTTTGTGTAGCAAGATAAGATAATTTTTGTCTCCATTGTGGATAGGTGTCACAACCTTAGTTTTTGAGTAGGGCGCGGGCCTTACACCAACCGGTGCCATGATAGCACATGGGCGGCGCACATTGGTGAAGAGCAAGGTATGTGGCAGGCTGATAGGAGGTTAGCCAACCCATGGGTGGTGGACATGCGAGCTAGCGATCACAACCCATGACATAATATGGGCAGGCGGCTCATACCCCATTCCAAAAGACGGCACGAGCACGCGTGTAGAGCCGAGCAGCATGGGTAGGCAGACCCATGACACGTGCTTTGAGGTGAGCACGATGAGGCACGTGCAACAGCAGACACGCATGCCTATCAGCGCACATGGGCAGTTGGCCCGAAAGGAGCAGCACAAGCGAATGGGGTGCGCACATGCCAAGCAGGCACACGAGTGTCCGAAGCGTGTGCCAAGCAATGAGCAATAGGCACGCACTCACACGACAGTGCGTGGGTGGTGCGAGCCACGACGCTCACCTGGCAGTTCAGGCACATGTGCACGATGGTGCACCCCGACGAGCCTGAACACTTATGGAGTCTTTCAAGCATGTCCATAAACCATGATTGTCTGCATGAAAGAGCGGGAAGGTGGATGCACTATTTTAGGACACTGAAGAGGATAGATCCTACTATTTTGGGAGAGTGTGAAGTTTACCTACCAAAATACGAAAGTGGGTTCCAAAAATAGGAGTAGTGATAAGTTTTGGACAAAAGGTTGGAGAATGAAGCCATATCCCTTTTCTAAAATGTAGGAAAATGTGCGATATAGAGAGTGGCCTTATTTTGTAGGGTAGTGGGCGATTACATCCCACTAAGGGCCACTCCCCAACATTTCTCTCCTACATGATCTCCCTCCCACTCCTATATAAAGGTGAAACTTGGGAGTTGCCTAAGGGCACCGAATAGCCAAAACACATCTCACAAGTTCAATAGTATTGGTGTGAGATTCTCTCCTTGCTTAGTGATTCTGGTAGAGTGTAATCTTGTTAATGAACTCCTAGCTCCTCCCTTGTAGGTAGTGGATTTTATATAATAAAGTTATATTTTCACTATTTTTGTGTGTACTACTATCCTTACTTTTCTTGAGAGCATTCAAAAGGCATAGGCCTTAGAGGAAATTTGGAAGGCGTTCTAGCTAACCTCAGGTGTATTTGGGTCCAAATGAAGGTTGCCCAAGGAGGAGTCCTTGGCTCCGCACGGAGAAATTCCGCAAAAATTTATGCACCACTCTTCTGTCCCCGTGACAAGTGGTACCCAAGTCTAGGTTCATAAGCAACTAGGTCAATGGTTAAAGGTTAAGGTATGACAATTGTTGGAGTTAGAAAACGAGCAGCGAAAGAAAAAACAAATGCAAAGCACTCTAATTACATCAACGAAAAACATGCTTGAATTAAAACACAAAGGAAGTAACACTTACTTGTTGTTGCTAAAAAATTGTCGCCGAGAACCTCTAAAAACTGATCACGAACTGTTCATGTACCATCACCAATAGAGTTTCCTCGTTATTCTCGGGCCTTAGACGGATGGTGGGATCTGAATATGAGTAGAAAAATTGGAGAAAAAATGTGAAGAACAATAATTTTGTAGAGATAAAAAGAATTTCCCATAAAGTTCTTTTTCTTTTCCAAAACCTAGCTCTCCTTCATATTATTCTTATCTATTTAAATAAAAAAAACATGCATCTTAACATACATGCTGAAGGACACATAATTTTGTGAAATAAGGTGCTTTGAGAGAAAAAAATTGTATGTGAAGGAGAGATCTCCACCTCCTCCTTCACCATGCAATTGAAAATTAAGTTCTCAATTTGAAAAATTAAGAAATCAATTTTCGATTTCATAAATAAAAAATTTAATTTAATATAACTAATTTAAATAATAATTAATTAACTAATTAATTAATTATATTAAATTAATACTTTTCAACTTTTCCGACAATTTCAAACTTGATGAATTTCTATTCGTCGGTATAATATTTAAATCATATTTAAATATTATGAGAAATCCCAATTCGTCTAATTCACAATTAAATGAACCAAATCATAAAATGCTCTATTTTCTAAATTTGATCACTTCAAATTGTCTCAAAATACTATTCTAAGATTTAGTCCATGAGCTAACAAGAGTACCTAATGGACCTACAGATCATGAGCTCCAACGATCTGAAATTAATCGGTTTAAACTCTTTAACCTAGTTAATTAACATTCGTTCACTACCGGGTCATTCCACTAAAGCCCAGTAGCTGTACTCTCCTCACTGTAGATATATTTCTGTCCATTTGATATAACCATAATTAGTAAGTCAATCCTTCACAAGTTGTTCATAATTACAACTAGGTCGAAATACTGTTTTACCCTTGTAATTACTTCTTGTTCCTTTAGTCCCACTGATCCTCTAATGAACAATTGGTTTGTGGTCCATCCAACAAACCGAGTCCCTCTCGAGCCAATGAGAGGGTGGGGTCCCTTGTTCAAGACCCGGATTTAGTACTTAAAGGAACAACTTATCTGCTATCCTTTACAGGACTATATCTCCAACTATCTGCCTGATCTTATCCCTAAAATAGGAGGCATATTGAGTCGGCAAACTAGCCACTCTCACCCATACAAATTAAAGGATAATCTCAAACAAACAAGAGTTCATAGTTAGCTCAGGATTAAGGTTGAGTTACTTAGGTCATCGGGTTGAAATAATCAGTTTTAATAGTAAACGGTATTATAAAGTAAACGTGATTATTTCTTAGTCCAGTCTTATGCAAACTCATTGCATAGGATACCCCCACTCACATGACTTTACATGAACAATTTAGGATCACACGTTTGTATCAAATACTAAGTGAGTCATATCCATAGTGTTCCCAGTATAATGTACCCAATCTTTATCCATATATTATAGACCATTTTGGCTATTACTTAAACTTGATCCACTTTTATCATATAGCCATGGGTTCTTAGTTTACTGGATTTAAATGCAATTCACATATTCAATAACAACTTTACTGAATAAACCTTGATAAGAACTTTATTGAGAATAAAATCCATAAATTACAAACAGCGAGTTTTAGGACATAAAACCCAACGACAATCCTACTCACCTTAGAAAAATTTCGTCCTCGAAATTTAGTAGGCTGTTAATTCCTCTGAAACAAATGTGGATACTTCTTGATCATTTGCTCCTTAGTTTCCCAAGTAGCTTCCTCAACACTGTGATTCCTCCAAAACACCTTTACCAACAGAATCACTTTAGTTCTCAATACTTGTTCCTTCTCGTCTAGTATCTGGACCAGTTTTTCCTCATAATTCAAATCTTCTTCCAACTCTATTGGTCGTACTTCTAATACATGAGTAGGGTCGGGAATATACCTTCTCAACGTCGAAACATGAAATACGTTATGAATCTTGGACATTTCCATTGGCAAAGCCAATCTATAAGCCACTGGTCCAATCCTTTCCAAGATCTCCTAAGGTCCAATAAATCTCAGACTTGGCTTCCCTTTCTTACAAAACCTTAAAACTCCCTTTCACGGTGACAATTTCAGTAAAAACCTTATTACCCACTTTAAACTCAAGATCTTTTCTCCAGTTATCCGCATAACTCTTCTGTCGATCTTGAGGTGTTTTAATATTCCATTATTTACCCTGATCACAAATACAGGGATAATAAATTAAAC
This sequence comes from Citrullus colocynthis, assembly GCA_031780015.1. Taxonomy (NCBI): domain Eukaryota; kingdom Viridiplantae; phylum Streptophyta; class Magnoliopsida; order Cucurbitales; family Cucurbitaceae; genus Citrullus; species Citrullus colocynthis. Next base: position 3,251,864 of record QLSR01000104.1, on the reverse strand, counting down.
TTCTACTCTATGAACTCCCTTATTTCCTTATCCAAGCTTAGGACATATCCTCTTTAATGTCCCATTTTTCCACAACCATAACAAACATCCAGATTTCTGAAACATCGTCTTGTGTAATATCTTTGGGAGCTTAGGAAATCATACTCTTTTTTAAACATGTATGTGAACTGATCGAGCTGGTAGAGAGAAATCTCCATACGTGCAGCAAAACAATTGGCCATACTCGATACAACATAGTCCTAAGATGCATAGCAAGGAAAATCTAGTCCATTGGAATCCGCTTCTACTTTAGAAGCGTTAATTGAGATGCCCATCTTGGTAGCTACATGTGTGAGAAATAACATTGTCCAACTAAATCTCATATTCATTAGATGCCTAACATGAAGCTTTATACTACCTTGGGCTATAAAACTTACTTGTCAAACTTCATGTTACTCCTTAGTCTTAAAACAATTGCATATTACTATTTTGACCATGTTATGAACGAGTCTGAGAATTTCTTTCATAATAAGGTTTCTGAAGTCCTTGGACACTATAGAGCATTAGTCAAACTAAAACACATCTCTTTAACCTCAAAATGATTGTATCCAAAGTCACAATCCCCTAACTTTCGTTAATACTTTCAATGGTCTACCTTTTGACCATTAAAGCCTCAACATTGCATGTCAATAGTTTTAATACAACCATTGCTACTAACAACTCCATTTTAGGTTATCTCTCTTACCCTTTTATTCTGGAAAAAGACTTTGATGTTGAAACTGAGCTTCACAACCAACGGTTTACGTGATTCTTCGACCACCACATAGTGAGGTTCAAAGTTCCAAATGGTAGTGAGAGATTCGTCTTTTACACCAAAACCAACACCAAGTAACCACTCATATCATGCATTCAATCCACACCATATTCAAGTACTTGGAGTTTTGAACACATTAATTTCCTTTCTTTCCAAAGTAGTCACCTTCTTTAAACACTTTTTTGTAAGACCAACACTTAAGGTAATCTTCTTCCCTTTCCAAGTGCGACATAAACTCACTACATAAGATGTAGCTCTACTTACCTCTTCCATAAGTCTCACCTTCTCAACTAAAATTTTCATGTTGTAGAATTCTCCTTCACCAATTGTCATTGCTTTTTAACTCCAAAAGCTTCTCTCGTGGTCCGGCTACCTAAACTAAATTCTTTTCATCTTAACCATGGTATGGGTAACTAAGTACCTTGCGGTACTTTTTAAGTTTAACACTTTAGTTCAAAAGCAACATTTTTTTTCTAAGTCTCAAGTCCTGTTCAAACCAGCCTTCTTTCCACATCACACCAACTAAACAAGGTATTCTATAGAAAAGTTTCCTCACAAGAAGCTCACTTACTTTCCAGCGTGAACATTTTCACTCTCCGAGTACTACACATGAATAACCAAAGTACCTCATGCAATCTATCAACCTTAAACCTCGCAGTAGTAATTTTGTCATATTAAACCCTCAAGTTTTTTCATATAAGAGGCACCAACTCCAATAGCTAGAAATTCCTCAAGATGCCTTATCCCCTTATACAAACCCCCCTTTTTCTCCATTTTAGGCACGTTATCCAAAGTGCCAAAACACACACTTATTCAAACCACCAATCTTCAATGCTACAAATGTGATCATGTCCTAAAAAACCTTTCAAAATTCTTTTTGAGACATTTGGCTTAATGTCAAACAACCTTTAAATAAACTATAATCTCTTTCTCATCTCGTCCCATTCTTCAAAACATCTTTAATCTTGTCCCTAAGTACGTGCATCAAAAAAGAATTTCTTGTACTACCACCAAGCTTAAAACTCAATACAAAACATAACACTAGTCCTTGATGAATTCTTGTCTAGACTATTTTATTCCTTGGCTTAAACATACATATACTTTTGTTCCTAAACTGGCATAACTCTACATAGTTTCATCAAGCTTTAAGATCTCTAAACGGAAGTATATATATTTCTTTCAAACAGATCTTCCATGAGATAAACTAGTGCAAAGTGACTTCATCATAATTTTTTTTTCCCTTTTTGTAGTGCCGTAACTAAATAATCAGCTTATAATAACTTCTATCGAGTCACTGACCTAGCATTAGAACATAACTGGTGCATTTAAGCTAAACAAATATTTTAATGCAAAACTTTTCCTACAAGAAGAAAACTTTACTTGCAAGGCATACTTGGCGATGACGAAGAACCCCTTGATGGCCATAGGGACAATCTAGACTTACATAGTAAGTCAGTCTACATAACCAATAACTCTTGGCTTTGATACCAACTGCAACGACCCAACTTCCTATGACTTGAACTAGGTTGTCATTATTTGTATGCATATATCTAAAATGACTCTTTTTCATAATTTTACAAAAAAATAGTATAACTTTTTGATTAAAATAAATATTTTTTTGCAAAATCCAAATAACTGAAAATCTTTGATCGAGGCATGTTAAAAGCTTGCCTACTCTTTTTCATAAATTTGCATCTAAAACGACTCTTTTTCACTAAATTGCCGACACATAAATTTTGATTTTCAATTTGCATGTTAAAAGCTTCATGCATCAAAACAAATGTTTGTTTGCATGCATTCTTGGCCATTCAGTTCAACAACCCCTGCTTATGAAGTGTAATTTCCAGAATTCAGCCACTTAGCATCAAAATTTTGGTCAAAATCAAAGAAAAATGCATTCTGCCACTTTTCCGATAAAGTTCTGCCTGTTCAATTTTCCTGTAAAGTTCTATTGATTCACTTCCTAGTTCGGTTTCCTGGTAAATTTTAGTTGTTCAACCCAATTTTTAGTGTAATTTTAGCGGTTCAACTTCCTGCCTTTGCTTCCCGATAAGTCTCGTTGGTTCGGTCCTAGTAAGTTTCACCGGTTCAACTCCTAAAAATTGCTTCCCGGTAATTTTCTCTTGCCCGGTAACCTCTTCTTCCCCGTAAGTTGACTTTCTAGTAACTTTCGTTGACTTTTCCCAATAAGTCTGACTTCCTGGTAATTTTTGTTGACTTTTCTCAATAAGTTTGACTTTTTCCGATAAAGATCCGTTGACTTTTCCTGATAAACTTTGACTTTTCCCGTAAAGTTTTGTTTTCTTTCGAGAAAGTTCCTGACGACTTCTAGTAGTCTTTTTCAACCTTTTAAGTGCCCAAACTACTTTCAAAAGTCCAATTTACTTCCAAAATCCAACACTTAACCAAAATTCAACACTTTAACCCAATTTTGGCCAACTCCACAAACCTTAGTTTTTCCACCCTAAAAATTTTCCTAACTTCATAGGTTTGTTTTTCCAACTTTACACCATTTACCCTAATTTATTCTCTTTATATCTCATAAGCAACTAGGTCAAAGGTTAGAGTGTCACAGGCAAGGACATAAAATGAGTCTCAAGGGAGCCCGTGAATCATGAGGCAACCTCAGACCAACTCCCCACGTGTAACCCTACTTTCATTTTGTGAAAGCTAAACATAAGTATGTAGTACCAATATGGACAAAATTTTTTTTCCTCTTGTAGATTGAAGGAAGAAGTGAAGGAAGCCAGAAATATTTTTGGTAGGTGAAATCTAAATCATTACGAGATATATCGAGTTTAGGAGTTACTTTATTTATTTAAAAATAAAAATAAAGTAAAAATAGAAAAGTGGATTTTAGAAATAAAAGAAAAAGAAAGAAGAAAAAAATGAAATGAAATGAAAATGGTTGAAAGTGGGAAGTAAGTCGGCAGCCGTATATGTGCAGAAGCTGAGTTTTTTTTATCATTTTCTCCATTTTCAAAAGCTTCAACCAACTCAACCTTGAAGCTGCATGTCGAAGAGAGGTAAAAGAAGGAGTCTAGGGCAAATTCGTGTAGAATTCTGGTCGGTTTCGTGGTGTAATTGAAGCTGAAATAGCGAGCTGTAGAGATTGAGTTTAGAGCTAAAATTTTGAGGTTAGTAAGTTAACGCAATTTTTAACAACTCTTGGGAAGGATAGTTGAGTTGAATGTGAAGAGAAACATGTAAAATTTTAGGTGGAAGCGACTGATATGGATTTCACGAGTCATCTAGAGCAACGCGAAGTAAATTGGGAATATCTGTCGAACGGAGAAAAGTTAGCTCTGAAATTTTGAGGTAAGCTAGAAAATATATTTCTTTACAAGTTTATAGAAGGGAAGAAGTTCCAATTTAGGCTGAAAACACAACGTTTAATGGATAGAAGTGAAAACAAAACCGAAGACAGAAGCTGTGGGAGACGGGTATTGCCAGAAAAAGCAGCGACACTGAAGGTATAAGGGTGAGCAGTGAGACGAGTGTCGCTGGTGGCTTTTTGTCTCCCAACTCTCACTGGGTATCGGTGGGTCTCGCTGGTGTCACTACTCTCGCTAGTCTTACTGATCAAGTGAGTCTCATTGGTCTCGCTAGTTCACAGTATAGTTGGTACGGTTTGGTCTTTTGCTTGAATTTGTTGGTTTAGTCTCGATGGCCTGAATCTCGCTCATTAGTGAACTCTTTTATGAAATGTAGCCTCGGTTGATCATTTCTTTGTGAAATATAGTCTCGGTGATGGTTTTCTTCATGAAGTAGAGTCTCGGTGGTGAATAATAAAAATGTCTAAGACTTGCTTGCTATGTAAAAAGGAATTTTAAGGAAATCTAACAAAGGAAAATGTACTATTACAAGCCAAGAGGAGCTAGGAAAGGCGTATAACCCACTAAAGGCTCGGGACAAGTTGTGAGTGACAATTTTATTTAAAATGAGTCTACTTTAAACAAAGTTTTTATGTTGTATGATTATGTTTGAAAACATGTCTATGTGTTTATGCTTTCCATGGGTTTTAACATGCTATGAGGATTATGTGCATATTATCTGTTTTTACATTGGAAATTATTTGAAGCATGCTAGTTGTTAAACGAGTTTTACGAAAGGCATGCTATTTATTAACCTATGATTTTATGGAAAGTGTTGATGATTGTTAATGAGTTTATGAGAATTTGAAATGTTATAAACTCGTGAATCTTTAACATGCTACTTCCAAAGCATGTTGTTTATTTTAAATGATGTTTTTGAAAAGTCTCCCAATGCTGAAGGACACGGAGAAGGCATGCGGGTAGCCGGGATATAGAAATGATTCCCAATGCTGAGGACTCGGAGAAGACATGTGGATAACTTGAGTATAGAGATAGCCCCCAATGCTGAAGGACTCAGAGAAGGCATGTGGGTGGCCTAAGTCTCGTATGTGGGACCTAGTACTGAAGAACTCGGAGAAGGTATTCGGATAATCTAGGATATGATGTCTATGTGCACATAGGGGTATGATAGACACTGTTGTGTTGAGACTGCTGCACACAGCTAAGGATATTTGACGTTGCATGTGTCGAGATTTCTTCGCCCCAACTAAGGATGTTTTCGACATTGAGTAGCGTTGAGCTGCGCTTCACCTCAACTAAGGATAATGTGATTTTAAATGTGTTGTACTTACATGGTTTTCCTTTAGAAATGATACCTATGTGATTTGATAATGTTACCTGAGCATGACTTGTTGGAATACGGAAACGATTTGTTACTATTTATTTATTTTCATATCTTGATTACAGTTTTGATTTAATTGTGAACCAAGGAAGGTTTTTACAAACAAGTCACTCATTGGGCAACCTAGCTCATGCTTTCCTTGTTTTTTTGGTTTTTTTTAGGTAGCGAGTGAGTCCGGGGTGCTTAGCATACACAGCAACTCGTCTAGGCCCACCATCAGTGTTCGAAATTTTTTGAATTGTAAATATTTGATCTTAAACATGTGTTGTACATATAGAGGGTTAAGGGCGGTGTTGATGAACTTATATAAATATATGGTTTGAGTGAAAATCAATGTCTGTATGATAGCTTATGTAAGCTTCATACTTGTCATTGGGAGAAGGTAAGTAAGAAGAAACTATGGGACAGGTATTGAGTAGAGAAATTGGCCGAGTTGTGTGAGATCAAAAATGGCTAAGTGTTGGCCATGTGATGGGTGATTATGTATTGAGGGTATGTCTAAAGCTTGACAAGAGTTGCCACTGGTAGACATGCGTTGAAAAGGGCAGCTCGGCGTGGAAGTAGATGTGAAGGAAGGAGGGTGCAATAGGCGTTAGTGGAAGTATGCGTTGAAGGCTACTATGTGTTAGAAGTTGGCATTGCTATGCGTTGAGATGGCCTATGCATTGAAGGTTGGTATGCGTCAGTGCATAGAAAAGGGGCCGAGAGGGCCATGCGGTAGTCGACTATTCGGCGTTGGTGGCAATTAGTAGCATGGTAAGTTGAGGCTATGCGTTGCCGAAGCCATGCGCGGAAGGTTTGCGTTGGCTAATTCAAGAAAGAAGATGATGGTAGAGCTGGTAATTCGGTGATTTATATTGATACATAAGTGAGTGCATCGAATAATTAAACCCTTTTGGACATATTTTTGAACTCAGATTGACTCCATTTCGCAGACGAACAATGAGGAGAGGTGGAAGAAGATGTTTATATCGAATTCAAGTAGAAACTAGATCATTTTCATGGTGACTTTGAAGCTGGAACCAGAAGCTTGATTGTTGCTGATAATCTAGACACCATTCGGTATTTGAAGAAGAGTGAGCTGAGGAAGTTGAAGCTAGGACTGAAATTTTAAGGTTAGTAAGTTGATTTAATTCTTAGCAACTTCCATGAAGGATGTTTAAGCTAAATCTGAGCAAACATGTGTTAATTTCTAGGAGGAAGTAATCGAAGTTGAATTGCTAGACAATTCAAGGCAGTCGAAGTAATTTGGGAATAGTTCTGAAACGAAGACGAGTTATGGTCTGAAATTTTGAGGTAAGTTAGAAAACTCACTACTTTACAAGATTGTAGAAGTGGGGAAGTTCTGATTTTGGCTGTAATATGGTTTTTAGCAGGATAAAGAAAGAGTTAGAAGGGAAGGAAGGAAGCAGTGGTATCAGGTGTCGTTAAGACAGTGATATCGCTAAAGAGCTGGAGAGTAAGCAGTGGAACGAGTGTCTCTGACAACGCAAAGAGCTTTGCGTCTCACAACTCTCGCTGAAGTCTCTCTGGGTATCGCTCCTTCGCTAGTCTAGTTCACTCCGGTTTCGCTAGTGCAGTACCCAGTGGTGTGATTTTGTTGGTAGTCTTGCTAGTGACATAGAGTATCATCGCTAGTTATGAATATTTTGGAAAAAGAGAGTCTCAGTGAAGGAGTGAGAATGGTATATGAATTTGCATACTTAATGATTATGGAAATGGAGTTCAAAGAAAACCTAATGTGAGAAATGTGTTTTTACAAGCCAAGAAGAGCTCGAAAAGGCATATAATCCGTTTGGGGCCTAAGACAAATCATAAGTGACCTTCTATTTCATCCAAGGATTATTTTTAACATTGTGCAAGTGAAAACTAGTATGTCATATGAACTCCTGTATACGTGTTATCTAAATGCAACCGACGGCCGAGGGACCATGTGTGAAGGCCTATGGGGATATGATATATGATACATAGTGCTGAGGGACCATGGGTGAAGGCACTTGAGAAATTGATTGAGATGGATTCCAATGTTGAGAGACTTTGTGAGAAGGCATATAGAAAACCAGTACATGATGGCTCGGTGCTGAGGAACCACGAGTGAAGGCACTTGAGCAGTGGATTGATATGGAACTCAGTGTTGAGGGACAACATGAGAAAGCACTTGAGAGTTGAAACACCGAGGGACGAAATGTGAAGGCGTGTGAATATATGAATAATGGGAATTGGATTATGAGGTTAAGTGCGTTGCGCTTTGCTCCGCTACCTCTTGGAAAGATATTTATGTTATATTGTTAAACGGCATGGGTGACCTAAGAATCTCTGACCTAGGAATCTGTACTTATAAAATATACAGTAGTTATTATGATCAGTATTAACTCAAGGATTTAATTGTAATTGGATAACTTAGTCACTCATTGAGCTTTAGGCTCACGCTTTCTTGTTTATTGTTGTTCATTTCAGGTAGTGAGCGTGTTCGGGACGCTTAACCTACAGAAGATCCTCGTCTGGGCTTACTCTGCATTAGTTCTCTGGGATAATTGTAAGTACTCAGTTTATGTACATGTTTTTGTCATACATGATCCTTGTAGTATAGTAAGAGTGGGTTTTGTACAATGTGTAGAGCAAATACCTGTTATGATAAATTATGAGTTGAGATATCTGAATTTAAAGATTATGTTTAACTTATGATGTTTCACTAGCATAAAACTCTGTATAATTGATCTGGTATTGATTTATGTTTCAAGATATATGATGACGTGTGTGTAGGTCGCACCTACTTCTAGGTTAGGAAGGGAATCTGGGAGGGGGTGTGACAGCTTAACCCTGGTTAAAGTATGTTGTTCAATCATTGAATAAATCTGCTTATCAGGTGTTGGTCAAGGTACAAGGTTGACAATGGATTTGTAAGAGAGTCAGTGTCCGCTATCCTCACACTTTCTCTACTTGGGAGGGGTGTGACACCATGTACCTTGGCGCGGCCCCTCGGTCTCCCCTGGCTGAACCCCTCGCAGACTCATGTATGTTCTAGTTTGGGTGAATGGCGTCCTCGTATCCGCCATGTTGGATACAGGAGCCACCAATAATTTCATGGCCATAAGGATTATTGACAAGCTGGGAATACCCCCTTCACAGTGTGGTGCTCGCATCAAGACGGTTAACTCCCTTACCAGGGTAGCAAAAGACACGGCGATGGTTACCCTGGAGCTCGGTCCATGGAGAGATGGGAGTAGATGCACCATCCTACCCTTAAACGACTTTAACGTGATATTGAGAATGGAATTCCTTGTTAAGGCTAAGGTGTCCCTTATGCCTTACCTAACAGGGGTGCTGGTCTCAAATGAGATGACCCCTTTCTTCGTACCAACCATGGAGATCAAAGTGGATGGTTCCCCATGACACACGTTGATGTCTGCCTAACAGTTCAAGATTGGGATGAAGCAAGGCTGTTAGAAATAAAGCCACCTAAGTATGAGGAAGTGCATGCTCCAGTAGCCGAAATCCTTGGTGAATTTGCAGATGTGATGCCTCTCGAACTGCCAAGCACCCTTTTATGTGAGTCCATCGGAGCTAACAAAACTCTAGACTCAACTGGGGACCACTTGGACGCGAGTTTCATCTCCAAGGCCCCCTACAGTGCCCCAGTATTGTTCCAGAAGAAGCAGGACAGATCCCTGTGTATGTGTGTGGATTACCGCGCACTGAACAAGGTGATGTTCAAGAATAAATACCCAATTCCGAATACCATAAATTTGTTCGATCATCTTTCTAAGGCCACATACTTCACCAAGTTGGACCTTAGATCTGGATACTGACAAGTGCGTATCTTTGACGGAGATGAGGGAAAGACGACATGCGTGACCTGATATGGAGCTTATGAGTTCCTAGTGATGACTTGGTGAAGAACGCCCCAACAACCTTCTGTAACTTGATGAATGACGTCATATATGAGTTCTTAGATGACTTTGTGGTCGTTTACTTGGACGACATTGTCATATACAACTCAGCTCTTGGGAAGCATCTACAACACCTAAGGGAGGTCTTCACCAAGTTACGCTAGAACTAGCTCTACGTCAAGAAAAAGAAGTGCGATTTATGTCATGAAGAAGTAATGTTCCTTGGACACTAGGTGAGCCGAGGCAAGATCAGGATGGATGAGAGAAAAACAAGGTATTAGTGGATTAGACCATCCCCAGCAAGGTGCCCGACTTGAGGTCCTTCCTCGTATTAGCCAATTATGACCAACGATTCATCGAAGGATACTAAAAAAGGGTTAGTCCACTAACTGATCTGCTGAAGAAGGATGCCAAATGGAAGTGGATCGAGTCGTGCCAGTAAGCCTTTGACGACATTAAGGTTGCTCTCACCTCCAAGCCCATACTGAAGCTGCCTGATTTCGTCATGCCTTTCGAAGTGTTCCCTGACGCATCAGATCAAGCCATAGAGGTGTCCTAATGCAGGAAGGGCACCCCATGCCTACGAGAGCCAAAAGCTTACGGAAGTCAAACAGAGATACTTGACCTATGAGAAGGAGATGACGATCGTAGTACGCTGTCTCGATGTGTGGAGACATTACCTTATAGGCACCAAGTTTGGGGTATACACAGACAACATGGCAAATACCTACTTCACGACCCAAAAGAAGTTGACGCCTAAGCAGGCGAGATGGCAGGAATTCCTAGCAAAAAAAATCAACTTCTCCTAGATCCACAAACCAGGAAACTAGAACTCAGTAGTAGATGCCTTAAGCCGCAAGCAAGTAATTGAATATGTTGCTGCACTTACTGTGGTGGAGACCAACTTCCTTGACCAGTTACGGAGCAAGCCAAGATCGACACTGCCTACACAAAACTACTAAAGGAAGTAGAGGAGGGAGTACTGCATAGATATTGGCTTGAAGATGGATTGAACCACGCCAAGGGAAATCGATTATAGGTCCCTAGTGGAGGTATTGCGTGGCGAATTTTTGAGGGAGACCCACGACCCTCAATGAGCAGGACACCTTGGAATGGAATAGATGATGGCCCTCTTGTTCTTTTCCTACTACTGGCCCATAATATACGAAGACGTGGAGGCCTATGTCAAGACATGCCGAGTGTACCAGCTAGACAAAACCGAAGAAGAAAGGAGGTTGGGTTGCTACAACCTCTCCCCGTTGCTGAGAAACCATGGGATTCGGTGTCCATGGACTTTATTGTCGACCTGTTGAGAGTTGATGAACTCGCCTCCATCCTCGTAATAGTGGACAGATTCTCAAAGTATGTCGTGTTCATCCCAGCACTAAACGCTTGTATTGCCGAGGTGGTGGTGGAGCTATTCTTCAAACACGTGGAAAAGTACTTCGGACTCCCCAAAGCATTATCAGTGATCAGGATGCCCGGTTCACTAGACGATTCTGGACCAGCCTCTTCAATACCTTGGGTTTAGAACTGAATTTCTCCACAGCCAACCATCCTGAGACCAATGGTTAGACCGAGCAAACTGACACTCTCTTGGAGGAGTACTTGAGACACTATGTTATGACCAGCCAAAGAAATTGGGTGAGCTTGCTAGATACCTCCCAATTTTGTTACAATATCCAGAGATCCTTAGCAATCGGCAAAGCCCGATGGAGCTGGCACCGGGCAACAACCTCTCTGTCCTTAGGAGGATTTAAGGCAGCGCATGGGAGGAAAGTGCCCTACCACCTATCGCTTTGCTAGTGACAAGCAAGAGCTGATACACATGGCCAGAGACAGCCTTGAGATGGCAGCGCGTAGAATGAAAAAATACGCTGACAAAGGCAAGAGTTCTTTCGAATTCGAAGTGGGTCAGCTCGTGTTACTAAAACTAACCCCTCAGATGTGGAAGAAACTCCAAGGGAAAAATGTGCACAAAGGCTTAGTGTCAAAGTACGAGGGGCCCTTCGAAGTAGTCTAGCAGATAGACCAAGCAGCCTATTGTTTGAAATTGTCGGATCAACTAAAGATCCACTCTAGTTTTCATGTAAGCTTCCTCAAACCATTCTCCCAAGACCTGTTGAATGTCAACCACTAGCAAGCGAAGTGAGCCCCCGCAGTCATCCGAAAACAATTTGACAAATAGGTTGAGAAAATCCTTGACCACCAAACCACGGGATGAGTAAAAAGAATAGACAAACAAATTACCTGGTAAAGTGGAAGAACACCAGGAAGGAGAAAAACTCATGGGATAGTGACGTGACACTATGGCAATTCGAAGAGGAAATCTAGGAATATTGGAAGAAGACGAAGCCGACGAGGACATCGACTAGCTCAAGCAGGAGGGGTTTGTCTCAACCTTAGCTCACAAGTCCAATAGTATTGGTATGAGATTCTCACCTTGCTTAGTGTTTACGGTAGAGTGTAATCTTGTCAACAAGCTCCTAGTTCCATCCTTTGTAAGTAGTGGTTTTTATATAATAAAGTTCTATTTCCACTATACTTGTGTGTACTATCCTTACCCTTCTTGAAAGCGTTCAAAAGGCACAGACCTTAAAAGGAAATTTGGGAGGCATTCTAGCCAACCTCGAGTGTATTTAGGTCCAAATGAAGGCTGGCCAAGGACGTGTCCTTGGCGTCGCACGGGAAAATTCTATGAAAAATTATGCACCACGCTTCCGACCTCGTGACAATAGGCAACATGAAGGTTGTTGCAAAAATTTCATCCCCAACTGGAATAGTTATTATGATCAACTATGTCATTTTGATCATCCATTACCTCATCATGAAGTAATTGTTTGTGTTCTTTCATAAATAGTTCCAGTTGTATAATCCTAAATTGTGTATTAATGTATACAATTATTAGAGATATACATGCCTATATCATAATACAACTATATCATAATACAACTATATTGCAAATCGTTACTCTGACACTTAGCTCAACCACCAAAATCTACAACGATTATATATAAACAAAACATATGTATTGGATTATATTATATAAACAAGGTATACCTATTGAAATAACATATAAACGAACTTTGAACTACAAAGGTGCGGTCAATCAACATTGTAGGAGTGAGCATGATAGATTGAAAATCGAGCTAATCGACCAAAACCAACCAAACCGAAGGCTGTCGATTGAAGAAGAGAAGGGACTCAGTCCATTTTTTAAAAAAAAATGCAAAAAATAAAAATGACTGACACCAACCACCAAATCACCTAACGATCGATTTGCACTCAATGATTGAGGTCTATTTGAACATTTACTAAACTGACCATAGTTGATTTGATAGTTGTTTGGTTTGGAACCGACTCTAATTGACCACTGCACACCCTAGAATGTTGTATCACAAATGATTGAGATCTATTTGAACATTTACTAAACTGACCATAGTTGATTTGATAGTTGTTTGGTTTGGAACCGACTCTAATTGACCACTGCACACCCTGGAATGTTGTATCACAAAGAGTTGTATGAAAAATAATTAAAGGAAAAAAAAATTGAATAGAAAGTTTTAAATAGTAGAGAAATACAAGGAAAGCAGCGATGGAGAATGTAATTAAGTAGAAAAAAATATCATTTGTTATTAATACAATTTAATGAATATTCTAATCATGAAACAAATAAAGTATAAAATAATCTCATAAATGGGAAATTATCCATTAAATTTAAAGGGTAAAAGTGGAAATAAATATGAAGGAAATTAAGCCTGTATATTTTATGAAATATAGGGTTTAAAATAAATCATTTCCTACCCTTCGTGATTAGGGGCCATTTAGATTAACTTTAAAACTAAATGTTTTTCAAAAATTCATTTTCATTTAAACACTTTTGATAAGAATTCTTCGAACTAAAGACAATAATGACTTTCAATATCCATTTTGAGTGGTTGTCAAACACTTGTATTTCTTTCAACATTTTTTAAATTAAACACTTGAAAATATATTCCAAACACACTGTAAGTTTTGTTTAGATTGCTAAAAAATTTTTCCTTGCATTTGTCCTTAAAAAAACAATCCTATTTTGGATTGAGTTATTAAGTGCATTTGGGATATAGCCTTTGATGGCTATTTCTTAGTTATTATTGCCTTACCAAATAAAACTATTTTGCATTGAGTTATTAAGTGCATTTGGGATATAGCCTTTGATGGCTATTTCTTAGTTATTATTGCCTTACCAAATGAAACTTTATTGAGAAACGTTTAGAGCATTCTATTTCCATAGAGCCAAAAATGGGATACACCAAACATGAAAATATGAAATTTAAGTAATAAACATGAATACATCAACCACAAAAGGTTATTAACAAAATCACGAAATCAATTGATAAAAGTAGTGTTTATAAATTTAATTTTCAAAAGAAAAAAAATCAAATAGTTATCAAATGTTGCACCTTTTTTAGTTTTCAAAACTTCCATGGCTTAGTTTTCTAAAACATTATAGAGAGTCATGAGTAATAAAACATAGAAACTTATGGATGGAAATGATGTTTATATAATTCGTAATCTCCTCGCATTCATGTACATTTATATTCTACATATTTGAGGGCAAACTTGTAATCTCTTCTCATTCATGTGCATTTATCCATTCCTATAAATACCCATCAACCTTCTCATACAAAAACCTATCAAATATCTTTATCATCAGCTCCAAACCTGATCACAATGGCTTGGTCTCTCTTTTTTGTTGCTTCTCTTCTCCTCTTTGTGTCGATGTTGTCGGTCACAGCAACAAATTCACTGTTAGATTTGGTTGGTGGCTATGAACCAATAAAAAACATAGACGATCCACATATCCAAAACTTAGGAGAATTTGCAGTGAATGAACACAATAAGCAAGCCAAAACTCAATTGAAATTCGAGAAAGTGATTAGTGGAAGATTACAGATTGTGGCTGGGACCAATTACAACCTTCGATTAACGGCTCTTGAAGGGACTATAAGCAGAACCTATGGAACCCTTGTATTCCTTGATCTAAAGAACGAGAACCATCTTATCAACTTCTATGGCCTCTCCAACTAACCTTTCTTTTGCTTCTCATCAATAACTATGTGTCACTAAGTTTTTATTTTTATTTTTAATGTTACGTGAATGTTTTGGATGTCCATGTTTTATTGATCACTGTCCTTTGATAATTGAATAAATAATGCCATTGGTGGTAAGTACTCTTACATATATGGTTTCAGTCTCAATTTCATAGAACTAATATACGTCGCTTGAAGTCAAACCTACAAATAAGTCAAATGGATAAGACATATGAATCCAATCAAGAGGCCAATGTTTTGGTTTCTCCCTTTCCAAAAATTGTGGACTGAACTAATTTATTTTATAGGAAACGTAGTGATCAAAATGCTATTGGGTGACTATTTTTTTAATATTTAATGATGGTAAGGATTTAAATTTTAATAAGTTCAAAACATTAATGATTAAATTGAAATGTCAAAGAAATTAGCGACTAGATTCATTTGTTTTAGTCTTACTTAATTTGTTCTCTAAATTAAAATCAACTCCGACAAAAATTCCAAAATTTCAAATTAAATTACAATAGCCAAAATATCTTAACAAACTTTTCCTTAAATTCCTTAATTAAATTAAAATCTTCAAACCTTTTCCACTAATAATTTAAATTAAATCATCAATTCCTAAATTAAATCATAATCTGCAAACCTTTTACACTGATAATTTAAATTAAATTATCTAACTCAATAATTCAATTTTAGTCTCGAAACTCAAAATAACACCCAATAATTCTAGATAATTAAATTAAAATTAAATAAATTAGAGGTGTCACACATATTGCAATTAATTTTATGCAACAAACTATAATAATAAATTAATTTCAAAATTTAAATAGGAGAGGGATAAAGAAAATGATACCAAAATTTTTTTATAGTGGTTCGAAATCCCTATTACAATCCCCAAGACTCTTTGGGTATTTGAATAAAATTACTCTCTTTCCATGGATTAGAGCCCAACAACTATATCGCTCTTTTTACAATTGAAAGCAAACTCAATCGTTTCTACGGATAATGATCAAATTGTTACAACTGCTCTTTTTTAGGATAAAAAACAACCATTTACAATAGGTTTGGAGAAAAATTGGAGAAAGATGAGTTTAAAACGATGTGGAAAGTTGGTGAAATCTAAATTTAATTTAGATCCTTAGATGTTGGTAAAATTAAATTAATGGTGGAGATTTAAAAGTAGTAATAAGAATATATATATTTCTTTTAATAAAAGGTATAGCCAGTAGAAACTTTAGCATGTGCTGAATTTACTATTATAATTTTGTATCGTGTGTGTAAAATCAATTCTTTAGTTGAATAACAATTAATGATATGTATAAATAACTTCAATCTTTTTCTCAAATTGTCTCGTTATCTTATGACATGACAATCTATTATATGTTTAGAAACGAAGCACCAACGATAGTGTTCTTTTTCTTTTTTCAAACAAGGCATCAAGTAACGGTTGAGTTTCGGTTATAATTTAATTAAATAAAAGAATAACCTTATTTTTCGTCTATCATTTTATTCGAATAAAAAGAAAAATATTGCTTTTAAACTCTTAATAAAATCAAGACTTCAAGTCCATTTTGTATTTAATCATGAGATTAATGTCTATTTTTTTTTTTTTTTTTTAAGTTTCAAGATATTTCTTTAACAAATCAATACTTCAAGTCACTACAAGAAAATTCACCTATGCTAACGAAAAACATGCTCCACATGTCACCATTCAAATGGTTCACATTGATGAAAATTTCTGCCACGTCATCATCTCGGTTTTTTTTTTTCATTTTTTCGTTAAGCTTATTTTGGCTATATCTTTTTCGTTTGAGCTCCGATTTTAGTGCTTCAAATTGAATTGGAATCGTTGTTCTGAGCTCTACGCAATAGAAACTTCAAAATACTACGAAAAATTCTATCATGTCATCACCTCATGTATTTTTTCAGTAAGCATATTCTGGCTATATCTTATTCGTTTGGGCTATGATTTGAGTGATTCAAATTGGATTGAAATTGATGTTTTGAGCTCTAAATAATGGACACTTCAAAATACTAAACTTATTAGTGAATAAAATCAAACTTTTTCACATTAATTAATTCATTAATTTGAAATTACAACCGAAAAAGTCAACACAAGACAAAAATAAAATTGATGGACAAGATTGCATATGAAGAACATAAGGACTATCCAATATGATCCTTTAAACAATTTAATTAATGCAGATTTGTGTACCAAGATAGGAAAACAATTTAATTAAAAAAATATTACCCAAATAAAAAGTAACATAATATCTTTCCAAAATATTGTGGGTAGGTGTCACACCCCCAGAGTTCGAAGCACGCGACATGGCGAGGTGAGCCGTGTGGCCGGGCGCGACGCATGCCTAGGGCTACAAGGGGTTTGCCAATTCAGACACCCATGGAGCAATGGACATGTGATGCTGGCGCATCACGCCCATCATATAGCGTGGGCAAGTGGCCCACGCCTTATGCCCCGTGTAGGCATGATAATGCGCGCAGGGTCAAGCAGCGTGGGGAGGTGAAACCACGCCACGTGCAAGGTTAGCATGGTGAGGCGCGCGTAGCACGCACGCAGGGCCGAGTAGCGTGAGCTGAGAGAACCCATGCCACGTGCTTGGAGATAGCACAATTAGGCGCAAGCAACAACAAAGATGTCGCCCAACAGTGCACTCGGGTAGGAGGATCCGAAGGAGCGAGGCGCGCAGCACGCCAAGTGGACACGCGAGTGTCTTGGGCACGCGCCGAGGATGGGGCGCAAAGCCCGCATACACATACACAGTGCAAGGAGAAGTGCGGGCCATGCCACTTACTTGGTAGACATCAGTGCATAGCGATGCACGTTGATGGACCCGAGCACTTCGACAACTCCACAAGGATGCCCACGACCACAAACGCTGGCAAGAAGAATGGGAAGGTGGATGCACGATTGTAGGAAGCCGAAGGGAGAAATCCCACTATTTTGGGGGAGTGGAAAGTTATCCAACCAAAATAGGAGTGTGGATTCTAATAATAGGAAGTAGTGGGTAGTTGAGGAGAAGAAGTAAGAGAAGGTGGCTATGTCCCCTTCCTAAAATGTAGGAAGTAGTGGGACATGGGGAGTGGCCCGATTTTGTAGGGAAGTGTGTGGTTACAACCCACTAAGGGCCACTCCTCTACAATTCTCTCCTCCACATTCTCCCCTCCCCTTCCTGTATAAAGGTAAACCTTGGGAAATGTCCAAGGACACCAAAGTAGCCAAAGCACATCTCACGAAAAGCCAAGCAATTGGAGTGAGATCCTCCCTTTGTAAGTGTGAGGTTGAGTGTCTCTTGTTCAAACGAGCCCCAAATTCCACCCTTGTAATAGTAGTTTTCATATAATAGAGATTATATTTCCACTAAATGTTCTTGTGTGACATCCTTGCCCCATCAACGAGATGGTCCAAGGCGTGAGCCTCAACAAGGGAATGGAAAGGCACTCTAGCCTCCCTTGGGTACGATAAGGTCCAGAAAAAGAAGGATGGTCAAGGGACCTTGACGCCGCATGGGGTTTTTAGGAAAAAAATATACACATCCACGCTTCCGTCTTTCACCCCATGACAAGTGGTATCAGACACTCAGGTTTACCATCAGTACAACCTGTAAGTAATTGACCTTATTTTCGTTTATACCCAGAATCCCCCATCGAGCCATACACTTCAATCATGTTAGAACCCTTGGAGAAGCAAGTTGGGGTTCTCCCCAACTAACATCCCAATACCATGGTCAAGATGGCGATGACCCATGAAGTCTAACTCCTGATGGTGAAAGGAATGGTAGAAGACTTCATGGTCCAAACAGGCAAGAGGTTGGACGACATCATCACCAAGTTAGAAGAGCTCCTTGCCAAGCTCTCCTTCAGCATAGAGGCTCTGAAGGAGGAACTCAAGCTGACGACTAGTGAAGTGGCCTTGATGAAAGAAGACATAGCGAAGTCTTCCAACAAGGCGAGCTCAATCTCAAAGGTAAAGATGCTCGAACCATCGATATTCAATGGTTCGAGAGATGCAAAGGAAATTGAAAACTTCCTTTGGGACATCGAAGAATACTTCAACGGCCGTAAAGATTGCGGAAGGATCACAAGTGAACCTCGCCAGTATGTATCTTGCATTGGACGCCAAGCTGTGGTGGCCCACCCGAGTGCTTGATGACAAACACTCAGGAAGAGAGCCAATCATCTCATGGGAAACCATGAAGGAGAAACTCATAAACCAGTTCCTCCCTAGTAATAAGAGTTGGGTTGCTAGGGAGTCCCTCAAGAAGCTCAAGCATACCAGCTCGATACAAACCTACGTCAAGGAGTTCAACTCCTTAATCCTTGACGTCCAATACATGTCTGAGGAGGACAAATTATTCATCTTAATCTTGGGGTTCCAACCCTGGGCTTAAACAGAGCTATGGAGACAAGCCATGAAGAACCTTCCTTCCACCATCGTCGCCGCGATGCCCTACTAAATTTTAAGACCACAACCGCCCCCACTCCTCTGAAGAAGAGGCGAAAAGAGAGAGGGAGGGGCAACCATCATAAGGGCAGGTCCAGAGGTGAAGGGGACCGCAGCGACAAGGGAAAGGAGAAGGCTACCACGTCGCTTTCCAAACACAGCTGCTTCCTATGCAAGGGATCGCATAGGGTGCGAGCGTGCCCGCAGCGAGAGAAGTTGAATGCCATGCTTAAGGAAAAGGAGGCAGAAGAAGACACCTGTCAGGTCAACACCCTTCAGTTGTTGAGTACCATTATGTTTGTCCCGAAGCCGTGCCCTTACAATTTAATGCACGTAGCTATTCGGTTAAACGACGTCGAGGTGTTCTCTATGCTAGACACCGGGCCTACCAACAACTTCATTACAACAAGGGTGAAGACCAGATTGGGCCTAACAGTGATTAAGATACGGAGGCCTGCTTGACAGAGGGTGCAGCAACAGCTCTACTGAAGTTTGGCTTATGGGAAGCCGACACAAATTCTCAATTGTTCCTCTAGATGATTTTGATGTGGTGTTAGGTATGGAATTCCTAATTGAGGCAAAAGTCTCCCTCATGCCTCCTTTATTTGGTGCAATGGTCTAGGATGAGACCAGTCTGTGCTTCGTTCGAGCAGCAATGGTCAACAAAAGTTTGACAAGACGTCACTTCGCCCCTACCGAACTAACCAAGCCATAAGAAGGCTTGACAAGCACCCGTGCGTCGTTCCACATCTGGCACGGGTGATGCGCATTTTAAGTATTAACTACAAGTGTACGAGTCAAGTTACAATATAAGACGATTAAGTCCAAATATCGTTCCACTGAGGATTTAATTGTGAAGGTTTAAGTTACTTAGCTATTCTAGAATCAAATCAGTTTTATTTGAGGATTGAAATTCAAGTTGTGAATTTTGTAAAATATAAACTAATTAAGTAAAGCAAATAAAGTAAGAAAC
This sequence comes from Citrullus colocynthis, assembly GCA_031780015.1. NCBI lineage: Eukaryota > Viridiplantae > Streptophyta > Magnoliopsida > Cucurbitales > Cucurbitaceae > Citrullus > Citrullus colocynthis. The sequence goes on along the minus strand of QLSR01000104.1, from coordinate 3,231,958 downwards.
ACAAGAGTCAAATAAAGTTCTAGGGTAATGAATCCTTGTTTATTTCATTATGCATATTCTAGGATTCATAGATTTTATTGTAATTCTTATGCTTAAGTCTAGAAACATAAATCCAAGTTATTTTCTCTAAAAAACAACCTTTTCTCATGCAAGTGAATTGATTACTAATTTTTTGAAATCAATACGAATTACTGATGCGTACTTTGAGTGTTAACCGCAAGTGTACGGGTCAAGTTATAATATAAGACGGTTAAGTCCGAATATCGTTCCACTGGAGATCCAATTGTGAAGGTTTAAGTTACTTAGCTATTCTAGAATTGAATCAATTTTATTTGAGGATTGAATTTGAAAATTATGAGTTATGGAAAATATAAATCAAATAAGGAAATTATTAAAGTGAGAAACACAAGAGTCAAAGAGAGTTCTAGGGTAATGAATCCTTGTTTATTTCATCATGCAATATTATAGATTTCATGGATTTTATTGTCATTCATATGCCTAAGTCTAGAAACTTAATTCCAAGTTATTTTCTCTAAAAAACAACCCTTTCTCATGCAACTTGATTGATTATTAATTTCTTAAAACCAATACAAAATTACATGGCATTAAAAATAGTCTTTAACAACTTTTATTGTCAACCTAACTACTCTCGTGATAGATTAACAACAATTCATTGTTATGGATCAAGTTAAACATACAATCTCTCAATCATACATCTAACCTAACATGTGAAGATGGCCAATCCACAAGAATTAAACACAATAACAACGAAAAACATAATCATTCCAACAAAACCATGGAAGTCTACAAGATCAACATAATTTCATAAACAAATCATCAAAACCCTAAAACTAAAGAGTTTAGCCACTCATAGCTTGAAGCAACATGTTTGAGCAAAATAAACAAAGAAATAGTGTAAAGAAAGGGAAACTCTACTGAAAAGAGGCTCTTGATTGAGGTAGCACCATCACGATCTCCTTGGCTCTCACGTCGGAATTCAAAGGGCACCACGACTATCTCGAACTCTTTTCCTCTTCATTGCAACTAACTCACTCTTTGAACTCTCACTCAATTCTCTCCCTTTTGTGCCTCTTTAGGTCTGCACTTCCTTGATTTGATTTTGATCCTAGGGCTGCTGGAAACCCCCAAATTTGTAGAGTTTGGCCGCCCAAAAATTTACCAAAAATAACAATTTTTCATTTAAGGAAAACTGGCGCCGCGGCGCTATTGAAAAATCTGGGACAGCGCCGCGACGCTGTTGTTAGCTCTCGGGTTTTAGCACCGCGGCACCGCCGTTCAAGCGCCGCGGCGCTGCCCCAATTTTTGCCATTTTGGGTTTTTCATCTCTTTTTCGCGGTATTCTTGCTCGGTTTTGATCTTTTAGTCTTTTCTTCTAATTTTTCTCATTTTAACCTGAAAACCACTAGCAAACAAGTGAAATCTAATATAAACTCCCTTAATTTGAGAGAATAGAAAGCACTTTTCAAGTGCTTATCAACACCCCAAACTTAGAGATTTGCTAGTCCCGAGCAAAGAATAAAATCAAATAATAGGGAGGTTAGATGAAGAAGTGTGCAACTGACTCATGTCTCAGAGAATAGCATTTAGAGCTTAAGTAGAAACATGCAATCATATCTATATTGTTATAATCATTTTGTTATCTCCCATGTGTGTGTGTGCAAGCCTCCTTCAATTTAAAATACTAGAACTCAAATTAGGACTTAAGAGAGTTTCTTTAGTTTTCCCCCTACTCTAGCTTATGCACCAATCTTCAAGTTTTCATACATTTCAAGTGAGTAATATGTCCACTAAGGTGCCTTTCAATTATTTTTTTTTTCCATGGGCCCTAAACTTGCATTCTTTTACCTAGAGGCATTAGCTTTCACACATTCACTATAGGGACTCGTACCTAGTCAATTCCCAGGCGTCCTTACTGATCACAGCAAAGGCAGCTCTTTTTACCCCTATCCATGCATACTCATTACAAGTTTAACATTAAAAAAAAATATAGACAAATAAAGCTCATACATTTTGTGTACACTTTTTCTTTTCTCAAGGCATGTATACTCTTTTCTTTTTCCTTAGTCTAAGATTACAAGCTATCATGCATTTCTACTCTCTAACTGGTGGGGCCTTTCGGAGTGACAACCAAATATACCCAGCTTAATCCTTTTTTTTTCAATTAAAGATTTTAATTTAAAGTGGCTACGTGCTCAAGAATATGAGAAATCTTAAGAGGGACTTAAATGAATTTAACTCAAGATAGTGCTCTTCTATTTCCATAATAAGTCATCTATCATGCAAATTCGAATCTCATCTTGGGCAATCAACATCAAGGCACACAACCCTAACCAACATTCCCATTAACTTTGAAAGCTCCAAAATTTTCAAATTTTTTTCTTTTTTCAAAAAATTCACATGCATATGATCATTAAAACCTTCACTAACATGCATAGCAGGATAAGAAAACACACAAAAGTACGAAAGACACCTCCCACCCCAAACTTAGAATCATGCATTGTCCCCAATGCATAAGAGCATCTAACAAAGAAAGAACAAGCCTGGGAGCAAGCGGGAGCCACCAAACAGGCTTGGTGTAAGGAATACTTTGTGTGATGAACCAAGTTCCTGAGAGATAAAGCATATGAGTGACTACAAGGTTTATTGAAAGTAAAATAAAAAGAAAAGTAAAGAAAGCAATAAAGTTGGGTTGCCTCCCAATGAGCGCTTGGTTTATCGTCTTCTAGCTAGACCAAACCAATGGATCATGCAATGAAGGCCAGGTTCTCAAATCGGCGTTCTTCATCACCGATGTAGTGCTTCAATCGTTGACCATTCACTTTGAAGGTTGTTCCATCATTGTTTTGCAATTCCACGGCCCCGTGTGGTGATACCTTGACCATAAAGGGCCCGGCAATCGTGTCCTAAGCTTTCCTGGAAACAAGCGTAAACGTGAGTTGAAAAGTAATACTCTTTGTCCAGGAAGGAAGGTCCGTGGGGTGATCTTCTTGTCATGCCATCTCGCTGTGCGTTCTTTGTAGAGTTTGGCATTCTCATAAGTTTGAGCACGAAACTCCTCCATCTCCTTGAGTTCTAAGAGGCGTTTCTCACCGGCCTTCTCAAAATTCCATGTTCAGCTTCTTGATGGCCCAATAAGCTCTATGCTCGAGCTCTACCGGTAAGTGACAAGCCTTTCCAAACACCAACCTGTACGGTGAAGTACTAATTGGATTTTTGAACGCTGTGCGATAGGCCCACGGTGCATCATCAAGCTTCAGGGCCCAATCCTTCCTATTGGGCTTAACTGTCTTTTCCAAAATTCGCTTGATTTCCCTATTAGATAACTCAGCAAGGCCATTAGTTTGAGGATGATAAGCTATAGCAATTTTATGATTAACCTTATATTTTTGCATCATGGATTCAAACAATATATTGCAAAAGTGAGAACCCTCATCACTAATAATAGCTCTAGGTGTACCAAAACGTGTGAAAATGTTTTTATGCAGGAATTTTAAAACAGTGCGAGCATCATTGGTCCTAGTGGCTATGACTTCTACCCACTTAGATACATAATCTACTGCAACTAAAATATATAGGTAGCCATCAGAAGAAATAGGGAATGGCCCCATAAAGTCAATACCCCAAACGTCAAAGAGCTCCACTTCCAAGATAGGTTTCATTGGAAGCTCATTTGGCGGGGGAAAGAAATATACTTGAACTATGCGTTAAAGGCGCCACCATGCGTCGAAGATAGCCATGCGCTGGAGCCACATTGCTTCCAAGACAGAATGGTCTTGATGCGATGAAGCTAGTGTGTGTAAGACTATGTGTGTATGCGTCGGAGGTAGGAGGTGCTGAGAACACTATGCGCTGAGAATGACTAGTGCTGAAGGCGCTGAAGGAAAATTTAGACATGAGTGCCCTGTGTCGAGGACAAGACTAGCACCAGCCTACGGGTGAGTAAGTCGGCATTATCATCTTGGTACTTGTGAAGGATAAGTCGGCAGTATATATATTGGTGAGTTTAATCATTTTCAGACATTTCGAGAGCTTAAGTCGGTCCCATCTTTCAGAGAAACCACAAAGGAAAGTAGAGGGAGGTGTTCTTATAGTTTCAGGCGAAATACCACTCGTTTTGGTGCCAAAATCAGAACTGAAATAGAAGCTTGATTTGCAGACACACAGATTGAACAGTGGCCGATGTTTGGAGTAGAACGACTCGAGGAAGCCGAGTTTAGAGCTGAAATTTTGAGGTTAGTAAGTTAACATAATTCCTAACAAGTCTTATGAAGAATGGTTAAGCTGAAAGTGAAGTTAATCACATGAACCCTTAGGTAAAAGCAGCAGCTACAAAACTGCTATGTAATCTGGAGCAACGCGGAGTGATTTTAGCATAACCAGAGAACGATAAAGAGTTAGGCCTTGAAATTTTGAGGTAAGCTGTGAAACTCAATTCTTTACAAGTTTGTAGAAGGGAAGAGGTCTTAATATGAACTGGAAATGCGTTTTTAATAGGGCTTAAGCGAAGAGATCCAAGCTATAGCAGTTAGCTCTGTCAAGAGAAAGATAAAGTTCAAACATTGGATTATTAGCAAGAATGAGCTATATACAAAGTGTTCTCTGAATTGGAGTTCAACAGAAGGGTAAGGAGCGGCTAGTAGTAATAGCCTTAATGCTTAAAGCTTGAGAATGACTAATGATAGCTGAATCGCATGCCGAGCTCTAAATATTAAGTATATGATGAGTTGTTGCTTATGTTTCACGAATGGAAAAGAAGTATAACAAGAGAAAGTTGTTACTTCAGGCGAAGAGGAGATAGGGAAGACGTACAATCCCCTCAAAGCCTAGGAAGAGTTGTGAGTGACACTTTTCGTACCCTAAAGCAATCTTTGTTATATATGTTAGTTCGATTTTCCAATGGAATACGATTTTGTGATCAAATGATTTATGAAGCATACTTTATGTTCTTAAAGTTATTGAAAAGTATGTTTATGAAATGTTATTGATGTAATATAGTTGCCCTGAGTTCTTATAAATGATTGCATACGATTTGTTTGTATAAAGTGTTACTTCTTTAAAGAAAAACGTTTAAGAGGAGGCTCAGTGCTAATGGACTTGAGAAGGCATGTGAGTTTCCCCGGGACCCAGTACTGAGGGACATGAGAAGGTACTTGGGCAACCCGCCATGTTCCTATGTGCACATAGAGGTTATATGCTGGTGCGTTGAGTCTTGCTCCGCATCGAGCCTTATATGTTTTCGACGTTGGGGTGTTGAGTTTTGCTCCACTTCAACTAAGGGAAAAGTATTGCACTTCAACTGTTTTCTTATGATTTGTTGAAAATCCTGTATGAATTGATAAGGGAAATTAAGTTTGTTTTAACTAATGTATTCGGAAGCCATTGCATGTTTTATGTTGATGTTGAACTCAGTTTTACCACTGATGATTTCCGAACAAAATGGTTTGTTAAAATGATCACTCACTGGGCCTTTAGCTCATGTTTTCAATGTTTTCTTTCCCCTCCAGGTAGCAAGGACGTTCCAGGTGCTTTGCCTACTCCAACTCGCCCTGCTTAAGCTTCGAGATTCAGAAAAACCTGACTTGTGAAAGTGTTGTTGTATGTTAAACCTCTATTAGATGGCATGTAGATATACGTGTATAATTGTAAGAGATTGAACCATGGATTGTAATAGAACATATGAATGAGTTGAAGAAGTGGTTTGACTTGTTTATACTTTCCTATATGTGATATTTAAAGGTCTTAGAATGTGAAATTTATTGTGAATAGTTCATAATGTGTGTGAAGGGATGGATGGTATGCGTCACAAAAGGGGTGATGTATACTATCCTCACGTCCCCTTACAGGTTAAGTAGGTGAACTTGGGAGGGGGTGTGACAATTATACTCTTGTGACCTTTCATACATCACAACACTAAATATAAGCTCATATGCTTCCACTTATTCACGTAATTATAAATTTCATACTTTTCTTAAGCCTTACCACCATCTAACACGTACATATTCATATACTTGAGTCCACTCCCACATCGCAATATTGATCATAAGTTCACATGCTTCCATCTGTCTTATCCTTATTATTCACATACTTTTTCCCAGTCCGTATATATAAATATATATCGAAATAGCTCATTATACCACACATGGAACGCACATAAAGTTCATAGAATTCGATCATGTAAGCATTTATCAACAAATATTATCAAGAAACTATGTTAGGACTAAACACTTTTAGATAGAGAGTCACTCACGACTTGTCATAGGCCTTGAGCGAATTGTACACCTGTCCTAGCTCTTCTTGGCCTATAAATCCACATTTCTCGTGTTAGACTTTCCTAGAATTCCTTTCCATAATCATTAAGTTTGCATAATCAGACTCCAAGCATGCTTCATCACCGAGACTCACTTCTCCCCAAACAACTCATAATGAGCGAGATTATAGATAACCAGCGAGACTACTAGCAAGATTGGGCTACAAATATGCAGTACTAGTGAGACCACAGTGGGCGAGACTAGTGAGATTCACCTTGAGTAGCGATTCCTAACGATACTCAGCGAGATTTGTGAGACGCATAGCCCTCAGTGCTACCAGCAATACTCGTTTCACTACTCTCTCTTCAACTTCTCAGCAACACTACAATTCCAGTGACACCTGACAGCCACAGTTCCTTTCCTTTTATTCTCACTTCTATCTGATAAAAATCATACTTCCAGCCAAATTCAGAACTTCTTCCCTTCAACAAACTTGTAAAGAGATAGGTTCCCTTCAACAAACTTCTAATGCTGAGGGACTTTGTGAGAAGGCATATAGAAACCAGTATATGATGGCTTAGTGCTGAGGGACCATGAGTGAAGGCACTTGAGCGGTGATTTAATATTGAAATTCAGTGCTGAGGGACAATATGAGAAAGCACTTGAAAGTTGTAACGCCGAGGGACTAAATGTGAAGGCGTATGAATATACGAATACTAGCAGTTGAAGTATGAGTAAGCTATATAGTAGTTTTATAATCAGCATGAATTCGAGGATTAAATTGAAACTGATAATTTAGTCACTCACTGAGCATAAGCTCACGCTTTTGTTTATTGTTGTTTGTTTCAGGTAGCGAGCGTGTCCGGGACGCCTAGCCTACAGAAGATCCTCGTCTGGGCTTACCTGGTTTTAGTACTCTGGGATAGTTGTAAATACTTAGTCTAAGCACATATTTTGTTTATGAGATCACTGTGGCATAACGAGTGAGGGGTTTGTAACTTATGCTGAACAAATACACCAGTATGATAAACTATTTGCTGAGAAATTTTAAGTATAACTTATGATTACCCTATGATGTTTTCATCAGTATAGAAGTTTGTACATTTGATTAGGTTTTCAATTATGCTTCAGTATACAAGATAACGCATATATGTATAGGTTTCACCTACTCCTAGGTTAAGAGGGTAATCTAGGAGGGGGTGTGACATTGATCAACAACTCTTGTTGATTCGTCTATAGTTTCTTTGGAAGTTTCACTTAATACTGGTTTACTATGAGGTTGATCTCTAATGTGGCTTTCCTCTAGGAAAATAGCATTTGTTGATACAACCAATCTATTCTATTGAGGATCAAAGAATAAACCATTTTTCATTTTTTTGGGATATCCTACAACTAGGTATAATTTTAAAGACGTTCTAACTTCTTAGGATCTTGCACCAACACATGTGTTGTGCATCCCCAAGTTTTAAAGTGACGTAAACTACCTTTACACCCTCTTTATAATTCATATGGTGTTTCTTAAACAGTTTTAGAAGGAACATTGTTCAAAATATACATAGCAATCTCTAGTGCATGTCCCCAAAACAAACAAGGCAATTGAGCATAGCTCATCATTGATCGAACATTGTCTAACAATCTTCTACTTCTCCTTTCTGATATACCATTTTGCTAAGGTGTACCTAGCGTAGAGAGTTGAGACTTAATTCCATGTTCTGTCAAATAGTCTTGGAACTTTAAGTTCATATATCCTCCACCATGATCTGATCGTAGTGTTTTAAGTTTTACCTAATAGGTTCTCAACCTCAACCTTGTACTTTTTGAACTTTTCAAAAGCCTCAGACTTATGATGCATTAGGTAAATATAGCCATACCTAAAATAATCATCAATAAAGTTGATGAAATATTCATACCCTCCTCGTGCTTTGACATTCAAAGGACCACAAAGGTCTGAGTGGACAAGTTCTAAGGGTTTTTTAACTCTTAGATCTTTTATAGAGAAAGATCTTTTGGTCATCTTACCCTCAAGACAAGACTCACATGGAAGTAAAGAGTTATCCTCTAACTAATTTAGGAGTCCACTTTTTACCAATCTCCTAATCCTATTGAGATTATTGTGGCCAATATGCCAAAGATAGGTATTAGAAGAAACTTTTTGCCTTTTATTTTGTGTCTCTGCTATTTCAAACATCTCAATATTTAAAATAACTTTTAATTTGGTAGGTTTTGACTTATATAAGTTGTTTTCTAAATTTGCAGAACAAATATGAATACCTCTTTTGCTATTGAATGCTTCATTTACATCAAAAGATACTTTATACATATGTTCTAACAAACAAAAGATAGATATTAAATTCCTACTACAATTAGAAACATAAAGTACATTTTCTAATAAAATGTATCTATTTTCGAAGAACAACTTCATATCTCCCACTACTTTGGTCGAGATGATCTCCCCTGATCCAACCTTCAGAGTTATCTTGCCATCTTCCAGCTGCTTCCAGGAACTAGTTTCCTAAAATTAAGAACAAACATGATTAGTGGCTCCTGAATCCAATATCTAGGTGGAGTAATCATTCTCCACTAAATAAGTTTCAACAACTAGTAAATCATATTTACCTTGTTTCTTTTTTGTTTTTTAGCTATTTTCTCTGCAAGATATTTAGGGCAGTTTCTATTCCAATGCGCATCTTCGTTTCAGTGGAAACATTTCCCTTTGTCTGCAACTTTCTTCTTGCCTTTGAGATTTTTAGTGGCTCTCCCTTTATCCTTTTTCTTTGAAGAAGAGGATCCAGACTTAGTCCCTGAGAACAATCCTCTCTGGGACTTTTTAGAACTAACACTTACTTCTTCTTCACGTCCTTTTGATTTCATCATGGACCGAAATGTCTAGAGCTCGTTAAAAAGGGAAGTCAGATTATACTTTATCTTATTCATCACTGCATTGGTGCAGAATGGTAGAAAGCTCTTCAGAAGAGATTCAAGTATAAAGCTGACTTGATTCTTTTCGTCTATGACAGCTCCATTTACTTCTGCTAAATTGAAGTGGACCATCATGTCCAGAACATATTCTCTAATAGAGGTTTCTTCTTTCATGCGAGAATTGTAATGTTTTTTATAGCATCATGTCGGACCGATGAGGATGGTTGTCCAAACATCGCCTATAGTGAGTCCATGATTTCCTTGGCGGTCATCACGTTCTCATGCTTCTTTGATAACACATCAGATATGCTTGCCAAAATGTAGACTCGAGCTTTATCATTGGCCCTTATCCACCTGTCATATGCATCCTGAACATTTCGATTTACATTCAAGCTAGGAGCTAGAGGACATTCCTCTGTTAAAACAAACCTTAGGTCATCCATAACTAGTATAGTGTTCGAATTTAATTTCCATGTACTGTAGTTATCTCCATTAAGTTTTTCGGAAGCAAGTAATTGAATGAACAAAGTAGACATTACTAGAAATATAAATGTGTTTAGTGAATTGCTAAATAATTCTATATAATCCAATCAATTTTAGCAAGTAATAATATACCCATAATTTATTATTCTATTGCAATGATGCTTTAGTGATTTAGAATAACTGCTACCAAGTGGCAGTCAGTTACTCCTTCACTAAATCAAGACATTATTGATTAAATACTAATACCAGAATAACTCTTATTCCTATAGTATTTAATTATCATTTATTTGGTCAAAATACGTATTAACACTTAGTAAAATTTTGTAAGTGTAACCGCCATTTTTAGATTTCAGAGATACAATCAACAACCTTTCAAGGTAACGAGAATGCTAAAAATGGACCTAAGAAACTCTATCCATTTTTGCAGTTTCTGGTGTTCTAAATCCCATGATACAAAGCCTCCCATTGTTAGTGTCATGTTAGGAAATGACTTGCAGGTGCATCATGGGAATCTCACGATGTAACCTAATGGAAGAGACCATAGGATGTATTGACACACTCCCTTCACCCATTTACTATGAACTACTTCCCCTATTCACCTTGTTATTGACTCACGCAAACACTCTTCGAATGGAGGATGCTCCTAGGGGATGCAAAGCCAAGCATAAATCTCACGATGTGAACTCTTAGGGACGTGAGAGCTATTATATCATATAACAATTCTCCCACTAAAGTGTTCTAACAGATATAAAGGGTATCTTTACTTAGTTATATCTCAGCTAATTAAAATCTAACCTAAGTCTAGGTTTTTGTGCCAGTATAATGTCACACCCCTTTCCAGGTATCCTCCTAACCCAGGAAGAAGTGTGATGACAGCAGACACTGACTCTCTTACGACATCCACTGTCAACCATAAACTCTGCAATTACCTAATAAACAGTTATACACCATAAACGACTTCAACATATACCAAAGTCAACTTGCCAAACGCACATCCTTTTCATTCAGTCATATAATAGCATAATTACACAACAATTCCTTTAACCCTCTCTATATGTACAACACATGAACCAATTCGAATATTTACAATTTCCAGAATACTAAAGACCGTTGGTAAACCCAGACGAGATCTTGCGTAGGCTAAGCACCCCGGACTCGCTCGCTACCTGGAAAATAGAAAACAAGGAAAACGTGAGCTAGATTGCCCAGTGAGTGACTAGTTTTGTAAAACCTCTTTTGCTCGAAAACTATCATAGTAGAAACATTTTAACTCAATGTATACAAAACATCAATTCAAGCCATAGTCATACAAAACATGCTTATTTCAGAAGAAGATACTAAAGAAAATTTTGTTGATTTCAATTCATTTTCTTTAATTGAGGCAGAGCGGAGCTCAACACTACTCAACGTCGATTATCCTTAGCTATGTGGAGTAATCTCAACATGTCAGCGTCGTACTTTCCTCAATGTGCACTTAGGTATCATAATCCGGGCTGCCCATATGCCTTCTCCGAGTTCTTGAGCATTAGGGTCCCATTTCTATTTCCAGGTTATCATTCGCCTTCTTCAAGTCCTTCAGCGTAGGGTACCTTTTTTATATTCCTGGCTGCCCATATGCCTTTTCCAAGTCCTTGAGCATTGAGGTCCCATTTCTATATCCAGGTTACCATTCGCCTTCTTCAAGTCCTTCTGCGTTGGGTACCTTTTCTATACTTCGGCTACCCATTGGCCTTCTCCTAGTCCTTGGGCTTTGGGTACGATTTCAAATTTTTTATAAAATACTCAATGTGTTTTAAAAACATCATATCATAAATTCATAAGTTTCACATTTCCAAACCTTTCATGAAAGTATATATTATCATCAGCATGCTTTTCATAATTCCATAATCAATAAACAGTACGCTTTTTCATAAATTCACACAATGCACATAAAACTCATAAGTTTTCAATCATAATATCATGCTCAAATCATCATAAGATATCCGAACTACACATTCTCAATGCAAACATTTTTAAAGAAAGAAAAGTGTCACTCACTACTTGTCCTAGACCCTGAGCGGATACACCTTTCCTAGCTCTTCCTGGCCTGTAATTGCACATTTCTCGGGTTAGGCTTCCCTAAACTTCCTTTCCATAACCATTAAGTTTGCATAATTTAAATTCCAATCATGCTTCATCACTGAGATTCATTTCTCCCAAAATAATTCATATGAGTGAGATTCTACTCTGCTAGCGAGACTACTAGAGATATTGGACTACACTACACGGCACTAGCAATACCAGGGTGAGCAAGACCAGTGACACTCACCTGATCAGCGAGACCCAGCGATACCTAGCAAGAATTCTGAGACGCAAGGCTTCTAGCAACACCTGCGTTACCTGTCTCGCTTCTCACGCTTAAATTCTTAGCGGTACTTGTAGTCCAGCGATACTTGTCTTCTACAGCTACCTTCCCTCTTATTCTCACTTCTATCTGTTACAAATCATATTTCCAGCCAAATTTAGAACTTTTTCCCTTCTATAAACTTGTAAAAAAATGTATTTCCTAGCTTACCTCAAGATTTTAGAACATAACTCCCCTTCATTTCATAGATGTTCTCAAATAACTTTGAGCTGCTCCAAATCGCTTAGAAAATCTGTATTAGTCACCTTCACCATAAATTTTACATATTTCTCTTCAAATTCAACTCAAACATTCTTCATAAAAATTGTTAAGAATTGAGACAACTTACCAACCTCAAATTCTCAGCCCTAAACTCGATCTCCATATAACGCTATCTTCCAAATACCGAACATTGTTCAGATTGCACAACAGCATTCAATCTTTCTATACTAGCTCCAATTACACCACAAGACCGATCAGAATTTTGCACGAATCTGCCCTAGAGTCCTTCCTCTATCTCTTTTTGCCGCTCAGCTGAAATATGGGATCGATTGGAGCTTTTGAGACGAAGAAAATGATTGAAAACTTAGCTTTACACACTTAAACAAACTGCCGATTTATCTCCACTTTCTCTTTTATTTTATTTTATTTTATTTTATTTCCCGCTAAACAGAATAACACAACTGCTAACATACTTGGATACTAGCTTGGACGCCTAGCAAGCTTGGACATATAGCAAGTCTGGACGCTAGCTTGGATGCTTTGTACCATGCGTCTGAACCATAGCATCGTTGAACGCATACTTCGCCAACGCCAATGCAACCTCCCTACCGAATCTCAACCAACGCATAGCTGCTGGTCCAACAACCTCATCAACGCATAACAAGTTGGACGCATCTCTCAACAAGCCAACACTTCAACCTTCATGCTTTGGCTCGGCAACACAATTTCTTCCCTATTTTCAGCCATTACTCATGCTCACTCTCATGAACTCTTGCTTCAATCAAACCAACGCATAGACAAACCTTTAACACATAATAACTCATGCCTTAAGGCTCTCGGCCACTCTTTACTTACTTCCTTCAGCTTGTCATCTTCCGCAATCATTCTTTATAGCTTGTTAACTTCCAAAGCTAAGTATGAGGCTTACATATAACTCTTATACTGGATTTTAACCTACGATGTCTAAGTGATAAAACTTTTTACACTTACATAAAAAAACAGAAGCTCATAAAACTAGGTTTACACAAATTCAAGACTCAGCTTGATTCCTAGGTAGCAGATGTTCCGTAAATTGTCAACTTAAGTACCTCTAGCCTTAGACAAGATCTTGCTAGGTGAATTTTTGTAACCTTTGCTTTATAAGTTAACTACCTACTTTAGGTTTGTTACGTGAGCATGCATTTTTTTTTTTTTTTATAGATTTTCAAAGTCTAGTTCATTTTATAACTTTTTATAAATGAATAACAATCTATAACATGCATCACAAAATAATATACAACTTATAGTAATTTTATGATAACTAGGGCAAGCATACTATATATTATAATACTTTATAACATACAAATATGCATGAAACATGTTAATCCTATAGTGAGAGTTTAAATCTATATGGCATACATTATGCAAAAATAAATTTAATTTAATTAAAACATACATTCTAAATGCATAATTAATTAAACACATTACAATGGACCGAGTTTGGCATCTAAAAGGCTTAAGTCACCTATATTATTATAATTGTAATTGAGAAAACTGCTCGAACCACTCTCGAACTCTTCAAACTGGTCCGAACCAGCTTCAAACAACTTGAACTGGACTCAAAATGGTGAAAACAGGGCTGAACTACCTGGAAAAAGGCAAATTGAACCGCATGAACCACTTCAGAAACTTGCATGGAACATACCAGGAAAAGTCAAACTTATCGAGAAAAGTCAAACTTCCAAGTCGCATGACTTAACGGGAAAAGTCAAACTTCCAGGTCACGAAACTTACCAAGAAAAGTCAAACTTACCGGTAAAAGTCAAATTTCCAAGCCCCGTGACTTACAGGTAAAAGTCAAACTTCCAACGCGGAACTTACTGGGAAAAGTCAAACTTTCAGGTCACTAAACTGGCGGAACTTACTAGAATCAACTTTAATGACTCCAATCAAATTACAAACCCTTCTTCAAACATTAAAGGCCATTAACAAGTGGCAAATTACAATTATTATAACAAAATAAAGCTGAATTAGATGTCGAAACTGAAAAGCGCTTGAAAAGTGCTTTCTATTCTCTCAAATTCAGGGAGTTTATATTAGATTGCACTTGTTTGCTAGTGGTATAAGGAAAATTAGACGAGAAGATCAAAAGATCAAAACCGAGCCAGAATACAGTGAAAAGGAGAAGAAAAACTACAAATTTACTTTAACATTAAAGGCCATTGACCTGTATACTTGCGATTAACATTTAAAGTGCGCATCAAAAACTAGTAAAAATCCAACTTTAGCAACCACAACATTTATCTCATGAAATTGCACCCACCAAGCCCAAATTAATGTAAATTGAGTGTTCTAATCATGCTATGATACCAATCGAAAGAGTTAGAAATATAAAAGCAGAAGTAATTAGGATCTAAAGCATTCTAATTACATCAATTTTGAAAATGGAACATGTTTGAACAAAACTGAAAAATAAAAGAAGTAACACTTGTTGTAGCTCAAATTTGATTCAAAATTCTCCAAATTTCTAATCACGAACACTTCATGGACCACCACAAGAATCGTCTTTGTTATTCTAAGGCCTTAGAACGGATGGTGAGATCCAAATTGCGTTGAAATTGGAGCAATTTGGTGAAGAACAAACAATTTTCTGTTTTTGGAGTATGCAAGTATTTTTAGCATAATAATACTTAATTGCCAGCCCATTTATTCAGATTTTCTTCTATTTAAAGAAGAGATCATGCAAATCAGATTTACATGTTGATTAACACCAAACATGGTGAATAAGGTGGTGAAATTGAAAGTGGAAGAAAAGGTTGAAGATGAAGTCTCCACCTCATACTTCAACATGCATTGTGGGATTCTCCAATTTCTCAAATTGGATTGAATTTCAATTTTTAAAATCACTTTCCAAAATCAATTTTAAATAATATTAATTTAAATAATAATTAATTAAATAAATAATTAATTATATTAAATTAATAATTTTTCCACTAATTTTGGCAATTTCAAATTCGATGAATCTCTATTCATCAAAATAATTTTTAAATCATATTTAAATATTATCTACTCTCCAAATTTGTCTAATTCACAATTAAACGAACAAAATGTAAAATTTGGTCCTTAATTAAATTTGAACAATTCAAATTCTTTCAATATATTGTTCTAAGGTTTAGTCCACGAGCTAACAAGAGGACCTAATGAACCTATTGATCATGAGCTCCAACAATCCGAAATTAATCGGCTAAACTCTTTAACCTAGTTAATTAACATTCGTTAACTGTCGGTACACTCTACTAAAGCCTAGTAGCTGCACTCTACTCACTATAGATATATTTTTGTCCACTTGATATAACCATAATAAGTAAGTCGATCCTTCACAAGTTGTTCATAATTACAGCTAGGTCAAAATTACCATTTTACCCATGTAATTATATCTAATTCCTTACGTCCCATTGGTTCTCTAATGAACAATTGATTTGTGGTCCAACGAACAAACCAAGTCCCTCTCGGGCCAATGAGAGGGTGGGGCCCTTTGCTCAAGATCCGAAGTTAGCATCTAGGAGTGAATTCTATCTTGTAGGGCTATGTCCCCAGCTATCTGCTTGTTCTTACCCCTAAAATGGGGGGCTTATTGAGTCGGCGAACTCAGCCCACTCTCATCCTTGCAGATTAAAGGATAATCTCAAACAAACAAGAGTTCATAGTTAGCTAAGGATTTAGATCGAGTTACCGGTCATCAAGTTGAAATAATCAATTTTAATAGTAAATGGTGTTATAAAGTAAAAGTGACTATTTCTTGGTCGAGTCTTATGCAAACTCATTGCATAGGATGTCCCCACTCACATGTCTCTATATGAATCATTTAGCATTACATTGTTTGTATCAAATACAAAATAGGCCTCATCCATAATGTCCTCAAGATAAGGTACCCAACATTTATCCCTATACTTTAGACCATTTTGGTTATTACCTTGTCACACCCCTTCTCAGGTACCCTAACCTAAGAGGAAGTGTGAGGATAACAGACACCGACCCCCTTACGGCATTCACTGTCAACCTTATACCTTCACCAATACCTAATAAGCAGTTTCATACAAAGATTAAACAGCATACTCTTACTAGAGTTAAGCTTTCATACAAACATCAATTTACACTCAAAACCAAAGATTTACATTGGTTCATCAAAATCACCCTTAACCCTCTATATGTACAACATAAAAGTAAGTTCAACTATTTACGATGCTCAAAATTCTCAAACGCTGATAGTGGTAGACCCAAATGAATTACAGTGTAGGCTAAGCACCCCGGACTCACTCGTTACCTGGAAAACAGAAAAACAAAGAAAGTATGAGCTAGGATGCCCAGTGAATGACATATCTAGTAAAAACCTTTCTTAAAACTAGGAAGTTAATCTTACTCTATGATAATATGTTAATAACAACAATTTAGAGTTAAATCAGATACGATCATCACAGAAAAAAAAAATTCACGAAAATTTTAATTTATTTCAGAAACGTTCTCCTTAGTTGAGGCGGAGCGTTGCTCAACACTACTCAACGTCGAAAACATCCTTAGTTGAGGCAAGTAATCTCGACACAGCCAACGTCGAAAATCCCTAACTGTGTGGAGTAATCTCAACATAATAGCGTCTATATACCTCTATGTGCACATAGATATCATATCCTGGGTTACCCGAATACCTTCTCCGGGTCCTTCGTCCTATACATGAGACTTAGGCCACCCACATGCCTTCTCCGAGTCCTTCAGCATTGGGAACCACTTCTATATCTCGACTACCCATATGCCTTCTCCGTGTCCTTCAGCATTGGGAGCCATCTCAAAACATTATTAAAAAACAATATGCTTTGAAAATAGCATAATAAAAGTTCACGAATTTATAACATTTCCAAATTTTTCCCAAACTCATTAATAATCATCAATGCTTTTTCATGAAATCATAAGCTATTAAATAGCATGCCTTTTATAATACTTGTTTAACAACTAGCATGCTTCAAATGATTTCCAATATAAAACATATAATATGCACGTACATGAAAATACATACTTTTCTTTTCAAGCAAATCATCCTCATGGCACATTAAAACCCATGAAAAGCATAAATATATATACATGTTTCCAAACATAATCGTATTTCATGAAACTTGGTTTAAAGTAAGCTCATTTTAAAATAAAATTGTCACTTACTACTTGTCCTGGACTCTTAGTGGGTTATACGTCCTTCCTAGCTCTCCTCCGCCTGAAATAATACGTTCCCTTTGTTAGATTTCCTTGAAATTTCTTTTTACATCAGAAATAAGCCTTAGATATGCATAATATTTATCGCTGAGACCAAACTACATAAAGAAAACCATCATCGAGACTATATTCCATGAAGAAATGCTCAACTAAGGTTATTCTTCATTTAAGAGTTCATTAATTATCAAGATTTAAACCATTAGTGAGATTGAATTAGCAAAATAAGCCACAACCAGTAGTACCAGCAAGACTGAGGACGAGCGAGACTAGCGAGAGCCACAAACCAGCGAGATTTGTGAGACAGTTTTGACTAGCAAGACTAGTGTCACGTGGTTAGTGTTTCAACCTAACCAACCACGTGGCACTTGTGTGATCCTGTTGTCAAAGGTCACACCAAGTAAGCCTATTGAAATTTAAGGATCGTTTCCTCCCTAGCACAATCGAGTGAGATTGGCAAAGTAGTGGACTAGCAAGGAGGACTCAAGAGTTTGAGTAAATGAAAGTTTTAGAAGGGAGCTTCACCAACCGGTGAAAGGACGCACAAGCTTTTGAAGTTGGCTTGTATTGCTAACTTTCGGATCTATGCATCTATGCCTTTACAAATGGGGGCTCCTCCTCATATTTATAGAGGGGGCTTATTAACTTAGATTATGATGACTGACCTACTTAGTTGGCCAAGAGGGATCTAGACTCTTCTTCTATGTACAAGGGCGGCAATCCTATGTACAAGTCTAGACTCCACCGACTTAGGCCCCTGCTAGAACTATCTAGACCTATTGAGGGCCTTCTAGCTATTTACATGGATGTTCGACTGTCAAAGAAGGTTTTGGAATTGCCTAGCACGCTCTAGGGGCTTATCGCACTCTCCAGCACTGTCGGGCACCTACTCGAGTTCTCCAGGCTAGTCGAATGTCTAGCATATCCTCCCCCATTCGAGGTTCTTTTGGAGGCTTCTGGTGCTGTCGGGGCCTCGTGCGTACAGTCGAGGCCATTCCCGTATTTTCCAGAGTCTTCCTGCGGCGTCGAGCATCTGGGCATGGGCACTGGCTTTGCCCAGTAGCTTGCCCACCTCTTCAGACACGTTCAGAGGCTTGTCGGGGTCTTTGACCTTGTCCCGATGCGTTTAGTGTCACACCCCCTCCCAGGTTACCTACCCAACCTGAGAGAAGATGTGAAGACAACAAACATCACCCCTTTTGTGATCTTCACTGCCCATTTGTACCTGTTGTGAGACTATAACATACATATTCGCTTATAAAGCCAGAACCATAAAGACCTATGTTATTACATTTAAACTTTCAACATATCCACAATATATTTGTATAATAACCCGTCTCACATCCCAACTAATATGCAACTAGGTCTACATGCCACCTATACAAGGTTATATACACGTACAACAACTCAAATGTGTCTATTTCCTGATATCTCTAAGCTTAGGCAAGGTGAGCTGGAGTAGGCTAAGCACCGGGAACGTCCTCGCTACCTGGGAGGAAAAGAAAACATGGAAAGCGTGAGCTAAAAGCCCCGTGAGTGACTAATTTTGTAAAACCATCTTTGTTTGAAACAGGCATGTTACAATCATTTTAACACAGTATACGTAAGACATGATTTAAATAATCCTTTCTGTAAAATCATGATTTCCAACAACGTTATCAAATCCCATATGTTCATGCCAGAATGGTCGTACTCTAAATCAGTTTGTTCTTAAAAATTTTCCCTTAGTTGAGGCAGAGCAAGACTCAACCCACCCAATGTCGAAAACCATGGTTCGATGTGGAGCAGAACTCAACACACTACTAGCATCGTCGAAATAATAGCTCGATGCGGAGCAAAACTCAACACACCAGCAACACCAACCTCTATGTGTACATAGGAATATCGCGGGTTGCCCAAGTACCTTCTACATGTCCTTCAGTATTGGGTCCCGGGGAAACTCACATGCCTTCTCACGTCCTTCAGCATTGAGCCTCCTCTAAAACATTTTAGAAGCCAGTATTTTACATAAATAGTTCACATGAAAATCTTTCATGAAAAATCAGATATTTCACGATAAACAACATTTCACAACATGCCTTTCAACATCTTTTAGAAAACAGATAAAACATGCCTTGTGAATAATATAATCAAACATCATGCTTTTCAAGAAAACAATTCATCTCAAAGCCATATCTTATAAGAACACCGAACTGAACATTTTCAATAAAATCGTTTTCAAAGAAAGAAAAATGTCACTCACACTCTTTCTAGACCTTGAGTGGATTATACGCCTTCTCTATCTCCTCTTGGCCTGAAATAAACATTTTTCCTTATTATTCTTCTTTTCCATTCACTTTAACATAAATAACAACTAAACATATGCACAATGTCTTTAGATTTCATCTTGCGGCTAAGTTTCCATTGATTCATTCTCAGGCTTTAAACACTAATGCTATTGCTACAAAGCTGCTCCTTAACCTTTCTGTTATACCTTGATTTCAAGAAGAATTTGTGTGCACTACAAGTCCTCTGCAGCATAAACGTTTCTAGCCTACTTCCTCCTTCGTAAAGCTGACTGCTGCAGCTTCGGTTCATCTTATTCACCCCTGCTAAAAACACATTTCCAGCCCAAACTAAGATTTGTTTCCTTCCACAAACTTGTAAAGAATTGAGATCACAGATTACCTAAAAATTTCAAGGCTTAACTCCCTTTCGTTCTCCAGCTATTCTAAAATTACTCCGTATTATTCCAGGATGCAAAACAATTCTGTAACCATTGCTTTCACCTAAAATTTCACATAATTAACTTCAATTTCAGCTTTACCATTCTTCACAAAAATTGTTAAGAATTTTGTTAATTTACTAACCTTAAAATTTTAGCCCTAGACTCGATCTCCTCGATTCGTACTACTCCAAACATCAGACACTGTTCAGTCTGTGCGACCATAAACAACCTTTTGTTCCAGCTTAGTTTTCAACACCAAAACGAGTAGATTTCCGCCCAAAATCCAAAGAACACCATCTTCTATTTTCCCTTGTAGTTTGTCTGAAAAAATGGAATCGACTTAAGCTCTCAAAAGTGTCTAAAAATGATTAAACATTTAATCCATTTACCTATATATATACTACCGACTTAACCCTCTTAGGCAGGCTGGCCCGCAGGGTTCCCTTTCTTAATTCAACACAAGGCACTCAATTTTCTCTTACTTCAATGCGAGGCACCTGAATGCAACCTACCACCAATGCCCTCAGCAGTTATCCACCCTCAACGGATGGTGTCATTAACGCCTCCTACCTTCAACACTTGCAACTCAATCATTTATACCCATCTACAACGCATGGGGACCTTAACGCATGGCAACCTTACCAACGCATGGTAAGTCAAATACGTTTCTTCCTTCCCCCCCACCAATGATCGACTTCTCCTCCAACACGGGTGACTGCTTCAGCTCACAACAACTCTTCGTGATTTCACCTTCAACGCATGGCCATTCAAAAGAAAATGCTAACTTTTCTCTTCTTTCATCAACGCATAGTCTTGACCAACACATAGCCAAAATTTTTGCTCTTCCACACTTGGCTACTTTTCCTCTTCAACACATAGCCACAATTTCACTTGCCTCCTCCTAACACTTAGTATTATAAGCCAGTGCTTACATATAGAATCTTTCGGGACTTAGTCGAGGTGTCTGGAACTTTCCATGCGTCAAAGGATGCCGTTGGATGCATGGTCTCTAGGCAGTGTACGCATGAGGCGTCGATGATATGTGTACGCTGTTGCCACTTATGAGGCGCGCATGCCTTGATCTCACTTTGAATGCATCGTGGGTGTAAGCCCCATACTTGTTATTGGGAGAAGGTAAGTAAGAAGAAACTATGGGACAGACGAGTAAAGAAAATTGGTCGAGTTGTGTGAGAGAAAAAAATGGTTAAGTGTTGGCCATGTGATGGGTGACCATGCGTTGAGAGGGTATGTCTAAAGCTTGACAAGAGTTGCCCTGGTAGGCATCCGTTGAAGAGGGCAACTCGGTGTGGAAGTAGATGTGAAGGAAAAGGGTGCAATAGGCATTAGTAGAAGTATGCGTTGAAGGCTACTATGTGCTAGAAGTTGGCATTGCTATGCGTTAAGATGGCCTATGCGTTGAAGGATGGTATGTGTCGGGCATAAAAAAGTGGCCGAGAGGGCCATGCAGTAGTCAGCTATTCGGCGTTGGGCAATTAGTGGTATAGTATGTTGAGACTATGCATTGCCGAAGTCATGCGCCGAAGATTACGTTGGCTAATTCAAGAAGGAAGATGATGGTAGAGTTGGTAAGTCGATGATTTATATTGACATATAAGTAAGGGCGTCAAATAATTAAACCCTTTTGGACATAGTTTCGAACTCAGATTAACTCCATTTCATAGACGAACAACGAGGAGAGGTGGAAGAAGGTGCTTATATCGAATTCAAGTAGAAACCAGATCATTTTCATGGTGGCTTTGAAGCTGGAATCAGAAGCTTGATTGTTGTTGATAAATCTGGACACCAATTGGTATTTGAAGGAGAGTGAGTTGAGGAAGTTAAAGCTAGGACTGAAATTTTGAGGTTAGTAAGTTGATTTAATTCTTAGCAACTTCCATGAAGGATGTTTAAGCTAAATCCAAGCAAAAATGTGTTAATCTCTAAGAGGAAGTAAGCGAAGTTGAACTGCTAGACAATTCAAGGCAGCCGAAGTTATTTGGGAATAATTCTCAAAGGAAGACGAGTTATGGTCTGAAATTTTGAGGTAAGTTAGGAAACTCATTACTTTACAAGATTATAGAAGAAGGGAACTTCTGATTTTGGCTGCAATATGGTTTTTAGCAGGATAAAGAAAGAGTTAGAAGGGAAGGAAGGAAGCCATGATATCAGGTGCCGTTAGACAGTGGTATTGCTAAGGAGCTGGAGAGTGACAGCGGAACAAGTGTCGCTGATAACACAAAGAGCTTTGTGTCTCACAACTCTCACTGAAGTCTCGTTAGGTATTGCTCCTTAAGGTAATATCGCTAGTCTAGTTCACTCCGGTTGCGCTAGTGCAACACCCAGTAGTGTGAATTTCGCTAGTAGTCTCGCTAATGACATAGAGTATCGCTAGTTATGAATATGCATACTTAATGATTATGAAAAAGGAGTTCAAAGGAAACCTAATGTGAGAAATGTGTTTTTACAGGCCAAGAAGAGCTCGGAAAAGCATATAATCCTTTGGGGCCTAAGATAAATCGTGAGTGACTTTCTATTTTATTCCAGGATTATTTTTAACATTGCACAAGTGAAAACGAGTATGTTATATGAACTCCTGTACGCGTGTTATCTAAATGCAACCCATGGCCGAAGGACCATGTGTGAAGGCCTATGTATGATATATGATACACAGTGCTGAGGGACCATGAGTGAAGGCACTTGAGAAATTGATTGAAATGGATTCCAATGCCGAAGGACCTTGTGAGAAGGCATATGGAAAACCAGTACATGATGGCTCGGTGCTGAGGAACCATGTGTGAAGGCACTTGAGCAGTGGATTAATATGGAACTTAGTGCTGAGGGATAATATGAGAAAGCACTTGAGAGTTGAAACGCCGAGGGTCAAAATGTGAAGGCGTGTGAATATATGAATAATAGGAATTGAATTATGAGGTTAATAGCATTGAGCTTTGCTCCGCTGCTTCTTGGAAAGATATTTATGTTATATCGTTGAATGGCATGAGTGACCCAGGAATCTGTATTAATAAGATATATAGTAGTTTTTATAATCAGCATTAACTCAAGGATCAAATTGTAATTAGATAACTTAGTCACTCATTGGGCTTTAGGCTCACGCTTTCTTGTTTATTGTTGTTCGTTTCTGGTAGCGAGCGTGTCCGGGACGCCTAGCCTACAGAAGATCCTCGTCTGGGCTTACTCGGCATTAGTTCTCTGGGATAGTTGTAAATACTCAGTCTATGTACATGTTTTGTCGTACATGATCATTGTGGCATAACGAGAGTGAGTTTTGTACTGTATGCTGAATAAATACTTGTTTTGATAAATTATGAGTTGAGAAATTTGAATTTAGAACTTATGTTTAACTTATGATGTTTCACTAGCATAAAGCTTTGAACAATTGATATGGTATTGAATTGTGTTTCAAGATATATGATAACGAGTGTGTGTAGGTCACACCTACTTCTAGGTTAGGAAGGAAATCTGGGAGGGGGTGTGACAGTGGGTATGCGTCGATCTTGCACGCCTGGCAACTTCACGTGTGCGGGCACGTCATGTTGTTCACCCTTGCAGTTGTGCGTTCTCGCCGCATACTTATGGCTGGTTGTGCAGCCACTTCGCCATGCGCCAACGCACATGGGCGTCTGCTAAGGCACTCAGCTGGGGGTCTGGCTATGTCGAGGGCACGCTCGATGGCACTTGCATCCCATCTGCATGCGATGGCGTCCTTGTGCAACGGTTTTGGCAACGTCTTGGCCCTTCACTCTTAACCTTCTCTTGGCGAGTCAAGGGCGTTTGTGTTGCAGTTTAAAATGGCGTTATTTCTATCTGTGACACTAATCTCACTCTCGCTCATTCACGCTTCCAACATTGTCTATCCTTTCCAGCGAGACTTGCTTCTTCCTGCTGCTATTCTTGTTACTGCCCGAACTTCTTGCTGTTAATAGTCACATTTCCAGCCCGAATTAGAACTTCTTTCCTTCTAGCTTACCTCAAAATTTCAGAGCTTGATTGTT
Source organism: Citrullus colocynthis (assembly GCA_031780015.1). NCBI lineage: Eukaryota > Viridiplantae > Streptophyta > Magnoliopsida > Cucurbitales > Cucurbitaceae > Citrullus > Citrullus colocynthis. The sequence goes on along the minus strand of QLSR01000104.1, from coordinate 3,207,727 downwards.
CTTTGTTTGACAGATATTGCCAATTAACTTCGCCCTGCTCCAAATCAGTCGAGAAATTCGTATCAGTCGGTTCCACCTAAAATTTAACATGTTTCTCTTCATATTCAGCTCAACCATCCTTCACAAGAGTTGTTAGAAATTGAGTTAACCTACTAACCTCAAAATCCAAGCTTCAAACTCTGCCTCTTTCGCTCGATATTCACCAAACACCGAACCTTGTTCAGACTGTGTGACAGCAACCGAAGCTTCTGGTTCATCTTCAATTCTACCATGAAACCGGCCAAAACCTCACACGAAATTGCCCTAGATCTCTTCTTCTACCACCCCTCAACATGCATTTGAAAGATCACCTAATTTTGAGACTTGGAGAATGAGAACGACTTCCACTTTTCTTTTTCTTTTCTTTTCTTTTTTTTTTTTCTTTATAATTTCGTTTTCTTTCCTTTCTTTTTCTTTCTTTCTTTTCTTTAGTTTAAATAAATAAATAATTAATTAATTAAATAATCCGCCTTCTCTTCTTCTTCCTTTGATCTACAAGAGAAAAACAACTTAGTCTATTTCGGTACCACGTACTTATGTTTAACAATTACAAATAAAAGTAGGGTTTACAATTTATCACCTCCTTATAAGAATTTCGTCCTCGAAATTCAGCAACTGCAAACTCCTCGGTAACAGATGTGGATACTTCTTTATCATTTGCTCCTTTGTTTCCCAGGTAGCTTCTTCTACGCCGTAGTTTCTCTATAACACCTTGACTAACGAAATCACCTTTGTTCTCCGAATTTGTTCCTTCTCATCCAACACTCAAATGGATTCTTCTTTATAAGTCAAATCTTCTTTTAGCTCAATCGGTTGCACCTCAAGTACATGAGTAGGATCAGGAACATATTTCCTTAAAACTGAGACATGAAACACATTGTGAATCTTAGACATTTCGATTGGTAAGGGCAACCTGTATGCTGCTGGTCCAACTCTTTCCAAGATTTCGAAAGGTCCAATAAACCTTGGACTCAACTTTCCCTTTCTACCAAATCTCAGAACTCCTCTCCATGGCGACAACTTTAGGAACAGTCTATTGCCCACTTCAAACTCGAGATCTCTCCTCCTGTTATCAGCATAACTTTTCTGCCGATCTCGGGCTGACTTAATGTTTGCTTTGATCATCTCCACCTTCTCTGTAGTAACCTGAATAATCTCTGGTCCGACTAGCTTCCTTTCACCAACTTCTCCCCAACATACTGGGGTTCTGCACAGTCTACCATATACCGCTTCATACGGAGCCATTCCTATACTTGCCTGGTAACTGTTATTGTAAGAAAATTCCATCAAAGATAAATGTACATCCCAGCTACCTCTGAACTACAAAACACAAGCTCGAAGCATATCCTCTAAAGTCTAGATCGTCCTCTCTGTTGTTTGTCCATCAGTCTGAGGATGAAAGGCAGTACTGAACTGTAACTTGGTTCCTAACGCCTTTTGTAAACTATTCCAAAACTTAGAAGTAAATCTAGGATCTCTGTCTGATGTCAACGTCACTAGTACTCCATACTAACTTACAATCTTATTCACATACATCTGTGCCAATCTATCCAATGTATAAGTTGCTTTAATAGACAAGAAACGCGCTGTCTTGGTCAACCTATGAACAATCACCCAAATTCTGTCAACACCTGCTGACATTCTTGGTAATCCAAACAAGAAATCCATTGTAACATGTTCCCATTTCCACTCAGGAATAGGGAGTGGGTTCAATAACCCTCTTGGCTTTTGTCGTTCAGGCTTCACCTGCTGGCAGACTAAACATCTTGCCACATATTCAGCTATCTCCTTTTTCATACTTGGCCACCAGTAGAAATTCTGTAACGTTCTATACATTTTGGTATTACCATGATGCGTAGCATAAGCTGAGCTATGTGATGCGCACTTTGAGTATTAACCGTAAGTGTATGGGTCAAGTTATAATATAAGACGGTGAAGTCCGAATATCGTTCCACTGGAGATCCAATTGTGAAGGTTTATGTTAGCTATTCTAGAACCGAATCAATTTTATTTGAGGATTGGAATGAAAGTTTTTAATTATGGAAAATATAAACCAAATAAGGAAAGTAATAAAGTGAGAAACACAAGAGTCAAAGAGAGTTCTAGGGTAATGAATCCTTGTTTATTTCATCATGCAATATTATAGATTTCATGGATTTTATTGTAATTCAAATGTCTAAGTCTAGAAACTTAATTCCAAGTTATTTTCTCTAAAAAACAACCCTTTCTCATGCAACTCGATTGATTACTAATCTCTTGAAACCAATATAAATTACATGACATTAAGAATAGTCTTTAGCAACTTTTATTGTCAACTTAACTACTCTCGTGATAGATTAACAACAATTCATTGTTTTAGATCAAGTTAAACATACAATCTCTCAATCATATATCTAACCTAACATGTGAAGATGGCCAATCCACAAGAATTGAACACAATAACAATAAAAAGCATAATCATTCCAACAGAACCATGAAAGTCTACAATATCAACATAAATTCATAAACAATTCATCAAAACCCTAAAACTAAAGAGTTTAACCACTCATAGCTTGAAGCAACATGTTTAAACAAAATAAACAAAGAAAGAGTGTAAACAAAGAAAAACTCTACTGAAAAGAGGCTCATGATTGAGGTAGCACCATCACGATGTCCTTGGCTCTCACGTTGGAATTCGAAAGGCAAGACGACTATCTCGAACTCTTTTCCTCTTCCTTTCAACTAACTCACTCTTTGAACTCTTCTATAAACTCTCACTTAATTCTCTCCTTCTTGTGGCTCTTTAGTTCTATAATTTCGTGCTCTGAATTGTTATTAGGGCTGCTGGAAACCCCCAAATTTATAAAGTATTCCGCCCAAAAATCTTTCCAAAAATAACTTTTTTTCATTTATGGTAAACTGGCATTGCAGTCCTGTTGGAGAGCGCTGCGGCGCTGCGACTATGTCCCGTAGACCATGTCACACCCCCTCTCTGATTACCTACTTAACCTGAAAGGAGATGTGAAGACAATATAGATCACCCCTCTTGACGCATATTGCCCCATCTTACATAACTTCCTGCACAAACATTTCCATACGTATACATTCATAGAATTCAGCCATATTAGCGCATGATCATAATATAATAATCCTTCCTGTACACAATACACTTTTATAACATATTCTCTCATAACCCACTTATAAACAACTAAATCTACATGCCACCAGTGTTAAGTTATTTACACATACAACAACGAGAAAATAAACTGTTTTTTGGAAACTCGAAGTTTAAGAAGGGCTAGTTGGAGTAGGCAATGCACCAGGAACGTCCTTGCTACCTGGGAAGGAAAGAAAACATGAAAAACGTGAGCTAAAAGCTCCGTGAGTGACTAATTTTGTAAAACTATCTTTTGTTCGAAAACAGGCATGTTAAAATTATAATAACGCCATAAACGTAAATGTGATTCAAATAATCATTTCTGTAAGATCATAATTTCAACAATGTAAGTAAATCACATATGTTCATGCCAAAATGATCGTATACAAAAAACAGTTTGTTCTCAAAACTTTCCCTTAGTCAGGGTGGAGCAAGACTCAACGCACCCGACGTCGAAAACATCCTTAGTTGAGGCGGAGTAAAACTCAACGCACTCAACGTTGATAACAATCCTTAGTTGGGGTGGAGCAAGACTCAACACATCCAACGTCACAACCTCTATGTGCACATAGGAATATCGCGGGTTGCCCAAGTACCTTCTATGAGTCCTTCAGTACCGGGTCCCGGGGAAACTCACATGCCTTCTCATGTCCTTCAGCATTGAGCCTCCTCTAAAACATTTTAGAAACCAATATTATACGTAAATAGTTCACATGAAAATCTTTCATGAAAATCAGATATATCACGATAAACAACATTTCAAGACATGTCATTCAACATCTTATAGAAAATGGATAAAACATGCCTTGTGAACAATATCATCAAACATCATGCTTTTCAAGAAAACAGTTTATCTCAAAACCATATCTCATAAGAAAAACCAAACTAAACATTTTCAATCAATTTGTTTTCAAAGAAAGAAAAGTGTCACTCACAACTTGTCCTTAGGCCCTGAGCGGATTATATGCCTTTCTAAGCTCTTCTTGGCCTGTAAATACACATTCCTCACGTTACGTTTTCCTTAAACTTCCTTTACATGATCATTAAATGTGCATACTTAAACTCTAATCATGATTCACCACCGAGACTCCCTTTCTTTTCTAAAATTGACATAATAAGCGAGATTTTATGTCATTAGCGAGATTACCAACGAGATTTCACCTTATTAGCGAGATTACTAACGAAATTACACAACAGGTACATGGCACTAGCGACACCAGAATAAGCGAGACTAGCGAGACTACCTGAGGAGCGACACCTAGCGAGAGCCAGCGAGACTTGTGAGAGAGAAACCTCCTTTGCACGACCAGCGAGACTAGTGTCGCTACTCACGCTCCAATTCCTCAACGACACTCGCTTCCTAACAACACCCGACAGCAGAGTTTCCTCCTTTCCTTTTTGTTCTCACTTCTGTCAATTCAAAGTCATATTTCCAGCAAGATTTAGAACTTCTTTCCTTCTACAAACTTGTAGAGAAACATGTTTTGTAGCTTACCTCAAATTTTCGTGGCTTAACTCATCCTGGTTTGTCAAATATTGTAAGTTTTCTCCGTGCTACTCCAGATTGCACAGAAATTTGTATCAGTAACTTCCAGCTAAAAGTTTACATGTTTATAATCCATTTCAACTCAAGCATCCTTCATAAAATTTGTTTAAAATTGAGCTAACTTACTAACCTTAAAATTTCAGCCCAAAATTCAATCTCTTCAGCTCGATATTCACCAAACACCAAAACTGGATCGAGCTGTGCGACAGCAGATGAAGCTTCTGTTTCAGCTTCAGTTTTACCATGAAACCTTCCGAAACCTTACACGAAATTGCCCTAGAACTCTTCTTCAACCTCTCCACGACGTGCAGCTGAAAGATAGCATAGAAATGAGTTTGGAAATGAAGAGAATTGAGTCGGCAACATTTTCCTTTCAAAATAAAAGCTATAACCGACTTCTCATCCTTATCGTCTCTTCTTCTTTTCCTTTTTCTTCTCTTTTCTTTTTCTAATTCCTTTTCTTTTTTGTCTTCTTCCCTTTCTAGTTTTCCTCTTCCTTTTTTTTTTTATTTTTTTAATTTACAATATGAGATTATTAATACTAATTCGCTTAAAGCTTTTGAACGTGCTTACCAATTAGGTGCTTACAAACCATGCTCTCGGGTTTTAGCACTGCGGCGCTATCCCAATTTTTGCCAAATTGAGTTTTTCTTTTTGTTTTCACCGTGTTCTTGGCAGTTTTGATCTTTTTGTCTTTTCTTCTAATTTTCCCCATTTTAACCTAACAACCACTTGCAAACAAGTGAAATCCAATATGAACTCCCTTAATTTGAGAGGATAGAAAGCACTTTTTAAGCGCTTATCAACATGCCAAACTTATAGATTTGCTAGTCCCGATTGAAAACGACACCTACTCATAGTTGGTTACCTCCATGCACCCCATAGTTGGTATGTCAAAACGAAGGTGGGAAATCGTAATCAGCGACGCATAGACAAAATAAATAACAAACTCCAATGTCTAGTGAGGAAACCAAACTTAGATAAGAGTTTAGTCGAGAAGGACACTTGCTCGTAGTTGGCTGCCTCCATGCACCCCATAGTTGGTATGTCAAAACGAAGGTGGGTAACCCTACTCGACGCATTGTAATCTAATGAATAAACAATAAAACAAATGAAAGAAAAAGGAACATTATATCTTCATCTTTTTATACTCAATGTTAAAAGAAGAAACAAAAATTTTGTGAAAATGAGTAAGAAAGATTGAAAAGAAAGCTTGCCGCATACAAATTAGACCCGTTCTAAAGAAAAGAATAAAGAGGTAGAAAAGTAATGTAACTAATGGGTAGTTGATTGAGTATAGCATTCTGAGAGACTAGTCAATGCGTTGAGGAAATTCTTGGGCAGATTGAAGTTTCTTAGATAGAAGTTATGCTTGAGGACAAGCATTTCTCTAAGTTTGGGGGTGTGATAACTTGTAGAAATACAAGTTATTACAGCCTTTCTCTTAGAAAAATAGAGATTAAATAGAGAATCATGCAATAGTTTGTGTTGAATTCTATTGATAAATCTTCCTATGCGTTCTACTCTTATAAATTGATGAAGATAATTGTTTTGAAGATTTCTAAGCCTAAAATGCATGTTGTAACGTAGGAACGCAAGCAACCTATGGATACACTGACAACCTCTCAACGCAGGATGATGCTTTAGTAACATATGGATATGTCGACATAAGTGAACGCATGAATCCACGTCCATGGACACATAACGACCAGAAATGCAAGGCAGCAGAAAATCAGATCAGAATCTTGAGAGATTGTCGGAAAGATTGACATGCATGATCTGTGGCTAAAATGGTGGATCTAAATTGAATCGAGAATTACGCAATTAGGCGAGATAGACGCACAACATCAATTGTGCCTCCAATCACGCAGATTTGCCACTGATTATGAACGCAACTTCAATAAAAGGGCAGATCTGCAAGCTAAAAAAGGGTTGTTAATTCTCGGAAAAATTCCTAAGTGACAGCAGAGTTCTCTTCAGAAGACAACCGGAGACGAATAGCTCAAGGGAGAAGAGTCTTCCCTCCGCCTAACCACTTCACAGCGAAACTTCATGCTTTCATTCCAGCGACTCAAGACATTGAAATGCCTTCCTGCTTTCTATCTTTCTTTAGCTTTGATTTTAGATTTGTTATCAAGACATTGTACTGTCTAAAATTGTATTTTGTTCATTAATCTACAATTCTCCCATGTCTGTCCATTTCTCTAGACTTTTCGCTTATTACTTTGAATCCATGAGTAACTAATCTTTCAAGGGTCACAGGTTGCGTTAGCATCTAAATAAGAACTATAGTGTAATTATTGCATCTTGTCAATTGTAATCTTAATCTGATGCTTATGTCCACTAGCTAATCGATATAAGTAGTAATAATTTGACTGCTTGAGAGAGTAAGTGATTGTGGAACTCAATTGACAAGGCTAAGAAGTGTTACCTAGACATAGGAATAACCTTGGTACTTAACACTCTCCTATGCGATATAGACATATAACACATAGCGGCTGACAACCAGAAGAAAAGTAACAAGTATGAATACACTATCACTATGCGTTTCTAATTTTAGATGTTAACCAACCCAAACCCTGTTTTTATCCATTCATTTAATCCACTTAGCTGAACTTGCTGTATCACATACCTTACCATCCACCACCTTTTAATCTAGTGTACATGTTATCGCTTTCTTTAGTTAAACACATAGTCGTTTTCTTTAGTTAGTCGCATCCCTTGTTAAATATTTTTGGTTACCACTCCAACTCAATTAATCCAACGAATTTTAGAATTTGCATAGTCCCTGTGTTCGACCTCGGACTCACCAAGTAAATCTATTTCTTTGCTTATACTTGGGTTGAGAATAGGAAAACTTGACAGACTAGAAACACATAGTATTAAGCATGTTAAACGCATAATATGTTAAATGCATAGTAGTAAGCTTAATAATAAAGATAAATGCACAACAAGTTTTTAGCACTTTAGCATGTCAAACGCAACAAGTTTTTGTCGTCGTTGCTGGGGATTTTTGCATTGATTTAATTTTCTTTTTGGATTATTTTTGTTGTAGGAATTCCTTAGTTAAAGGAGTATTGTGAGTTTCTCCTCTGCCAGAAGCTTCAAACAGTATTTGAGTGACAGGAGCAGCCCAGAACTTGATATTGACTCTGAGATTGAGAGGACCTTCAGATGAAGGACAAGGCAGAATCGAAGAAGGACCAATCATAGCTTCAACTCGATTCAAACGGCTAGTGAGGAATTGTCCGCATAAATAGGAGGATCAATGAATAAGACCTACTCGCAAGCCGTAGATATTCTTAACAGAATTTCGTGGAATACTAATGAGTGGGTGGACGACGGATGTGGATTCTGCTTCATCGATAGAAGGCGAGCTTCAAGCTGGAATGCTTGAAGCTGATGTTGCCACCAATCTCTCAGCGCAGATGATAACCATGACATCTCTGCTGAAAACATAGCCTTGAATAATCAAGGTGGATCAGTTGTTGGGATGAACGCAGTGAATTCGATAGCATTTGTAAGTTGCGTGTAGTGTGGTGCAGGGCACTTGTATGACATGTTTCCCTACAACCTTCAGTCAGTCTGCGATGTTCAAAACAACCCCTACTGTGAGACGTGCAATTCGGGTTCGAGGAACCATCCTAACTTCGGATGGGGTAGAAATCAACAACAAACGTAGGGGGCTGAGCAGCAGTCGCAGAGAGGCAACCCTCCTGATTTCAACCAAGGGAATCAAGGCTAGTATCATCAGTTTTAGAGGGATCCGCAAGCGCCCGCATCATCCTCATTGTCTTCCATGGAATCTCTTTTACGAGAATTCATTTATAAAAATGAAGCGAGGCTTCAGAATCAAGCCACTGCAATCAGAAATTTAGAAGTTCAATTGGGTCAAATTGCAGATGAGCTCAAGAATGGAACACAAGGAGCATTGCTAAGTACAAATGAAGTTCCAATAAGGAACTTAAAAGAACAATGTCAAGATATGACATTGGTACATGGGAAAACTAATCCCATTGTAACGCAAGATCGGAGGACGCGAGGAAACTTGTAGCCTCTAGACGCTCCAACAACAAGTCAACCGATGGAAAGTACTACACATAATGTCAATCAACCATCATCTTCCACAGAATCAGAAGAGGAAAATAGAGAGAGGAGAGAAAAAGCAACGCAGGCAGAACCTGCGTCTATATATAAAGATACCACTCCTGGACGCGTCCTAATTGACGTCCAAGAAGGAATATCAACGAACCGCGTGGGGGATCAATAGGTAAAATTTAATGTGGTTAACGCATTGAAAGATCCTGATGACTTTCAATCTTGTCAGATAATTGCTAATATCAAAGAAAAGGCAAGCACTAGAAACGCATCGTTGAAAGATGAAATCCTCAAAGACAATGACGATGGTGAAGGGGAAGAAATCAAATTACTCTCTGATTATATATATGAGAAATCAGACCGGAGCAATAGATCTACGGCAAAGATCAAGCCGTTATTAAAAGAGCCTTCAACGCATGAGCTAGAAATCAGACCAATGCATCCCAAGTATGCGCACTTGAGGGAGATCATACTGCAATTCATTGTCTCCTTTGCGTTGAGTCCTAAACGTGATAAAGGCTCTGATGACCCACGCAAGCATAACTGAGCTTGTGGTGAAAGGTCCCTGCATTGCTAAATGCCTAATTTTCCAAGGACGCTTTCTTTTACTCTTGCTTACTTTCTTTTATTCGTAATTTATTTTTAGTATTTATTTTTCTTTTGATGAATTCAGTTTTAAGAGTAGTGTAAATTAAATAAGCATGAAATTAGGAGTCGAACTTCCATGTAAATTATTTGTGTTCACCGCATACTTTGTCATTCATGCATGCGTTCATCGATAAACGATTTCTGTGTTTATCAAGTTAAGTTTAGAGCTCTATATTTTTCAAACACATAGTATTTAACTTCAAACGCATAATTGAACTGAGAATGCTGCGTTCACCAGTAATGCATTTATCAATAAAATTCGCTACGTTTTAGAAAGAGCAATCCGAGGAATGCATACGTCTTTTGAGTCGATGCGTTTTCCCAAAAGCACTTGAGTGCTCTTTTGCGTCAATTAGTTGCCCATCACACTTGATGGGTGTGCAGCTTAATAAATTTGCCTAGATCAATGGGATTTTGGATATCGCGTATCTGCATTTATTACCGACGGCTTAATTAGCCTTTTATAAACGCGATTCGATTTTCCATTTTCCATTTTTAGAACCCTTCATCTCTCAAACCTCTGGCGATTTGAGTTCTTTGCACCCTTGTCTATGTCTAGCCAATCAGACTCCCAAAACCAAGAACACTTCATCATCGACGTTTCCCCAATATCTTCCTACAATACCCAATACTCGACCCTACTTCCTCATCTGAACTACGACTAGCCCCTGAGGTATTTCCCAACCCACGAGCTTTATTTTTCTCTCCACCACTATTCCGACCTACCCGACCTGTGAGGCATTTCACTTTTCTGGTCAGCCCTAGGCCTCAAAACCCCAGCCCACCATTTATCCCAACTTTCTCGGCATCACGAATCAGGGCTAGTGCCCAAAGACCGCCTGTAACCCCCTTTTTTTCAACCATTTGTCAAGCCTCCAGTCTGTCCACCTGTAGTCGACCTTGACTCAGACAACTGCGTGGAAGTCCTAAACATCTCACCCTTGAGCCGAATCGACCTGACACCTACTCTAAAACCCAAAAGCCAAGTCAAGTCCTGCATTTCAAAGCCCAGAATGAAGAATGTGAGGGAGTTTTCCACCACAAACTTCAATGTCGAAAACTAACGTCTAAGCATGAAAAACTCAGAAGCTGAGTGACCTGTTCCTGAAATGCAGGTTCTTGATGAAGCTAGCACACTATATGGAAGCAGTGAAGTCCGCCGCAAAGACGAGCGAAATGTCGTTGGCGACATCCTCGAGAGGATTGCCCAAGAGGAAAGAGACGCAAAGGCGAGCGAGGATAACAGGGAGGTCAACTAGCCTTTGCCTTCATCAAAACACCCCAGCACAAGAGGGACTGATGAAGTTGGTGGAGGCATTGAGAATGAGGTGGTGGTGGAAGAAGGGCAAGTGAACTCTGCACGTTCCCTGGACGAATGGGTCGCACACATTCTGAGTGGCCTGCGAGACCCATTTGAAGCATGTGTATCAGACGCAAGACAAGAGTCACCCTCGATGATAAAAGATATCCAGAGTTAGTCAAAAGAGACTCGGGAGGGTGAAAAGACTGGGGGAAATAAGGAAGGAGACGTGGCCTACAGCAAAGAGGCCGTAGGCGAGCTATTCAAAATGCAAGGGTCAGTCCCTGCGTCTATCAATCCTGAGGAGATGACCCTGGACTCCAATGAAGGACCTATCAAAAAGGTTGTGATGGCCGTAGAGGCCAAGAGAAGAAGAAAAGGAAGTGGTACCCCTTATAAAGAAGAAAAGAAGGGTATCACAAGAAACTGCGAAGCGTGAAGAGCCGAAAAACGTAGAGCAAAGAGACGGTCCTGAGTCCCCGATTGCGGCAATATTCTTTGATCGGCTGGCAGAAAAGATGAAGAAGAGAAAGGCCAAGTTGAGGAAAGAGCTCAGGGCCCTAAGAAAAGGAGTTGAGAAAATAAGCAAGCACGCTTTGTTCTGCAAGGAGGCGCGTAGGGAAGTGCGGTCCCAAGAAGAATGGGAAACGCAAGGCCTTCCTGATCCTCAAATTGACGAAGTCGCTATGGCATTGGAGGAGGAAATGAGGGAAGAAAAAAGAATAGAAAAGGCAGCTGAAGAATTTGAAAAAGAGCTCCAAGAAGAAGAAGATAGTGAGCTGGCTGCGAAAATAAGTGCCCAAGAGGAGAATGAGGGCAAGAAGAAGAAAAAGAAGAAGAATAAATGCATCGGGGAGGATACGAGAGAAGAGCAAGGTGTTAGCACCTTGATGAAAAAGAAGAATAAAGAAAAACAAAAGAAGGAGACAGTCACCCAAGTCCAGCTTCCAATTCACCAAGAGAAACACAAAGGGAAGGAGAAAGTGACTAACGCTCCACCTGAAGTGGCCAAGAGCAAGAAAAAGACAGTGGATAAAATCCCTGCTAAGGCCAAAGGGAACGAGAAGGTGGCGGATGCATTACCAAAGAAGAAGGATGGAAAAGGGAGACCCAAGATGTTCCCTGACATACTGATGGAGGTTGTGTTTTTCCCATAGGAAGTCCCACTGCCATCATACATCACGGACATCATTGGCACCACGGCTGGCGGAACTTCTGTGTTGACCCATCTTGGATTCAACCTGCGTTAATCCGGAGTTTCTACAATGGATGCATTGACGAAGAGGAAAATGTGGTGGTAGTTGAGGGAAGTGAAGTCTCATTCAACGCAAGGGAAATTAATGCCATATTTCAATTGAGGGACGACCCAGACGCAGAAGGCAACAGGCTCATTGAATCAACAACGCCTGAGTAGATACAGGACGCTCTGCGGGTCATGGCCAAGCCAAGGTCAAAATGGGAAGTATCACCCACAGGCATCCGAACCTTGTTTGCTAGCAGCCTCTTAGCTGAGGCCAACCTGTGGGTATACTTTGTAAAGAAGCGGCTCATCCCGACAATGCATGACAAAGCAGTATCAAGGGATCGAGTGATGGCAGCATATTGCATTATGCGGGGAATCCATTTGGACGTTGGACGCATAATAGCAACTCAAATCAAAAGTGTCTTCAGTAAGCCAAGGGGGCAGCTATTTTTTCCTTGGCTCATTATGAGCTTATGTGCTAATGCTGCCATCAGAAGTGATAAGGAAGTGTTAGATGCAGATCAGATGATGGAGGTGAATAGTGTTATCGCCAACAAAATTTTGCGTCAGCTGATGAGAGGAGCCCACCAAGGCCACCAAAGGATTCCATTAACCAACACAACCAGCTGAATCACTTCCAAAGCCGTCAAAAAGGAAAGAAAAGGGGAAGTCATCCAAATTGAAATGCAAGATTGTGGCAAGTCCTGATGCCACCATTAGACCTTCCCCTTCCTCAAGTCCTTCACCTCCACTCCCATTAACTACAAGAGAGCCAACGCCTCTTCCACCTCCTCTAGAAACGCAACCTCAACCATCCACTTTCCCATCAATCCAAACTTCCTCTTCTTCCTTTTTCCAAAGAGTTGATGACTCACACTATGCGGACTAGTCGTGACTACTGTGCATCCATCATCCCCTGCGTTTGACGAAACTCCATCAACTTCTCACCCCCAGCCAAACCGTCCTCACCCACAACTGTAGCCTCAACCTCAACAAGCCCAACTCGACCTCGACTGGGAGACAGTGCAAACATACCTACAACAATCAATCTTGGGTCCAATGATGCATTCGATGAATATGCTAGCACACCGGCAGACAGAGCATGTAAGCACTGACTTGTAATATCCAGCGTTGGGGAGAGCAATGCGTTTGGAGTTATGCGTGGCTAGTAGAAAGAGTGGCCGAGAAGCAGCTAGTAAGGGGTGAAAGTTGGCTAAGTATTGGCCAAAGCCATGCGTTGATGAAGAAGTGGAAGTTGAATTACTTGGAGAAATCATGCGTTGTTGAGTGAATCGCAAAAGGGTTGTGAGTTGAAGTGGTCGTTGCATCGCAGGATAAATGATTATTGGCGGGGGAAAGAAATATACTTGAACTATGCGTTGAAGGCGCCACCATGCGTCGAAGACAGCCATGTGCTGGAGCCACATTGCGTCCAAGACAAAATGGTCTTGATGCGATGAAGCTAGTGTGTGTAAGACTATGTGTGTATGCCTCGGAGGTAGGAAGCGCCGAGAACACTATGCGCTGAGAATGATTAGTGCTGAGGGCGCTGAAGGAAAATTTAGACATGAGTGCCCTGCGTCGAGGAGAAGACTAGCACCAGCCTACGGGTGAGTAAGTCGGCATTATCATCCCGGTACTTGTGATGCATAAGTCGGCAGTATATATAGGTGAGTTTAATCATTTTCAGACATTTCAAGAACTTAAGTCGGTCCCATCTTTCAGAGAAACCACAAAGGAGAGCAGAGGAAGGTGTTCTTATAGTTTCGGGCGAAATTCCACTCATTTTGGTGCCAAAATCATAACTGAAACAGAAGTTTGATTTGCAGACGCACAAATTGAACAGTGGTCGATGTTTGGAGTAGAACGACTCGAGGAAGCCGAGTTTGAAGCTGAAATTTGGAGGTTAGTAAGTTAACACAATTTCTAACAAGTCTTATGAAGGATGGTTAGGCTGGAAGTGAAGTTAATCACATGAATCCTTAGGTAAAAGCAGCAGCTACAGAACTGCTATGTAATCTGGAGCAACGCGGAGTGATTTTAGCATAACCAGAGAACGATAAAGAGTTAGGCCTTGAAATTTTGAGGTAACTGTGGAACTCAATTCTTTACAAGTTTGTAGAAGAGAAGAAGTCTTAATATGAACTGGAAATGCGTTTTTAACAGGGCTTAAGCAAAGAAATCCAAGCTGTAGCAGTTAGCTCTGTCAAGAGAAAGATAAAGTTCAAACATTGGATTATCAGCAAGAATGAGCTATATACAAAGTATTCTCTGAATTGGAGTTCAACAGAAGGGTAAGGAGCGGCTAGTAGTAATAACTTTAGTGCTCAAAGCTTGAGAATGAACTAATGATAGCTGAATCGCATGCCAAACTCTAAATATTAAGTATATAATGCGTTCTTGCTTATGTTTCATGAATGGAAAAGAAGTATAACAAGAGAAAGTTGTTATTTCAGGCCAAGAGGAGATAGGGAAGACGTATAATCCCCTCAAAGCTTAAAAAGAGTGTGAGTGACACTTTCTTACCCTAAAGCAATCTTTGTTATATATGTTAATTCGGTTTTCCAATGGAATACGATTTTGTGATCAAATGATTTATGAAGCATACTTTATGTTCTTAAAGTTATTGAAAAATATGTTTATGAAATGTTATTGATGAAATATAGTTGCCCTGAATTCTTATAAATGATTGCATACGACTTTTTTGTATAAAGCGTTATTTCTTAATGGAAAAACGTTTAAGAGGAGGCTCAGTGCTGATGGACTTGAGAAGGCATGTGAGTTTCCCTGGGACCCAATACTAAAGGACATGGAAAAGGTATTTGGGCAACCCGCCATGTTCCTATGTGCACATAGAGGTTATATGCTGGTGCGTTGAGTCTTGCTCCGCATCGAGCCTTATATGTTTTCGACGTTGGGGTGTTGAGTTTTGCTCCACTTCAACTAAGGGAAAAGTATTGTACTTCAACTGTTTTCTTATCATTTGTTGAAAATCCTGTATGAATTGATAAGGGCAATTAAGTTTGTTTTAACTAATGTATTTGGAAGTAATTGCATGTTTTATGTTGATGTTGAACTCAGTTTTACCACTGATGATTTCCGAACAAAATGGTTTGTTAAAATGGTCACTCACTGGGCCTTTAGCTCATGTTTTCAATGTTTTCTTTCCGCTCCAGGTAGCAAGGACGTTCCAGGTGCTTTGCCTACTCCAACTCGCCCGGCTTAAGCTTCGAGATTCAGAAAAACCTGACTTGTGGAAATGTTGTTGTATGTTGAACCTCTATTAGATGGCATGTAAATATACGTGTATAGTTGTAAGAGATCGAACCATGGGTTGTAATAGAACTTAAGAATGAGTCGAAGAAGTGGGTTTGACTAGTTTATATTTTCCTATAAGTGATATTTAAATGTCTTAGAACGTGAAATTTATTGTGAATAGTTCAGGATATGTAAGAAGTGATGGATGGTATGCGTCACAAGAGGGGTGATGTATACTATCCTCACGTCCTCTTTCAGATTAAGTAGGTGAACTTGGGAGGGAGTGTGATAGAGCATTTTCACTTCACATTGAATTATATTCATCAACTGTTTTCGATTCGATCGAAAGTCCCGCACCCTAACATTCCTGAACGCCTACAACATACACTTGTCTTCCCAATGCCGCAATGCCCTGCACTTGTGCTGAAACGTGAATCTGATGAAGACAAGTCGGATAGTTAAAATTTAGGGGTGTAGTTAGAGTTGTATCTTCTTTATAGCTTTCCTTGCAATTATCTTCATCTCCAACTGTATGCGTTTTTGGGATAAGAAATTAATAGAATAACAATTTCTTCACCGCTTTAAATGTCTATTTACCTCTTTGCGTTTTCCCTTGTTTTAATTTCATTCCATGTACATTTAATCATTCTCAACTTTTATCTATGCGTTGAAAAGTTAATCAGTATGATGACAATCATGCTTACACTTTTTGTACACTCTTAAGTTAGATTATTTTCAATACGTCTTCATACTATTCCTTAGAAATGCAAACCTACTTTGCATGCGTTCAAGCTGCCAATTCAAACCTCTTTTATGAAATTTTTCAACATAATCTTTGTTTAAGATTTAAGCAATGAGAATCTTGCTACTCTCAAGTTTGGGGGTGGAAGAGGTTTGAACTGTCAAAGATAAAATATGAGGAACCTATTTATTTTATCCAAAAAAAAGAAAAATTCATGAAACGCAAAACTCCGCTGACAAGACTAATACACTTATCCTATTAAGAGTTTAGCTGAAAATGACACCTGCTCGTAGTTGGTTGCCTCCATGCATCCCATAGTTGGTATGTCAAAACGAAGGTGGGAAATTGTAATCAGCGACACATAAACAAAATAAAATAACAAACTCCAATGTCTAGTGAGGAAACCGAACTTAGATAAGAGTTTAGTCCAGAAGGGCACTTGCTTGTAGTTGGCTGCCTCCATGCACCCCATAGTTGGTATGTCAAAACGAAGGTGGGTAACCCTACTCGACGCATTGTAATCTAATGAATAAACAATAAAACAAATGAAAAGAATAAGGAACGTTATATCTTCATCTTTTCAGACTCAGTGTTAAAAGAAGAAACAAAAATTCTATGAACAATGAGTAAGAAAGATTGAAAAGAAAGTTTGCCGCATACAAATTAGACCCATTCTAAAGAAAAGAATAAAGAGGTAGAAAAGTAATGTAACTAACGGGTAGTTGATTGAGTATAGCATTCTGAGAGACTAGTCAATGCGTTGAGGAAATTCTTGGGCAGCTTGAAGTTTCTTAGATAGAAGTTATGCTTGAGGACAATAATTTCTCTAAGTTTGGGGGTGTGTTAACTTGTAGAAATACAAGTTATTACAGCCTTTCTCTTAGAAAAATAGAGATTAAATAGAGAATTATGCGGTACTTTGTGTTGAATTCTATTGATAAATCTTCCTATGCGTTCTACTCTTATTAATTGATGAAGATAATTGTTTTGAAGATTTTTAAGCCTAAAACGCATGTTTTAACACAGGAACGCAAGCAACCCGTGGATGCGCTGACAACCACTCAACGCATGATGATGCGTTAGTAACATATGGATGCGTCGACATAAGTGAACGCATGAATCCAAGTTCTCCATGGACGCATAACGACTAGAAACGCAAGGCAGCAGAAAATCATATCAAAATCTTGAGAGATTGTCGGAAAGATTGACATGCATGATCTGTGGCTAAAGTGGTGGATCTAAATTGAACTGAGAATTACACAATCAAGTGAGATAGACGCACGACATCAATTGTGCCTCCAATCACGCAGATTTGCCACTGATTACGAACGCAACCTCTATAAAAGGGCAGATCTGCAAGCTAAAAAAGGGTTGTTGATTCTCGAAAAAATTCCCAAGTGACAGCAGAGTTCTCTCCAGAAGACAACCGGAGATGAATAGCACGAGAGAGAAGAGTCATCCCTCCACCTGACCACTTCACAGCAAAACTTCACGCTTCCATTTCGGCGACTCAAGACATTGAAACGCCTTCCTGCTTTCTATCTTTTTCTAGCTTTGATTTTAGAAAAAATGTCGCCGGAATGGAAGCGTGAAGTTTTGCTGTGAAGTGGTCAGGCGAAGGGAAGACTCTTCTCTCTCATGCTATTCTTCTCCGGTTGTCTTCTGGAGAGAACTCTGCTGTCACTTAGGAATTCTTCCGAGAATCAACAACATTTTTTCAGCTTGCAGGTCTGCCTTTTTATAGAAGCTACGTTCATAATCAGTGGCAAATTTGTGTGATTGGAGGCACAATTGATGTTTTGCATCTATCTTGCCTTATTGCATAATTCTCGATTCAATTTAGATCCACCACTTTAGCCGTATATCATGCATGTCAATCTTTTCGACAATCTCTCAAGATTCTGATCTGATTTTCCGTTGCCTTACATTTGTGGTCGTTATGCGTCCATGGAGAATTTGGGTTCATGCGTTCACTTATGTCGACGCATCCATATGTTACTAACGGATCATCCTGCGTTAAGCAGTTATCAACGCATCCACAGGTTGCTTGCTTTCCTGCGTTAAAACATGCGCTTTAGGCTTAGAAATCTTCAAAACAATTATCTTCATCAATTAACAAGAGTAGAACGCATAGGAAGATTTATCAATAGAATTCAACAAAAACAACCGCATGATTCTCTATTTAATCTCTACTTTTCTAAGAGAAAGGCTGTAATAACTTGTATTTCTACAAGTGATCACCGAGCAAAGAATAAAATCAAATAATACGAAGTTCAAATGAAACAGTGTGCAATTGACTCATGTCTCAGAGAATATCATTTAGAGCTTAAGTAGAAACATGCAAGCATATCTATGTCATTATAATCATTCAAGGCCAAATCTTGTTGTCTCCCATGTGTGTGTGTGCGAGCCTCCTTCAATTTAAAATACTTGAACTCAAATTAGGACTTAAGAGAGTTTATTTAGTTTTCCCCCTACTCTAGCTTATGTACCAATCTTCAAGCCTTCATATATTTCAAGTGAGTAATATGTCCACTAAGGTGCCTTTTCATCATATATTTTCTTCATGGGCCCTAAACTTGCATTCTTTTACCTAGGGACACTAGCTTTCACACATTTATTGTGGAGATTCATACCTAGTCAATTCCCAGGCGTCCTTACTGATCACAGCAAAGGCAGCTTTTTTTACCCCATCTATGCATACTCATTACAAGTTCAACATTTAAAAAGATAGACAAATAAAACTCATACATTTTGTGCACTTTTTCTTTTCTCAAGGCATGTATACTCTTTTCTTTTTCCTTAGTCTAAGATTACAAGCTATCATGCATTTCCACTCTCCAACCGGTGGGGCCTTTTAGAGTGACAACCAAATACACCCAACTTAATCTTTTTTCAGTTAAAGATTCTGAATTAAAGTGGCTACGTGCTCAAGAATATGGGAGACTTTAAAAGGGACTTAAATGAATTTAACTCAAGATAATACTATTCTATTTTCACAATAAGTTATCTATTCTGCAAATTCAAATCTCATCATGGGCAATCAACATCAAGACACACAACCATAAACAACATTGCCATTAACTTTGAAAGCTCCAAAATTTTCAAAAAATTTATTCAAAATTAACATGCATATGATCATTAAAACCTTCACTAACATGCATAATAGGATAAGAAAACACACAAAAGTACGAGAGACACCTCCCACCCCAAACTTAGAATCATGCATTGTCCCTAATGCATAAGAGCATCTAACAAAGAAAGAACAAACCTGGGAGCAAGCCGGAAGCCACCAAACAGGCTTGGTGTAAGGAGCACTTTGTGTGATAAACCAAGATCCTGAGAGATAAAGCATATGAGTGACTCAAATATTTATTGAAAATAAAATAAAAAGAAAAGTAAAGAAAGCAATAAAATTGGGTTGCCTCCCAGTAAGCTATTGAATTTTTGAAGACGCGCCACGGCTGTAAGACCCTAACTAAGAATTCTTAAGATGGCTAGTAAGAAAAGTAAGAAAAGAAGTAAGACTAGTTGAATGCATAATATTATGAAAAGAATGGATATTCCACTGAGAGTGAGAATGAAGGATTGAAGGCATAGTTTGGGAATTAGTTAAAAATTTAGATGAATTTTTGGAGCATAGTCCGGTTAATGCATAGATGGTAAAGCGTTAAAGTGTGATACTTTAATTTGAAGGGAATTTGATATTGAATTTTGAAAAGGAAACAAGAATTAGGAAATAGAGGAAACGCATAGCTTACACTTAGTCTTGGAAATTAACAAGTTATGGGATTGGTTTTGGAGGGTGTTAAGCTAGAAAGAAAAGAGAAGCCAAAGAACCTTAGGGCTTGAGCAGCATACGTTGAAGGTTTATTATGAGTTAGTAAGGATTTTGGTGTTGATAAAGAAGTCTATGCTCAAGACAAGGACATTTAGTGTTTAAGGTAACCAAGGGTCGTTAAGGCTATGCGTTGAGGAGCTCAATTCCATGGTAAATGGAAATATAACTTTGATTTCGGGTAAACGCATAGGTTGTAACTTAAGAGCTTGAAGGGAAGAAAGTTGGACCCATGGTATGATGCGGTAAGGTTCTAGTGTGCATTTGGGACATTGGTGCCTAGTAGTAAGCGGTGGAGAAACGGGTTCAAAGGTATTATGGTGAAGAGTAAAGAAAGTAAGTAATGAAGCTAAAATCTTAAAGGAAATTCAGTGGACGCATAGGGGCGGTATGATTGAATGAATAGTTTGTAAATTAGATTATGTTGGGCATATGAAATAAGCTTATAAAGGCTAGGTGGCTTCATATAAACTTGACACCTTATAAGCGGGAGGTGTTAGAAGGCATGTTAAGTATTGCATGCAAGGTGACGCTTGGATAAATACATGGTTGGTTAAGTTGTAGCGTGACATGTGGAAACAAGTGGCAAAAAAAGAGGAGAAGCAGTATGACCAGCCCTCTACTCCAAAGCTAGAAATAAGACTTTGAGAGAAAAGGAGTGACTTTCTTGAGAGAAATGAGAAATCCTTGTGTCTGAAATAGAAGTCTGCAGCCAAGGAAGAAGATATTCTTGACAACTTAGCTATATCTTGTGTTAAAGAAATTGTCTTGCGTCTAAAAGGGTCAGCCTTGCGTTTAAGTTTCAAGGTGAACGATGCGTCCAAGTTGGACCTTGCGCGGTCCACGCATCCAAAAAGAGAAGTAAGGAAGAGTTGGGAAGCACCTCTCGTTAGCTATCAACCTTGCATCCAAGGGCAGAGTTACGACCAACCGAGCTGCCAGAGGAGTATAAGTCCTTGCATTCTAGGGTTAGAACGCTACATCCAAGAAGCTCGGGAAAGAGGAAATAGCAGGATAGAAGAGAAGCTATCCTTAAAGTGTTTTGTGAGTGACACCTTTCTTTCTTTGAAAATGTTTATTTTGAAATATTATTCTAATTTCATTATGAGCTACAATTGATGAAAAATGATTATTTGAAAAGCATAATGCATGAATATATAGTTCACAAGGCATGTCTTATCTGTTTTCTATAAATTGTTGAAAAGCATGTTGTGAAATGTAGTTTACCGAGAAGAATCTTATTTTTCATGAAAGGTTTCATATGAACTAATATGTGAAATGTTTGTTTCTAAAATGTTTTATAGGAGACTCAATGCTGAAGGACATGAGAAGGCATATGAGTTTCCCCGAGACCCAGTACTGAGGGACAGGGAGAAGGTACTTGAGCAACCTGCCATATTCCTATGTGCACATAGAGGTTGATATTGCTGGTGTGTCGAGTTCTGCTGCTCATCAAGCCAGGAATGATTTTGACGTTGGGTGTGCTGAGTCTTGCTCCACCCCAACTAAGGATGTTTTCGACGTTGAAAGCGTTGAGTCTTGCTCCGCCTCAACTAAGGGAAATTTTTAAAGAACGAATTGATTTCATATACAACTATTTTGGAATATACTTATGTTATTTGATTAAGAAGTTGGAAAGTACGATTTTGCAGAAATGATGATTTGAATCCATGTTTTATGACTATGGTGTACAATAATTTGAACATGCCTCTTTTGAACTAAAGATAGTTTTACAAAATCTGTCACTCATTGGGCTTTTAGCTCCCTTTCATATGTTTTCCATTTTCAGATAGCATGACAGTTCTCGTTGCCGATCGAAGTCGAGGTTTGACAAGAGTTAATGGTATCGCCGTCCTAGAAAAAGTGGTTAAATGGGCATAAGGGAAGTTCGATAGTGGAAGTCGATAACAGGGTCGATAACTGTTGTTCTCACGCTCCGTCTCGGGCTACAGAAGGGTAGTTCAGGAAGGGGTGTGACAGCAGCACTGCGACTATGTCCAGTAGACCATGCTCTCGGGTTTTAAAGCTGCGGTGCTACCCCAATTTTTGCCAAATTGAGTTTTTCTTCTTGTTTTCACCGTGTTCTTGCTCGGTTTTAATCTTTTAGTCTTTTCTTCTAATTTTCCCCATTTTAATCTGAAAACCACTAGCAAACAAGTGAAATCTAATATAAACTCCCTTAATTTGAGAGGATAGAAAGCACTTTTCAAGCGCATGTGCCTTCTCAAGAATCGCCTGCTTGACCTCCACATTCCTTGGCACATAAATTCTACCATGTTTCAGCAATACACCATCAGGTCTAAGGTCATAGTCCACTTTTTGCTGAGCGTTTACTTCTTCTATTAGTTTCTTAATCACAAGATCTTCTGACTGCATTCTTATGACTTCATCCACTAGCTTAGGCCTCAGTTGAAAATGTTCTAACAACGTCCCCTTATTAGTCGCTTTTAAACTAGCAGCACTACTTCTGAATTCTTGAGCAAAGCAACTCTTACAGCATCTAAAGAACTTGTTCCACCTCTAGACTTCCTACTTAAGGCATCAGCCACAACGTTTGCTTTCCCTGGATGATATTCAATAGTGCAGTCATAATCCTTGATCAGTTCTAACCACCTTCTTTGTCTCATGTTAAGCTTCTTTTGATCAAAGATATATTTCAAACTCTTGTGATTTGTATAGATGTGGCATTTTTCCCCGTATAGGTAATGCCGTCATATCTTCAACGCTTAAATAAATGCAGCTAATTCTAGATCATGTGTAGGGTAGTTACTCTCATGAGGTCTCAGCTGTCTAGAAGCATAAGCTATTACTTTACCATTCTCCATCAGAACACAACCTAACCCCTAGCGAGAAGCATCACAGTAAACCTCAAACTCCTTCCTGACTCCGGGAGTGCTAAAATAGGTGCAGTTATCAATCTTCTCTTCAGTTCCTGGAAACTCTGCTCGCACTTCTCATTCCACTCAAATTTATTATTCTTCTTAGTCAAACTAGTGAGTGGTAAGGCTATCTTAGAGAACCCCTGAACAAATCTCCTGTAGTATCTTGCTAAACCCAGGAAACTACGTACCTCTGTCATAGTCTTAGGTCGTTCCCATCTGACTATAGCTTCAGTCTTTTGGGGATCTACACTGACTCCTGCAGCTGATACTACATGGCCTAAAAACATGACCTGATCTAATCAAAACTCACATTTACTAAACTTTGCATACAATTGCTTTTCTCTCAAAGTCTGCAACACAGTTGTGAGATGTTCAGCATGTTTCCCTCTATTTCCAGAATACACCAGTATATCATCAATGAACACAATTACAAACTGGTCCAGTTAGGGATGGAAAATCCTATTCATCAGATCTATAAATACTACTGGTGCATTCGTCAAACCAAACGGCACCACCAGAAATTTATAATGTTCATACCTCGTTCTAAAAGCTGCCTTAGGTATGTCTGATTCTCTAACTTTCAGCTAATGATACCCTGATCTTAGGTGTATCTTCGAAAACACCAAAGCTTGTCTGAGTTGATCAAACAAATCATCTCTACGAGGCAAATGATATTTGTTACGTATTGTTACCTTATTTAGTTGACGGTAATCAATATATAACCTCATTGTGCCATCCTTCTTCTTGACAAACAAAACTGGCGCACCCTATGGAAATACACTCATTCTAATGTATGCCTTGTCTACTAGCTCCTGCAGTTGCACCTTTAGCTCCCTCAATTCCGACGGTGCCATACGATATGGTGCCTGAGAAATAGGCGTTGTACCAGGTACCAAATCAATAGTAAACTCCACCTCTCTATCAGGTGGCAAACTAGACAACTCCTTAGGAAACACATCTAAGAACTCCCGTACCACTAGCACATCTTCTGGCTTCAATTTTTCCACCTTCACTTCCGTCACATATGCCAAGTATGCTTCACAGCCCTTATTCAACAACTTCCTGGCCTTTACTGCCAAGATCACACAAGTAGGAAGAACTCTCCTTCTTCCTTTAAAGATCACCTCAACCCCATCGGCCTTCACTAACCTTACTTCTTTCTTAAAACAATCAACATTAGCGTGATACTTCGACAAAAAGTCCATGCTAAGAATAATGTCAAACTCTATCAGATTTAGAGGTAACAGATCAACTAGTAGCACCCCATTATCAATCAACAACTCGCAATCAAAATAGACATGCTCCATTGTTACATATTCACCAACAAGAGCATGTACTAATAAAACATCAGATAAAAGCTTTAAACTCTTATTCACATGCAAAGCAAATTCATGAGAAACAAATGAATGCATAGCTCCAAAATCAATTAACACATGAGCATTCTTAGAACAGACAATGAGCGCACCTGTCACCACATCTAGAGTCTCCTCGGCCTCCTGCTGCGTCATGGCATACACCTTTCCCTTCTACCTAGGTCTGCCTACCTACCCTTTCTGTCTGGCACCACTACTACCTTCACCAGCTTCTATTTCCTGTCTCGGTTGATTTATTGTTTGTGACATAGTTCTCTGTTCTGCCTCCCTTTCTGACCTTAGCTGAGGGCAATCCCTCTTGAAATGACCAGGCTAGCCACAACCGTAACAAACACCAGCCCCTCCTACACAATGTCTTAAGTGATGCTTACCACATGAACCACACAATGGTTTCCTTGCTACATTGGCTATGGATTCACTAGGTTGGCTAAACTGTACACCACCTGTAGGAGCTGAAGTATGAGGAAACCTTCCTTGACTTTTCCTTGAATCACCACCTCGAGGACCTGCTGCGAAATATGATCCACTTGACCGAGCTTTAAACTTTCTCTTACCAGAAACTCTTGGTACAAATCTTCGTTCCTCACCTCGACGAAACTGCTCTCGAGATGTACCAAATGTTTGCCCAGCTCTGCTTCCTCCCCGGTCTATCGTTATCTCTGCTAGACTCCTTTCAACTCTCAAGGTAGCTTCAACTAGCTTAGCAAAGTCTGCCCATTCTATACTCGACGTCATCAGAGTACGTATCTCACTACACAAGCCTTCCTCAAAATACTTGCACTTATTTACTTCTTTTGTTATCAATGCAAAGGCATACCTGACCAGTTCTGTAAATTTCTTCTCGTATTCTGCTACGGACATATTTCCTTGAACTAACCTTAGAAACTCGTTTCTCTTTTCATCACAGTAAGACTTAGGATAATACTTATCCTGAAAAGCCTTCCTAAAATCTTCCCACGTCAAAGAACCTGCATCTGTACTCCTATTTTCTATCTGGTGCCACCAATCCTCAGCCCCTTTCTAAAGCATATAAGTAACCACATCAAGTTTCCTGTCTTTAGAACAATGCATGACCCTGAAACATTTCTCTACCTGATTCAGCCATACCTCAGCCTCTGCAGGATTAGTAGTACCCTCAAACACCTAGGCACCTAAGGCTTTAAACCTTTCAATTCCGTACTTTTTCTTAGGATCCCCCTAAGCTGACTCCATGCTAGCTAGCAGTATCTGGGCTATTCTATTGAAAATTTTCTCTTCCATGTTCATATTCGCCTGAGGGTTACTAGACTCTCCCTCGGAGGTCTCCCTCATGTCACCAATATTGTGCGACGTCCTGGCATCTGCTTGCTTACCTCGTCTAGTCCTCCTGGGCATGTTTCTAAAACACATTATGATATCAATATATTACAAACTCATGATGCTCCTAACTACTATGCATGTTCTCACTTCCCCCAAAACCTTATGCTCTGATACCAACTTGTCACACCCCCTCTCAGGTATCCTAACCTAAGAGGAAGTGTGAGGACAGCGAACACCAACCCTCTTACGACATCCATTGTCAACCTTATACCTCGACCAATACCTAATAAGCAGTTTCATACAAAGATTAAACAACATACTCTTACTAGAGTTAAGCTTTCATACAGACATTAATTTACACTCAAAACCAAAGATTTGCATAAGTTCGTGTTCATCAAAATCACCCTTAACCCTCTATATGTACAACATAAAAGTAAGTTCAACTATTTACAATGCTCAAAATTCTCAAACGCTGATGTTAGTAGGCCCAGACGAGTTGTAATGTAGGCTAAGCACCACGGACTTGCTCGCTACCTGGAAAACAGAAAAACAAAGAAAGTATGAGCTAGGATGCCCAGTGAGTGATATATCTAGTAAAAACCTTTCTCAAAACTAGGAAGTTAATCAAACCAGAGTTACTCTATGATAATATGTGAATAACAACAATTTAGAGTCTAATCAGATATGATCATCACAGAAAAAAAAAATCATGAAAATTCAATTTATTTCAGAAACATTCTCCTCAGTTGAGGTGGAGCTTTGCTCAACGCTACTCAACGTAAAAAAAATCCTTAGTTGGGTAGTCTCGAAACACCCAACGTCGAAAATCCCTAGCTGTGTGGAGTAATCTCAACACAACAGCGTCTATATACCTCTATGTGCACATAGATATCATATCCTGGGTTACCCGAATACCTTCTCCGAGTCCTCTAGTACCGAGTTCCATACATGAGATTTAGGCCACCCACATGCCTTCTCCTAGTCCTTCAGCATTGGGGGCTATCTCAATACTCAGGTTACCCACATGCCTTCTCCGAGTCCTTCAGCATTGAGAACTACTTCTATATCCTGACTACCTACATGCTTTCTCTGTGTCCTTCAGCATTGGGAGTCGTCTCAAAACATTATTAAAAAACAATACGCTTTGAAAATAACATAATAAAAGTTCACGAGTTTATAACATTTCCAAATTTTTCCAAACTCATTAATAATCACTAATGCTTTTTCATGAAATCATAAGCTATTAAATAGCATACCTTTTATAATACTCGTTTAACAACTAGCATGCTTCAAATGATTTCCAATGTAAAACATATCATACGCACGAACATAAAAATACATACTTTTCTTTTCAAGAAAATCATCCTCATCGCACATTAAAACTCATGAAAAGCATAAACATATATACAAGTTTCCGAACATAATCGTATTTCATGAAACTTGGTTTAAAGTAAGCTCATTTTAAAATAAAATTGTCACTCACTACTTGTCCTGGGCTCTTAGTGGGTTATACGCCTTCCTAGCTCCTCTTGGCCTGAAATAATACGTTCCCTTTATTAGATTTCCTTGAAATTCCTTTTTACATCAGAAATAAGCCTTAGATATGCGTAATATTTATCCCCGAGACCAAACTACATAAAGAAAACCATCACCGAGATTATATTTCATGAAGAAATGCTCAACTGAGGCTATACTTCATTTAAAAGTTCATTAATAATCAAGATGTAAACCATTAGCGAGACTAAATTAGCAAAATAAGCCAAAACTAGCAATACCAGCGAGACTTAGGATGAGGGAGACTAGCAAGAGCCATAAACCAGCGAGATTTGTGAGATAGTTTTGACCAGCGAGACTAGCGAGACTAGTCTCGCTCTTGCTCGTTCACGCTTCCAGCACTGTCTATCCTTTCCAGATAGACTTGCTTCTTCCTGCTGCTATTCTCGCTACTACCCAAACTTCTAGCTGTTAAAAGTCACATTTCCAGCCTGAATTAGAACTTCTTTCCTTCTACAAACTTGTAGAGGAATATGTTTTCTAGCTTACCTCAAAATTTTGGAGCTTAGCTTCTCTTCATTTGATAGATTTTTGCAATTAACTTCGCCCTACTCCAGATCAGTCGAGAAATTCGTATCAGTCGATTCCACCTAAAATTTCACATGTTTCTCTTTATATTCAGCTCAACCATCCTTCACAAGAGGTGTTAGAAATTGAGTTAACTTACTAACTTCAAAATTCCAGCTTCAAACTCTACCTCTTCCACTTGATATTCATCAAACACCGAACCTTGTTTATTCTATATGACAGCAACCAAAGCTTCTGGTTCATCTTCAATTCTACCATGAAACCGGCCAAAACCTCACACGAAATTGCCCTCCACCCCTCAACATGCATCTGAAAGATCACCTAATTTTGAGACTTGGAGAATAAGAGAAACCCATCGGCAATCTCACCCACTTCAAAATTTAACCACCGACTTTCACTTTTCTTTTTCTTTTCTTTTTTTTTTTATATTTTTTTAATAATTTCCTTTTCTTTCTTTTTTCCTTTTATTTCCTTTCTTTTTCTTTCTTTCTTTTCTTTAGTTTAAATAAATAAATAACTAAATAATTAAATAATTAAATTAGTAATCCACTTTCTCCTCTTCTTCCTTTGATCTACAAGAGAAAAACAAAGTAGTCCACTTCGGTACTACGTACTTATGTTTAACACTTACAAGTTAAAGTAGGGTTTACATACCTAAACTTGATCCATTTTTATGTCAACACATAAAATTACAATATTCATCTTATAGCTAGGAGTTCTTAGTTTATTGGATTTAATAAATGCAATTCACATATTCAATAATAACTTTACTCAATAAACCTCTATAACAACTTTATTGAGAATAAGTTCCATAATTTACAAACTTCAAGAAGGCTTATTTGACGATCATGCTATGTTTGGTTGATGACACCATCATCGAGGTCACAGATGAAGAGACTATTGTTGGTCTGTGGTTGAAGTTGGAAAGTCTATACATGACCAAGTCTTTAACCAAGAAGTCATTTCTACATATGCAGTAAGGTATGTCTCTTTGAGATCATCTTGATCAGTTGAATAAAAATTTCTTAGATTTGCTTAATGTAGAGATTAAGGTTCATGATGAGGATGTTGCCTTAATTCTGTTGACATCTTTGCCCTCATCATATGAGATTTTCGTTGACTCGTATATTAGAGAGAAAGAAACTTTGACTTTAGAAGATACAGAATCCACATTGCTTACGAGAGAGAGGACTGTCAGCATACTATTGGTTCAGGTATAGAAAGCCAAACAATTGGGTTAGGTGCTATAGGCAGCAAGGGACGTGAAAATTCTAGTAAGCAAAAGTCGGACCAGAATCATAAATCTTTGAAGTCTAGGGGTTCTATAACGACTCAACTTCCTAGGACTTGAACTAGGTAGTCACCATATGCATGCATATATCTAAAACGACTATATTTCTTAATTTTACAAAATAACAAAATACTTTTTGATTAAAATAAAAATCTTTTAGAAAATCCAAATAACTGAAAATCTTTGATCGGGGTACCCCTTGTACAATTTTAATAAAAAAGCAAACTAGCATAAAACATCTGACCATGAGAAATTTTAAAAGAAAAAAAAAAGTTATGAATTCAAATGACATAACCAAAATTCCTAAAGATGAAAACATGAAATCTCTTGTGCAGAAGCATCTGACTAGTCCCAATGGCACCGTCAAGGTTTTCTTTCGTCATTCACAGAGGTGTTCTTTCCCTTACCTAAAAAATAAATCATGAAAAAAATGAGTACAAATTACTCAATAAGTAACCCTACTATCAGGGTCAGGCTAAACACGTATATCCAATAAGTGCATCAAACTAGTGGGACTTACATAAATAACTAATCCTGGATGGCCATCTAGTGAGTGATTTAACCCATCCTAACACACATCTGGTGGTCGAAAGCTCACGAACGTAGTAGGACACCCATCGACACCCAATAGCATAGTAGGAAATCTATAGGTCTTCAGTAATATAGTAGGAAACCCGAAGGCTTCAGGCAACATAGTAGGAAACCTGCCGACTTCTAATAACATAGTAGAAAACCCGTCGACTTCTGGTATCGTAATAGGAAACCCGTTGGCTTACGCTATCATAGTAGCATTAGGAGGGTAAATCGTCACTTTTCTGCTTACGTTAATTTCACATCATAAATCAATATCAAACATGTGCTAATATCATAATATTTATAAAAAGATTCTAGATTTAAGCAGCTCAATTTCACCCAAATTAAGCAAATTATTCAAAATTATCTACAATTGTTTGGCTTAATTACGGTTCCAGTACTAAGATTACCTACCTTAGGATTAGGTCCAAGCAACTAACCAAGCAGCTAATTCTCACAAAATTCTTGAATTAAAACTCTAGAACATAAATCCAAACTTAAATTAAGTTTTTAGGCTTGATTCCAAATACAATTTACTCAACAATTAAACCAAATAATCTTACTCAAAATGCAACTAAGTCACAATCTTCTTCCATGCTTCAAACAATGGGTCCAACCAAAATGGACCCTTTAACCCACTTGGATAGCTTGCTTCCGGTTCCAAAGTTCTTCGAAGCTTGAATCTAAAACCCAAACCTAATGGGTAACAACAATTAAAACCAATACCAATGGGTAATCATTAAATTACAAGAAAAACAATAGTACTTACCAAAACAGTCCCACCCTAACCAAATCTTGAAATCTCGGAGTAGCCCACAAAGAACGGATGATGCTAGCGAAGCTGAATAGTGAGAGAGAGGTTGGGTGGCGGCTTGCAAATGGCAAACCAAAACCACTGAAATTCAAGATTGGCTTAAATATATATATATACTTCTTTAAATTCTCTCTCTTTTCTTTTCCAAAACCCTGAATATATATATATATATATATTGCCCTTTTCCTTCTCGTTTTCGTTTTCCCAAAACAAAGCACAACTTATTTAATATAATCTTTCTCAACCCATCAAATCAATCTTTTCCAACCACTACTTAATAATTTAATTAACCAAAATATCTCCTAATAAATCAATTCCCCAACTTAAATTCAATTTCAACTTATCCTATTATTTTCTTAAATCAATCAAGTACTTAAATCTCACCCAATTCCAGATCTTCAAGTTAAATCCAACTTTTAAGTCTCCCACAAATAAATTCAATTTTTCATTAATTGAATTAAATCCAAATCTTTTATCATGATTACTTTAAATTGAATTATTTCTCAACATAATCCAATTAAGCCTCAAAATTCAAACAACTAACCAAGTAATTCAAGATAATTAATTTTTTTAAAAAAAATTACATGAAAATTTGGGATGTCATAGGTTCTAAGTCAGATGACATTTATCATTATTGTAAAGAAAAAGATCATTGAAGAACTGAGTGTCCTATGTTAAAAAGTTCGTAGAACAAAAAGAAAAAGAATGACAAGAAGGAAGCTTTTGCCTCTATTGCACAAGTTGAGATTAATCCTAAAGAAGTCGAGATTGATTCTGATGGAGATCTAATTTTAGTTGTGAATAAATTTTCACATTCTGATGATGTGTAGGTTCTTGATTCTAGGGCATCTTATGATCATGTGCTCAAATAGAAAGTGGTTCTCAACGAATTAGCAAATAGATGGAGGGAATATTAGTATGGCTAACGGTGCTGTGTGCAAGATAGTTGGAATTGAGCCAGTCAAAATACAAACACATGATGGTGTCTTCTACACTTTAGATGAGGTTAGACATGTTCCACTAATGACAAAGAGTTTGATATCTTTTAGTGTGTTCCATAGTAAGGGTTACAATTTCAGAGATAAACGTGGAGCAATGTACGTCTACAAGGGTTCTGGGGTGATTCTGAAAGGCATAAAATGTGGGACATTGTATTTCCTATTAGGTTCAATAATAATGGGCTGTGTTGTTGTTGCATCGTCTGTCGTTCACAAGGAGGATGGTCATATGAATTAAAAAGAGATGCAAATACTGTCAAAGAGGTATCTTTTGAGCAGGCACAAGGTGCAGGATCTTGAATTCTATGAACATTATGTATTTGGGAAGCTTCATTGCCCCAAGTTTCCAAGGGGCGTTCATCGTACAAAAGGGACACCTGATTAAACCCATTCGGACTGTTGGGGACCTTTTAGAGTTGAGTCTCTTAAAGGTAACAAGTATTTTATGTTTATAATTGATGATTACTCAAGAATGACTTGAGTATTTATGACGAAGAATAAAAGTGAAGCCTTCAAGAATTTCAAACAATGGAAGACTTTTGATTGAAAATCAAACTAGGAAGAAGATCAAAAATTTGTAAACTAATAATGGTCTAGAATTTTATGGGTCTGCGTTCAATGAGTTCTGTAAATCTGAGGGTATTGTTCGTCATCATACTGCTAGGGATACTGCATAGCAAGGTTTATGATTAAACCTAAGAATTTTCAACTTAGTCATTATGAAAAAAACAATATTCTATTAATATTTATTGGAGAAAGTTGGCGTATCATTAAATTATCATATGTGTGTGTGTGTTGCTACCTAATATTGTTAGGCCTCTTTTAATTAATTTGAATTAACATGTAAATTTGCATATTTTTACATGTTTATCCTATCATATTTTTGGTTGAAAAAAAAGACAAAAAAAGCAAAATTTTGAATTGAGATTTGGTTTACAAAATGCTCCAACCCATTTTGAGCTGAAACCAAGTTTAACAAAATTTCAAATTTGAAATAAAATTCATTAGAAAGAAATTTACAAAATGGAGTAAAGTTGTTGGGTTTTAAATACCCGTTTTTTTTCTCTTCAACAAAATAACTATACCTCAAATTCCCTCTTCTTTAAAAACTCTAGAGTCTCCATCCTTACATATATCAAGGGAGAGTTCCACACAAAAAAATTCTTTAATAATAATCCTCATTTGGTAATTATATTCTTGTTCTTATTTTTCTATTTTCATTTCTCTTACAATTATTTCTTTGAGCTTCTCTTCATTTACTTATATATATTTCTTCACATCTTGTTGTTTATTTATTTATTTATATTTCTTCTCTTTTATTTACTTATATATGTTTTATTAAACGTTTAATATATTCGTAAATATCATTGTTTATTTATTTATTGCTTTAAATTTATTATTAAATTTACATATTTAAATTAATCTCCTTTTTAGTAAAACTTTTCTTTAGTATTTTCAATACTTTTAAGTTTATTTCCAAATCGTTAATATTTAATCCCTTTGACGAATTTTGAGAAAATGTAATAACTTCTCACTTTCTTGAGGTGAAAAATTTTTCCTCAATTATAATATAGTCAAATTGACAAAATTTTTTCCGCTTATTTTATAGGATTATTGCTTCAAATATTGGAGTAATGAGGGGTAAAATAAGACATTACTTTTTAAAAAAATAATTAAAGAATATTTTCAATTCAAGATTTAAAATTTGACCACCCTTTGTGTTGTGGGATGCTAACACCTTGTCCATACACAAAATAACTCCCAAACCTAACTCTAGTTTTCGTAGACCATTTTTTTTTTTTGTTTTATTAAAAAAATGTTTACTTTACTTCGGTGTCTAATCACACCGTAAAAAATATTGGTGACAACTTTTTTTTTTTTATTTTCTTTCAAAGATTAAATACCAAATTAGGAGTTATCAATGAGATTAAAGACCATTCAATTTGTCGTTTTCCAAAAAAAAAAAAAAAAAAGTCATTCAATTTATTTAGCTATTAAAAAAGTGTAGATTTGTTTCCAAAAATCTATAGATTTTTATGATAAATTTGTATGTCTTTGCATCACATTTATGGTATAAATTAAACGAAAAACAAAATCAAATAGCATTCAATGTGCCAAAATTTATTGGGAATCATTCAAAGCATTCTATATCGTTAGAGCTGTAAATGGAATTCATCTATTGGCTAGCAATTCTTTTTAAGATTTTGCAAATTTCACAAATTATATATATGGCTTTGCAAATTTGGCAGATCTAGCTAATGATAATTTTTAATTATTTTCATTTTACCTTTATTTAAAAGAAGTCTAGAAATTATTGACTTTTATTACTATAGTTAAAAACTAAAAAAGACCTATTATGAATATATTTTTTTTAAAATTATTGTTGTTATCGTGACAGTCACTAAGATTGCAAATAAAATTTCATAATAAATGATAGAAATCACCATCATTAATAAACTTCAGTAAGGTTCCATACATATTTCTATCAACAAAATAAATATATTATAGACATTAATCAACTTTAATATCACTAGAGTTATAACAACAAAACAAATCTTTGATTGAACTAAACTGTCAATAATGTGGAAGAGTGACTTTCACTTATAGACTTCGATAAATATATAATTTGATCAACAATACAAGTTGATCAATGATAGATATTGTCTACTGATAAGATTTTAATACAAATATAATTTTAAGTTTTGCGATTTCATTTTTCCTATAGATGTAACAAACTCATATATTAAATTTAACAAAATAGAAATCAATTAACTGTGATAAATGATTTTAACAAAAATGTAAGTTTTCGAACAACAATTCTTAATTAGAGAAAAAAAAAAAGAAAAAAAAATTTGGATAGTAATCCACATCTTAATTAAAACTTTATGATGTAGTATAAAATTATGTAATCTTTTGTTAAAAAAAAAAAAAAAAAAAAAACCATATTTTGTTTTTGTCAACTTCACACTAAAATGAATTAGAAAAAAACTTGGCATTAAATTTTATCATTAATTAAAGACAAAATATGCATAACTGTTTAATCTTGATTTTCGCATTTATTTTTAACCATATTTTTCTTACAAACAAAAGATCAGATTAATACCAATTTTATTTTTAGTTATTTATTTTTTAAATTTATGCTTGTTTTTTTTTTCTATTCAATTTTTCAATAGTGAAATAAAAAATTGAATTATAACTCCTAGTTAAATTCTGAAAATCAAAGGAAAAAGTTTTAGAAAACTACGATTTTATTGGATTACAATTCGATTTTTACAAATTATACTTACTCTTTTATAACTTGTTTACCATGTTTTTTTTTTTCTTTCTTTTTTAATCTTTTCTAGCTATACACTTGAATTCTTAACCAAAATTCAAAAATAAAAACAAGTTTTTAAAGAATACTTCTTTTAGTATATTAAAAACTTTGCTTGGTTTTTGAAAAAATCATTGATGGTTATTAACAAAACAATGAAATCAATTGATGAAAGTAGTGTTTATAAACTTAATTTTCAAAAACCAAAACTAAGAAAACAAAAAATCAAATTGTTACCAAATGAACGGTGTCTTTTTTAGTTTTCAAAACTTCAATAACTTGGCTTTTGAAAGCATTATAGAGCATCATGAATAATAAAATGTAAAAACTTATGGATGGAAATAATGTTTATATAAATCATAATCTCCTTGCATTCATGTGCATTTATATTCTAAACATTTAAGGGCAATCTCTTCTCATTCATGTGCATTTATCCATTCCTATAAATACCCACAACCTTCTCCTACAAAAATCCATCAAATACTCTTTACCATCAGCTTCAAACTTGATCACAATGGCTAGGTCTCTCTTTTTCGTTGTTTCTCTTCTCCTCTTTGTGTTGATGTTGTCGATCACAGCGACAAGTTCACGGTTAGAGTTGGTCGGTGGCTATGAGCCAATAAAGAATATAGAGGATCAACATATCCAAAGCGTAGGAGAGTTTGCAGTGAATGAACACAACAAGCAAGCCAAAACTCAATTGAAATTCGAAAAAGTAATTAGTGGAACATTACAAATTGTGGCTGGGACCAACTACGACCTTCAATTAACAGCTCTTGAGGGGAATGTAAGCAGAATCTATGGAACCCTTATATTCACTGATCTAAAGAACGAGAACCATCTTATCAACTTCTATGACCTCTCCAACTAAGCTTCCTTTTGCTTCTCATCCATAACTATGTGTCACTAAGCTTTTTTTATCCTTTTTTTTTTAATCTTTTTTTTGTCTTTTTAATGTCACATGAATGTTTGGGATGTCCATGTTTTATTCATCATTGTCCTTTGTTAATTGAATAAATAATGCCATTGGTGGTAAGTACTCTTACATATATAGTTTCACTCTCAATTCCATCTAACTAATATATGTCCTTTGAAGCTAAACCTAAAGATAAGTTAAATGGATAAGAAATATGCATCCAAGCAAGAGGTCAATGTTTCAAATCTCCCTTCCCAAAAACATTTGTGGCTTGAAATAATTTTTTTTTTTTTTTTTATAGGAAATGGAGCTAAAA
Organism: Citrullus colocynthis; assembly: GCA_031780015.1. Lineage (NCBI taxonomy): Eukaryota > Viridiplantae > Streptophyta > Magnoliopsida > Cucurbitales > Cucurbitaceae > Citrullus > Citrullus colocynthis. The sequence continues at coordinate 3,172,022 of QLSR01000104.1, read as the reverse complement.
AATGCTATTGCTTAAATTTTTTCTTTATTGGTAAGGATTTGAATTTAAATAAGTTCAAAACATTAATGATTAAATTGAAATTTTGAAGAAATTAGAGACTAGATTCATTTGTCTAGTCCCACTTAATTTGTTCTCCAAATTAAAATCAATTCCAACCACAATTTTAAAATTTCAAATTAAATTAAAATCTTCAAAATATCTTGACCAATTTTTCCTTAAATTCCTAAATTAAACTCAAATCTTCAAACATGTTTGACTCATAATTTAAATTGAATTATCTAACCTAATAATTCAATTTTAGCCTCAAAATTTAAAATGACCTAATAATTCAAGATAATTAAATTAAAAATTCTTAAAGTTCGGGATTTCACATATATGTAGCCATTACTTTTATGCAATAAACTATAATGATAAATTAATTGCAAAATTTAAATAGTCCAAGAGGGATATAGAAAATGACATCGAAAATTTTATAGTGGTTTGGAATCCTTACTGCACTCCCCAAAGTTTGCGAGTTCAATAGCAAAGTCAATTTTTTCCATGGATAATGATCAAATTGTTACAACTACTATTTTTTAAGATCAAAAGCGGCCTCTTAATAAAGTGAATTTACAAATGTTAAAGAGCACTCTTATAACTCTCTTAATAAAGTGAATTTACAAATGTTAAGAAACTATTCCTTATGACATAAAATATCTCTCTAAGAATAAGATGGAAAAAAAAAAAAAAAAAAAAGAAAACTAAAGCTTAAAAAAAACAACGGAGGCTTTGTGTTTTATAGGGGATTGAAAGCAATATAAAATTGTTGTCAAAAAATTTGGGTCTTGGATATTGGTAAAATTAAATCAATGGTGGAGATTTAAAAGTAGTAATAATATTCTTTTTTAGGAATTAAGCAAGTGCTGAATTTATTATTATTATTTTTTAATTTTTATACTCAACTTAGCACACAAACATTGTACAATATAATAATATTTTTTTAAAAAATTGTTTTCTTTTAATACCCAAGAAAAATCAAAAGTCCACCATCTATCACTTCTCCGTTACTCCACATGTCACCTTTGAATTGGTCCATATGGATGAAAATTTCTACCACATCATCACCTTGGGGTTTTTTCTTTGTTAAGCTTATTCAGCTATATTTTTTTTCGTTTTAGCTCTGATTTGAGTGATTCAAATTGCTTTGGACTTGTTGTTCTAAGCTCTACACAATGAAAACTTCAAAATACTATGAAAAATTTTGCCACATCATTATCTTAGGTATTTTCTTGGGTACACATGTTCCGACTATATCTTCTTCATTTGAGCTCCGATTTAAGTGATGCAAATTGCATTGGAATTGCTATATATAATGGATACTTCAAGATATTAAAATTGTTAATGAATAAAATTAAGTTTGTTACAATCAAAATATTAATTAATTAATTGAATTAAAATTAATTAATTTAAGATTACGACCCAAAAGGCTAACATAAGACTCTTTTGAAACATAGTTCATTGACAAGATTGCATAGGAAGAACGTAAGGATGGCCCAATATGATCCTTTAAACAATTTAATTAATGTAGGTTTGTGTAGCAAGATAAGATAATTTGTGTCTCTATTGTGGATAGGTGTCACAACCTTAATGCTTGAGCAAGGTGCAGTTGATGCAGGCCTTAAACCAACCAACGCCATGATAGCGCATGAATAGCGCACATTGGTGAACAGCTAGGCATGCAGCAGGTTGACAGGAGGTTAGCCAACCAATGGGTGGTGGACATGCGAGTTGGCACATCACAATCCATGGCATAGTGTGAACAAGCGGCCCACGCTCCATGCGATGAGACGACACGAGCCCGCGCGTAGGGCCGAGCAGCGTGCATAGGTAGACCCGTGCCACGTGCTTTGAGGTTAGCACGGTTAGGTGCACGTGGCAGTAGACACACACGCCAAACAGCGCACATGGGTAGTGGGCCCAAAGGGAGCAGCGCAAGTGGGTGGAGGGGCGCACACACGCCAGGTTTAAGAACTGGCTTATAATACTAAGTGTTGGGACAAGGCAAGTGTAATGTGGCCATGCGTTGTTAGAGAAAAGTAGCTGAGAGTAGAAGAGTTAAGCATGGGCTAAGACTATGCGTTGATGAAAGCAGAGAAGAGCATTGTTCATTTGAGTGACTATGCGTTGAAGGTGAAAACACGAAGAGTTATGAGCTGAAGCAGTCACTTGCGTTGGAAGAGAAATTGATCATTGGCGGGGAAGGAAATGTTTTTGAACTACCATCCGTTGGTAAGGTTGCATGCGTTAAGGTCTCCATGCGTTGGAGACAGATATAACTGATTGAGTTGTATGCGTTAAAGGTAGGAGGCGTTAAGGGCACCATGCGTTGGTGGCTATCTAGTGAGGGTGTTGATAGTAGGCTGCGCAATGCCTTACCTTGAATTGAGAAAGGAAAACCTCGCACGCCAGCTTGCATAAGAGAGTTAAGTCGGCAATATATATAGGTGAGTAAATTGAATATTTTATCATTTTTAGACATTTTTGAGAGATTAAGTCAGTTCCATTTTTCAGACGAACTACAAGAGAAGAAGAAGAAGGTGTTTTGTGGATTTTGGATAGAAGCCTACTCATTTTGGTATTGAAATCTAAGCTGGAACAGAACGTTATTTGTGGACGCACAAACTGGACAGTATCGGATGTTTGGAGTGAAACGAATCGAGGAGATCGAGTCTAAGATTGAAATTTTAAGGTTAGTAAGCTAACTCAATTCTGAACAACTTTTATGAAGGATGTTTGAGTTGAAATGGAATAGATACATGTAAACTTTTAGCTGAAAGTGACTTATAAGGAATTTGTGTGCAATCTGTAGTAGTGTGGAGAAATCTTGCAATATCTGAAGAACAAAGACAAGTTAAGCCACAAAAATTTAAAGTAAGCTAGAAAACACATTTCTCTACAAGTTTGTAGAAGGAAAGAAGTTCTAAATTTGGCTAAAAATCTGACTTTTAATCGATAGAAGTGAGAACAAAAGGAAAGGAGGAAACTCTGCTGTCGGGTGTCGCTAGAAAGCTGATATTCCTGAGAATTGGAGAGTGAGTAGCAAGACAAATCTCGCTGGTGGTATTGCAGAGCTTTTTGTCTCTCAAATCTTGCTGACTCTTGCTAGGTATCACTCGTCAGGTAAATCACGCTAGTCTCGTTTATCTTGGTGCGCTAGTATCGTCTCCTGTTGGTAGTATCGCTAGTAATCTCGCTGAAATGTGGGAGTTTCGTTAGTAGTCTTGCTTATTAAGTTCACTTTGGAAAAATGGGAGGCTTGGTGATGAATCATGATTTGAGTTTAATTATGCAAACTAAATGACCAAATAAAAGAGGCGTAATGTAAGGAAAAATGTTTATTTCAGGCCAAGAGGAGATAGGAAAGGCGTATAATCCACTCAAGGCCTAGAAAGAGCTGTGAGTGACACTTCTTTTCTTGTTTCAACGATTCCATTGTACATGTCAATTTGGTTTCCTAATTTATTTATGATTTGACGATATTAAAAAGTATGTTTATGAAATGTTATTGATTTATGAATTGCCCTGTTTTCTCATGAAAGATTTGACTATGAACTGTTTTGTATAAAGTATTGCATTCCTTAAAGGAAAAATATTTTAGAGGAGACTCAGTGCTGAAGGACATGGAGAAGGCACGTGAGCTTCCCCGGGACCCAGTACTGAAGGACATGGAGAAGGTACTTGGGCAACCCGCCATATTCCTATGTGCACATAGAGGTTATATGCTGGTGCGTTGAGTCTTGCTCCGCATCGAGCCTTATTGGTTTTCGACGTTGGGGTGTTGAGTTTTGCTTCACATCAACTAAGGAAAAGTATTGTAATCGTACTGTTTTATTTACGAATTGCTGGAAAACCATGTATGATTTGATAAGGGCATTAAAACGTGATTTAATCAATGAAAATGAGACGATTCTATGTTTTACTCATGTTGTCAGAAATTGTTTAAATCCTGATGATTTTCGAACTAAATTAGGTTGTTAAAAATTAGTCACTCACTGGGCTGTTAGCTTATGTTTTCAAGTTCTTCTTTCCCCTCCAGGTAGCAAGGACGTTCCTGGTGCTTTGCCTATTCCAACTTGCCCTGCTTAAGCTTCGAGTTTTTCCAGAATTTTGTCCTGTTTTGAAGTGTTGCATGTATGTAAAACCTTATATAGGTGACATGTAGACCTAGTTGTACATTTATTGAGAGTCGAAACATGGTTTTGTATAAGGGCTTATGAATAAATTGTAAATTTGAATTTATTGATATGTATATAACTTCCTATATGTTATGGTTGAAATGTATTAAGGAGAGATATGTATGTTGTGAACAGTACAGGAGAAGTGTGTAGTAATGGATGGTATGCGTCACAAAAAAGGGTGATGTATGCTAACCTCACATCTCCTTTCAGGTTATGTAGGCAATCTGGGAGGGGGTGTGACACTAAGCGGACACACAGGTGTCCCAAGTGTGTGAGCGACAGGCAAACACACATGACAGTGTGTAAGAGGTGCAGGCCACGAGGCTCACCTAGCAGTTTGGGCACACGTGCACGACGGTGCACCCTAACGAGATCGAACACTTCGGGAGTTGCTCAAGCACAACCATAAACCACGATTGTGGACATGAAAGAGTGAGAAGGTGGATTCATGATTTTAGAACAGCGAAGGGGATGGATCCTACTATTTTGGGGGAGTGGGAAGTTACCCCACCAAAATTGAAAAGTGGATACCAAAAATAAGAGTAGTGAGAAGTTGTGGAGAAAAAGTAGGAGAATGTGGCCATGTCCCTTCCTAAAATGTAGGAAGACATGGGACATGGAGCGTGGCTCTATTTTCTAGGGTAGTGGGCGGTTACACCTCGCTAAGAGCCACTCCCCCACATTGCTCTCCTACACGATCTCCCTCCCACTCCTATATAAAGGTAAAACTTGGGAGTCGCCCAAGGGCACCGAAATTAGCCAAAACACATCTCACAAGTCTAATAGTTTTTCCGGTAGAGTGTAATCTTGTCAACGAGCTCCTAGCTCCATCCCTTGTAAGTAGTGGTTTTGATATAATAAAATTATATTTCTACTATACTTATGTGTACTATCCTTACTCTTCTTGAGAGCGTTCAAAAGGTGTTGGCCTTAGGGGAAATTTGGGAGGTGTTCTAGCCAAACTCGGGTGTATTTGGGTCAAAACGAAGGCTGGCCAAGGAGGAGTCCTTGGCGCTGCACGGGGAAATTCTACGAAATATTACGCACCACGTTTCTAAACCTGTAACAAGTGGTGTCAAAGCCTAGGTTCCACCGAAGGGAACCTCAGACCCAGTTTAGTTAACGAGATTTTGTTGTGCTTTGCTACGTTGGTAGGTACCAGAGTCCATACTTCGTTCTACCCAAACCTCATTCAAGATGAAAGCAACACAAGAAGATCTAAAAAGGGAAATGAGACAAGGTGAGGACCTCCTAACCCAAGGACAGAACCCCTGTCCACCCCTTGGCAAGGGGACAGGGACATCAAAATGCGTCTCTAGGGAGCTCATGAATTAGAAGGCAACCTCAGACCAATGCCCCACGCACCTTCTGGCCAAAGCAGCCGGCACCTCGACGCCCCCTGGTCGAACCCCTCGTAGACTCATCTATGTTTCGATCTGGGTGAATGATGTCCTCGTATCTACCATTTTGGATATGAGGGCCACCAATAATTTCATGGCCACAAGGATGATTGACAAGCTAGGAGTAACCTTGTAACAATGTGACGCTCGCATCAAAACGGTTAACTCCCTTACCAAGGCAGCAAGAGGCACGACGATGGTTACCCTAGAGCTCGGTCCATGGAGAGATCGGAGTAGATTCACCATCCTGCCCCCTAGATGACTTTGACGTGATATTGGGAATGGAATTCCTTGTTAAGGCTAAGGTGTCCCTTATGCGTTACCTAATGGGGGTGCTGGTCTCAGATGAGATGACCCCTTTCTTCGTACCAACTATGGAGATCAAAGTGGATGGTTCCCCAAGACACAAGTTGATGTGAATCTAATAGTTCAAGACCGGGATGAAGCAAGGCATGCTCGCTTACATGGCAACCCTGTTAGAAACAAAGCCACTTAAGTATGAGGAAGTGCTTGCTCCAGTGGCTGAAATCCTTGGCAAATTTGCAGACGTGATGCATCCCGAATTGCCAAGGACACTTACTCTCTAATGAACCATAGACCACAAGATCGAACTAGAGTCTGGAACCAGGCCGCCATCAAAATCACCCTACCGTATAAGTCCTTTGGAACTAACAAAACTCTGGACTTAGTTGGAGGACCTCTTGGACGCAGGTTTCATCCAACCCTACAAGGCCTCCTACAATGCCCCATTATTGTTACAGAAGAAGCAGGACAGATCCCTGTGTATGTGCATGGATTACCGCGCACTGAGCCGAGAACAAATACCTAATCCTAAATGCCACAAATTTGTTCGACCGACTTTCTAAGGCCAACTACTTTACCAAGCTGGACCTTAGATCTAAATACGGGCAAGTGTGCATTGCTGATAGAAACGAGGGAAAGACAACATGTGTGGCCCAATATGGAGCCTATGAGTTCCTAATGATGTCGTTTTGGCTGACGAATGCCCTGACAACCTTCTATAACTTGATGAATGACGTCCTATATGAGTTCCTCGATGACTTGGTGGTCATTTACTTGGACGACATTGTCATCTATAGCTCAACCCTTGGGGAGCATCTAACACACCTAAGGGAGGTTTTCACAAAGTTATGTGAGAACCTGCTCTATGTCAAGAAAGAGAAGTGGGAGTTCTGTCGTGAAGAAGTAATGTTCCTTGGACAATGGGTGAGACAAGGCAAGATCAGGATGGATGAGAGGAAAATCAAGGCAATAATGGATTGCACCATCTCCAGAAAGGTACTCGACTTGAGGTCCTTCCTCGTATTAGCTAATTATTATTAATGATTCATTTAAGGATACTAAAAAAGGGTTAGTCCACTAACTAACCTGCTGAAGAAGAATGCTAAATGGGAGTGGAGCGAGTCGTGCCGGAGAACCTTTGACAACATTAAAGTCGTTCATGCCTCCGAGCCCATACTAAAGTTACCTAACTACGACATGCCCTTCGAAGTGTTCACTAACGCATCAGATCGAGCCATAGGGGGTGTCCTTGTCACACCCTCTCCCAGATTACCTTATTCAACCCGAGAGAAGATGTGAGGACAATAAACATCACCCCTCTTGTGATGTATACTGTCCATCCTTACCTGATTAACCTGTTAAATTATTTCATACACATCTACTCATAGATTCAAAGCCATAAGAACTTATGCTTATGCAATTTAAACATTCCAACATATTCACAATATACTTATACAACATCCCATCTCACATCCCAACAAATGTACAACTAGGTTTACATGCCACCTATATAAGGTTATTTACACATACAACAATCACAAGATAAATTGTTTCTGATAACTCGAAGCTTAAGCAGGGTGAGCTGGAGTAGGCTAAGCACCGAGAACGTCCTTGCTACCTGGGTGGAAAAGAAAACATGGAAAGCATGAGCTAAAAGCCCCGTGAGTGACTAGTTTTGTAAAACTGTCTTTGGTTCGAAAACCAACAGGGTAAAATCGTTATCACAATACGTATAAAACATGGAATCAACTCTTAATTATTGGAAAAACATGCTCAAATGCCTTTGCCAAATCATACATGATCGTTTTAGAAAAATCATACAGAAATCAAGATTAGTTTTGCAATCTTTTCCTTAGTTGAGATGGAGCAAGACTCAACGCTCTTAACGTCGAAAGCAACCTTAGTTGGGGTGGAGCAAGACTCAACACACCCAACGTCGAAAACAAATATTTACCTTAGTTGAGGCAGAGCAAAACTCAACGCACCCAACGTCGAAAACAAATATTTACCTTAGTTGAGGTAGAGCAAAACTCAAGGCACCTGATGTCAAAAACCTCTATGTGCACATAGGAATATCTCGGGATGCCCAAGTACCTTCTCCGAGTCCATCAGTACTAGGTCCCTAGTTACAGGGCTGCCCACATGCCTTCTCAAATGTCCCTCAGCATTGGGTCCCTTAGAAAACGGTTCTAGAAACAGGTATGTTTCGCATAAATAGTTCATTGTAAACACCTTTCATGGAAAACAGAGCGTTTCTCGATAAAAAGCATCTTATAAACATGTTTTTCAACAATGCCTTCATGCCATAAAATCGAGTACAAGCATTCATGCCATAAATCAAATATAAGCAGCCATCATGATTTTCAAGTCATCATAAAAGTACATTTTATACGGAAGCCTGACTAAACATTTTAACTAAAATCATTTAGGAAAAGGAAAGTGTCACTCACAACTCATCCTAGGCCCTGAGCGGATTATACGCCTTTCCGAGCTCTTCTTGGCCTATAAATACACATTTCTCACGTTAAGCTTTCCTTAAACTTCTTTTACATGATCATTAAGTGTGCATAATTAAACTCTAATCATGTTTATCACTGAGACTCTCCTTTTTCCCAAAGTAATCATAATAAGTGAGATTCTGTGTCACTAGTGAGATTACCAGAGAGATTCCACATTTCTAGCGAGATTATTAACGAAAACACACAACAGGACACGGCATTAGTGACACCAGGATGAGCTAGACTAGCGAGATTGACCTAAGGAGCAAGACCTAGCGAGACCCAGCGAGATTTGTGAGACAGAAAACCCCCCTGCGCCCCAGCGACACTCTTCTCGCTACTTACACTTCAATTATTCAGTGATACTGCAATACTAGCGAGATTCGACAGCCACAGTTTCCTCCTTTCCTTTTGTTCTCACTTCTACCTGGTAAAAATTGCATTTCCAGCTAAATTCAGAACTTCTTTCCTTCTACAAACTTGTAAAGGAATAGATTCTCTAACTTACCTCGACATTTTAGAGCATGATTCTTCTCCGTTTGAGAGATATTCTTAAATAACACCCAGTTGCTCTCAATTGCCCAGCAAATCAATAGCAATCATTTCCACCTACAGTTTTACATGTTTCCCCTCAAATTTAACTCAAACATCCTTCATAGAAATGGTTAGGAATTGAGTTAACTTACTAACCTCAAAATTTCAGCCCCATCTTCCACTTCCTCAGCTCGCACTTCTCCAATGAATAGACCATGCTCGGATTTCACGACCACAATCAAACTTCCTATTTCGGCTTTAGTTACAACACCAAAACGAATAGAATTCCACTCGAATTGGACGTGAACACAATCAAACTACCTTCCCTCGTTGTTTGTCTGAAAAATGGAATCGACTCGAGCTCTGGAAAGTGTCTAAAATGATTAAATATTTGACCCAGTCATATATATATGCTGCCGACTTAACCTCCATTTCATTCCTTTTTAAGATAAGTTGGCCAGCATAGACTCTTTCACCATCATACCAACACATAGCCACCCTCGACGGAACCTACCTTCAATGCCCATATCAACCATCCACACACAACTGCCTTCAACACATGAGGACCATTAACGCATAATTGCAGTGCAACGTATAACCTTACCAATGCATGGTAGGTCCAGTACAACTTTTCCCCGCCAAGTTCCAACTTCCCTTCCAACGTGTGTGACACCTTTAACGCATGGTGACACCTTCAACACATAATAGCTCTACCAAAATATAACAACTCTTCTATCTCACCAACGCATAGCCGTGGCCAACACTAAAAAATTTTTGCTCCTTCACTCTCTGCCGCCACTTCTCTTTTCAACGCATAACACATAGACTTCTTCTTAGCTTGCCTACTCCCTAAGGCAAAGCATGTCTTACAAGTTAGGGCTTACAGTCCTGGTGCAGGAAGGACACTTCATTTCCTATGAGAGCCAAAAGCTTAAGGAGGTCGAACATAGATACTTGACTCATGAGAAGGAGATGACAGTCGTAGTATGCTGCCTCGATGTGTGGAGACATTACCTCTTAGGCACCAAGTTTGTCTTATACACAGACAACATGGCAAATACCTACTTCACAACCCTAAAAAAGTTGACGCCCAAGCAGATGAGATGGTAGGAATTCTTAGCAGAATTTGACTTCTTCTAGATCCACAAACCAAGAAACCAGAAGATGCCTTAAGCCGCAAGCAAGTAAGTAAATATGCTGCTGCACTTACTATGGTGGAGACCAACTTCCTTGACCAGTTACGCAAGCAAGCCAAGACCAATACTGCCTACATAAAACTACTAAAGAAAGTAGAGGAGGGAGTAGTGGGGAGATATTGGCTTGAAGATGGATTGATGCACACCAAGGGAAATCGATTATATGTCCCTAGTGGAGGTGGGTGGTGAGGCAAATTATTGAGGGAGACCCATGACCCTCAATAGGTAGGACACCTGGCAGTGGAATGGATGATGGGCCTCTTATCCTGTTCCTACTACTGGCCCAAAATGTATGAAGACGTGGAGGCCTATGTCAAGACATGTCTAGTGTGCCAGCTAGACAAAACCGACAGAAGAAGGGAGGCTAGGTTGCTACAACCTCTCCCCGTTGTTGAGAAATCATGGGATTCGATGTCCATGGACTTTATTATCAACCTACCAAGAGTTGATGGACTCGCCTCCATCCTCATAATAGTGGAAAGATTCTCAAAGTACGTTGTGTTCATCCCAGCACCAAATGTTTGTATTGCCGAGGTGGCGGTAGAGCTATTCTTCCAACACGTGGTAAAGTTCTTCAGACTCCCCAAAGACATTATCAATGATCGGGATGCTCGGTTGACTAGACGATTTTGGCTAGCCTCTTCAATTCCTTAGGTTCAGAATTGAAATTCTCCACAACTAAGCATCTTCAAATTGATGGTCAGATCGAGCAAACTAACGCTCTCTTGGAGTAGTACTTGGGACACTATGTTATGACAAGCCAAATAAATTGGGTGAGCTTGCTAGATACTGCCCAATTCTGTTACAATATCTAGAGATTCTCAGCAACTAGCTAAAGCCCAACGGAGCTGGCCACCAAGCAACAACCTTTGTGTCCTCAAGAGGTTCTAAGGCAGCACATGAAAGGAAAGTGCCCTGCCGCCTATCGCTTTGCTCGTGACAAGCAAGAGCTGATAGAATGAAGAAATATGCCGAAAAAGGCAGGAGGCCTTTGGAAATCGAAGTGGATGAGCTCGTGTTACTGAAACTAACCCCTCAGATGTGGAAGAAACTCTAAGGGAAAAGTGTGCACAAAAGCTAAGTGTCGAAGTACGACGGGCCCTTCGAAGTAGTGTAGCAGATAGGCCAAGAAGCCTGTTGTTGGAAATTGCTAGATCGACTAAACATCCACCCGAGTTTTCATGTAAGCTTCCTCAAATTGTTCTCCCAAGACCTATTGAACATCAATCACCAACAAGCGAAGTGAGCCTCCATAGTTATCCAGAAACAATTTGACAAACAGGTCGAGAAAATCCTCGATCACCAGACCGTGTGGATGAATAAAAAGAATAGACGAACATATTATCTGGTAAAGTGGAAGAACACCAGCGAGGAGGAAAACTCATGGGAGAGGGACGTGACTCTATAGCAATTCGAAGAGGAAATCCAGGAATACTGGAAAAAGACGGAGTCGATGAGGACGTCGGCTTGCTCAAGCGAGGGAGGTTGTCGCAACCTTAGCTCTTGAGCAGGGCACGGTTGGCACGGGCCTTGCACCAACTAATGCCATGATAGTGCATGGGCAACGCATGTTGGTGAAGAGCAAGGCATGCAACAGACTGACACGAGGTTCGCTAACCCAAGGGTGGTAGACATGTGAGTCGGCGCATCACAACCCATGACACAGCGTGGGCAAGCGACCCTTGTCCCGTGCTATGAGGCGGTACAAGCATGTGTGCAGGGCCGAGCAGTGTGGGTAGGCAAACCCATGCCACATTCTTTGTGGTAGCACGGTGAGGCGAGCATAACAGCAAACACGAGCAGTGAGCTCGAAGGGAGCAGCAAAGGTTAGCGAGGCACGCGCATGTTAGGCGGACACAGAGATGTCTTAGGTGCACGTCAAGCAACGGCGACATGTATGCATGCACAAGACAGTGCGTGGGATGTGCGAGCTACGGCACTGACCTGGTAATTCGGGCACACATGAACGGCGGTGCACCCCTATGAGCCCAAACACTTTGAGAGTTCTTCAAGCATGTCCATAGACCACGATTGCTGGCATGAAAGAGTGGGAAGGTGGATGCACGATTTTAGGACACCGAAGGGGATGGATCCTACTATTTTGGGAGAGTGGATTTCAAAAATAGGAGTAGTGGGAAGTTGTGGAGAAAAGATAGAAGAATGTGGCCATGTCCCCTTCCTAAATGTAGGAAGACGTGTGACATGGAGCGTGACCCTATTTTGTAGGGTAATGGGCGGTTACATCCCATAAGGGCCACTTCCCCACATATTTCTTTTACATGATCTCCCTCCCACTCCTATGTAAAGATGAAACTTGGGAGTTGTGCAAGGGCACCGAAATTAGCCAAAACACATCTCAAAAGACCAGTAGTATTGGTATGAGATTCTCTCCTTGCTTAGTATTTCGTAGAGTGTAATATTGTCAACGAGCTCCTAGTTCCATCCCTTGTAAGTAGTTGTTTTTATATAATAAAGTTATACTTCCACTCTACTTGTGTGTGCTATCCTTACCCTTCTTGAGAGGGTTCAAAAGGCATAGGCCTTAGTTGGGGTGTCCAAATGACCCGACAACTCGAGCAACCCAGACTACCTAACCTGAATAATAAGGGTCAGGTTGGGTTAGTTTAAAATTTGGGTTAGGTTGGGTTAATTTTTTTTTTTTTTTTTTTTTTTGTTTTTTTCGGGTTGGTTGGGTCTCGGGTTGCAATTTTGAAATTCAGGTTAACCCAACCCAACTCGAATTTCTAATATTAATATATATATATATGTATGTATGTATATATGTATGTATGTATGTATGTATGTATGTATGTATTAGTTTAAGTTAGTGTTAAGAACTATTTTATATTTTTTTCTTGGATCAATGTATTTTTACTTTATCTTGGATCAATTGATATGTCAATTAGTGTTTATTGATATGCTAATGTGTTTTACCAAAAAATAGGGGGAAAAGAAAAGAAAAAAAACACACACACACAACCCGACAACCCAACCCAACCCAACCCAAATTTNTTTTTTTTTTTTTTTTTTTTTTTTGTATTTTTCGGGTTGGTTGGGTCTCGGGTTGCAATTTTGAAATTCAGGTTAACCCAACCCAACTCGAATTTCTAATATTAATATATATATATATGTATGTATGTATATATGTATGTATGTATGTATGTATGTATGTATGTATTAGTTTAAGTTAGTGTTAAGAACTATTTTATATTTTTTTCTTGGATCAATGTATTTTTACTTTATCTTGGATCAATTGATATGTCAATTAGTGTTTATTGATATGCTAATGTGTTTTACCAAAAAATAGGGGGAAAAGAAAAGAAAAAAAACACACACACACAACCCGACAACCCAACCCAACCCAACCCAAATTTGGGTTGGGTTGGGTTGGGTACCCTATTCGGGTTGCCAACCCGACCAACTCGAATTTTCGGGTTGGTCCAAAAAATACTCCCAACCTAACCCAACCCAACCCGTGTACAGCCCTAAGCCCTAGAGGAAATTTGGGAGGCATTCTAGCCAACCTATGGTGTATTTGGGTCTAAATGAAGGCTAGCCAAGTAGGAGCCCTTGGCGCCGCACGGGAAAATTTCTCAAAATATCCTGCACCATGCTTCTTACATGGTGACAGTAGGTAACATGAAGGTTGTTGCAAAAATTTCATCCCCAGCTGGAATAGTTATTATGATTGACTATATCATTTTGATCATCCATTACCTCATCGTGAAGTAATTGTTTGTGTTCTTTCATAAATAGTTCATAGGGCGGCAAGTGAATTGGTTGTATAATCCTAACTTGTGTATCATTGTACAAAATTATTGGAGAATTTATACATGCCTATATCATATAAACATAGCTATATTGCGAATCGTTACTCTGACACTCAGCTCAACCACCAAAATCTACATTGATCATATTTATAAACAAAACATATGTATGAGATTATATTATATAAACAAGGTATTACCATTGAAATAACATATAAATGAACTTTGAACTACAAAGGTGCGATCAATCCATAAGTTGAGCAAAATGAATGTTGTAGGAGTGAGCATGATAGGCCGAAAAATTGAACTGATTGACCAAAACCAATCGGACTAAAGGCGGTCAATTGGAGAAAGAGAAGAGACTCAATCCATTTTTTAAAAAAAAATTCAAAGAATAAAATCGATCCACACCAACCACCAAACCACCTGAAGATCGATTTGAACTCAATGATTGAGGTTTATTTGAACATTTACTAAATCGATCATAGTTGGTTTGGTAGTAGTTTGGTTGGGAATCGACTCCAACTGACCATTGCACACCCTAGAATGTTGTATCTCAAAAGTAGTATGAAAAATAATTAAAGGAAAAAAAATTTGAATAGGAAGTTTTAAATAGTAGAGAAATACAAGGAAAGTGGCGATAGAGAATGTAATTAAGTAGAAAAAAATACCATTTTCTATTAATACTAATTTAATGAAAATTATATTCATGAAACTAAAGGGAATTGAATCATGGCGGAAGTGTGTGATCTCGTTCTTTGATTTCTTGAAAGAATTGGAAAAAACAAATAAAGATTTTGTTGATACCTTCGCCAATCCATAATTTCAACAAAATATCTCCTCGAACTGATAGTCTTCTCCTTGTATTCTTCCTTTTCCAAGAGATTTTTCTTGCTATGACTTTGGTAAGGATCCGGTTTGTGGGAACTACGTCTTTAAAGAATATAGGGAACATGAAGAAGAATTTTCTTAGAACTTTTCTAAGAAAATTGAGAGAATTTCTAGAGGAAGAATTAAAGTAATCGTAGAGATTATTCTTCTAGAGAGGTGTGTACTATGAGAGCTTCCAAAGACCCTATTTATAGAACTCTATAGGTTACTCCTAATGACCTCTCCACATAGATTCTAAATTAAATATTTAATAATATTCAATATTAATAAATATTTATCCAAATAATATCTCATATTAAATAGTTTAAAATATTTAAATCTTATTTAATATTTATTTTCTGTAGAATCTTTAATTTGAATCTCATCCAAATTAAATAATTAATTATTTGAATCCAATTCAAATTAATTTTTTCTCTCTATTTATTTATATGAATTTCATCCAAATAACTAATTAATTATTTGAATCATATTCAAATAAATTAATTCTCGATATTATAAGGTTATTGTTTGAATCTTATTCAAATAACCTTTATAATAAATCATGTAATTAATTGTATCAAATAGAATTAATATTTTCGCTCATAAATTTAAACATTTCAAATTTTTCTTTCAACATTGTTGATCCTTGTTGGTCTGTGGTGAGCTAGCAAGGGGACCTTATGAACCTACAAATTATAAGCTCGTATGATCAAAGATTAATTAATTAAACTCTATAATTAAATTAATCTTCATTCATTAACTACAGAACAAACTACTATAGACCCATAGTTGAACTCTTATGCACTGTAGGACAAGTTGTGTCCATGGATATAATTAGTATAAGCATGACGATCGTTAATTACCTCTTATCCTTAAGTACCACTGATTTCTCTAATGAACAATCTATTTATGATCCAACCATAAACTAAGTCCTTCTTGGGCCAGTGAGAGGGTGGGGCTTTTTGTTCATGGATATAATTAGTATAATTACAGCTAGGTCAAATGTCTGTTCTACCCTTATAATTACCTCTTATCCTTAAGTACCACTGATTTCTCTAATGAACAATCTGTTTATGATCCAACCATAAACTAAGTCCTTTTCAGGCCAGTGAGAGGGTGAGGTTTTTTGTTCAAGACTCGAACTCAGCAGTTAAGAGAACTACTCATCTACTTACCCTATTTAGGAATGAGTGAATTCCATCTTGTGAAGTTATGTTCCCAACTGCCCATTTAGTCTAATCCCCAAAATGGTAGGCTTATTGAGTTGGCAACTTGGGCCACTCTCACCCATGCAAATCAAAGAACCAACCTCATAGACAGGAGTTCATAAGTCACTTAGATTAAGATTGGGTCACAAATGATCATCCAATAAAATATTAATCTCATCAATTAACGAATTTTCAAAGAAAGATTAAATATTTTGCGGTCTGGTCTTATACAAACTTGTTGTATAGTATACCCCACTCAGATGTCTCTACATAAACAGTTTGGATCAAACCATTTGTAATTATTACAAAGTGGGTCGTATCCATAGTGTCACCAGAATAAGGCACCCAACTTTATCCATATACTATAGACCTTTAGGCTAATTTCTTGAACATGATCCACCCATATGTCAACGACATACATGTTCAAGACTTCATGCAATAACCTTGGACTTTTTCGTTAATGGATAAATTAGTATTGCACAATTAATAATTAAATTAATTAATCAATTACGAGGCTTTAGGGCACAAATCTCAACAATGTCCCACTTGCACTAAAGTCGATGAGACATGTATCCTAGGGCATACTCTATACCCAACATGATCTCCCACTTACCCTAGTGAAGAAGAGACAGGTTGTAAGCCCCACACTTAGCCTTGGAAAGTGGCTAGCTAAAGGGGGTGATGTATCATGTGTTGGTGAAGTGAAAGGTTGGCTGAGAGCTTTTGGGCAAGAACCACCATATGTTGGAGAAGTACCTTGCGTTGGAGAGGTTATCATGCGTTGGAGAGTTGATGTAAGCCGCATACTTAGCCTTGGGAGATGGCAAGCTAAGGGAAGTAATGTATTATGCGTTGTGAAGAGAAATGGTGGACGAGAGTGAAGGAGCAAGAATTGTCAAGTGTTGGTCACGGCTATGCGTTGGTAAGCCTTGCATTGGAAGCTGCTGTAAAGAGAAGAAAGCAGATGCTATGCATTGGTAAGGAGTACCATGTGTTGGTAAGGCTACTTTGTGTTGGAGAGCTGCTGTATGTGATGGACTGCAGCTATGCGTTGAAGGTTGTTGTCATGCGTTGGAGGCAGTTGTGTGTGGATTGCTGCTGTAGGTGTGGAGGTAGCATGTGTTGAGGGTTGCTATGCATTGGTGATTTGGTGCAGTGTGTTGGTGAAGAAGTCTGCGCCAGCCAATTTATTTTAAAAGAAAAGAAAGTGGAGGGTAAGTCGGCAGCATATATATATGAGTGGGCTGAGTGGTTAATTATTTTAAACACATTCAAGAGCTCGAGTCGGTTCTATTTGGCAGACGAGCAACAAGGGAAGGTAGAAGAAGGTGTTCATATCGAATTCAAGTAGAATTCTGTTGGTTTTGGTGGTGTAACTGAAGCTGGAACAAAAAGTTTGATTGCAGTTGTGAAATTCGAGCATGGTCTAGTGTTTGGAGAAGAGCGAGCTGAGGAAGTTGAAGATAGAGTTGAAATTTTGAGGTTAGTAAGTTAACTCAATTTCTAACTATTTCTATGAAGGATGTTTGAGCTAAATTTGAGGAGAAATATGTAAAATTGTAGGTGGAAGTGATTGCTACTGGTTTGCTAGGCGATTGAGAGCAACTCGGTGTTATTTGAGGATATATCCCAAATGGAGAGGAATTATACTCTGAAGTTTTGAGGTAAGTCAGAGAACCTATCTCTTTACAAGTTTGTAGAAGGAAAGAAGTTCTGAATTTGGCTGGAAATATGATTTTGATCAGCTAGAAGTGAGAACAAAAGGAAAGGAAGAAATTGTGGCTGTCGGGTGTCGCTGGAATTGTAGTGTCGCTAAGAAGTTGAAGAGGGAGTAGTGAGACGAGTATCGCTGGTAGCGCTGAGGGCTATGCGTCTCACAAATCTCGCTAACTGTCACTAGGTATCACTACTCATGGTGAATCTCGCTAGTCTCGCTCACTATGATCTTGCTAGTGTTGTATATGTGTAGCCTAGTCTTGCTAGTAGTCTCGCTGGTTATTTATACTATTGTTCATTATGAGTTGTTCTAGGAGAAGAGAGTCTCGGTGATGAAGCAATGTTTGGAGTTTAATTATGCCAACTTAGTGATTATGGAAAAGAAGTTTAGGGAAGTCTAACACGAGAAATGTGGATTTACAGGCCAAGAAGAGCCAGGAAAGGTGTACAATCCGCTTAAGGCCTAGGACAAGTCGTGAGTGACTTTCTATCTAAAAGTGTTTAGTTCTAACATAGTTTCTTGATAATATTTTTTGATAAATGCTTACATGATCGAATTCTATGAACCTTAAGTGTGTTCCATGTGTGGTATAATGAGCTGTTTTGATATATATTTATATATACGGACTGAGCAAAAGTATGTGAATAATAAGGATAAGACAGATAGAAGCATGTGAACTTATGATTAATATTCCGATGTGGAAGTTGACTCAAGTATATGAATATGTACGTGTTATATGGTGGTAAGGCTTAATAAAAGTATGAAATTTATAATTATGTGAGTAAATGGAAGTATATGAGCTTATATTTAGTGTTGTGATGCATGAAAGGTCACAAGAGTATGATTAAGTATGTGATATATGACGGTCAGACTAAAGGAAGCATATGAGCATATGACATGTGATTTATGATGATGAGACTAAAGGCAGCATATGAGTTTATGAAAAGTATTGTGATGTATGAGATGTTACTAGAATATGAATGAGAATATGAATTATGACGTAAAAATAAAGAAAGCGTGTGAGCATATGAAAAGTGTTGTGATGTATGAGATATTACAAACTCATGATTTTATGTTATATTATATTCTTATTTGAATGACTTCCAATGCCGAGGTACGAAGAAAAGACATGCGGGATATTTGTGTATGTAATTAGTTTCATGCTAATATTGTTTTGTTTATCATGAAATGATTTATAAAGAACTATTTATGCAAAGCATATTTTCTTTATAATGTTTTCTAAGGTGCTGAGGACAATGTGAAGGCATGTGGGAAATCCTGTGTTGTAAGAAACCCAATGTTGAGGGACGATGTGAAGGCATGTCGGCAATCTTGTATTTAAAAACTCAGTGCTGAGAGATGTAGAGAAGGCACTTGAGTATCCTAGGGATCCAATACTGAGGGACTGTGAGAAGGTACTTGGCTAGCCCATGAGCAAATTGTGATTAAGTAATGATGAGGTGTTGAAAGTACTCCACTCAGCTAAGGAATATCGACGTTGGGTGCAGTGAGCTTCGCTTAGCCTCAACTAGGGAAGGAGATATAAAGGAAATGGTTTGTGAATAATGTTTCCATAGATAATCAGATGTGGTTAAACTATGATCTGATGTGTCACACCTTTTCCCAGACTACTGTCCTAACCTAGGAGTAGGTGCAACCTATACATATATACGTAATCTTATATCTTGAAACAAAAATCAATACCAGATCAAATGTACAAACTTTTATACTAGTGAAACATTATAAGGTAATCATAAGTTTTACATAAGATTTCTCAGCTCATAATTTATCATACAAGTGTATTTGTTTAGCATTCAGTACAAAACCCACACTCGTTATGCCACAAAATCATATATGACAAAATATGTCCTTAGACTGAATATTTACAACTATCCCAGAAAACTAAACCAAGTAAGCCCAGACAAGGATCTTCTGTAGGCTAGGCGTCCCGGACACGCTCGCTACCTGAAAGGAACAACAATAAACAAAAGGTGTGAGCTTAAAGCCCAGTGAGTGACTAAAATATCAATTACGATCTAATTCTTGAGTTAATGCTGATTATAACACTAATATATATCTTGTTAGTACAAATTGCTAGATCACTCATGCCATTTAACAAGATAGCATAGATACTTTTCTAAGAAGCAGCAGAGTAAAGCTCAATGCTATTAACCTTATATCAAGTATTCTGTTCCTAATATTCATATATTCATGTTTTCATACATTCATACGCCTTCACATTTCGTCCTTCAGCTTTTCGACACTCAAGTGCCTTCTCATAATGTCTCTCAGCACTGAGTTTCATTATAATTTCACTGCTCAAGTGCCTTCACTCATGGTCCTTTAGCACCGAGCCTTCATGTACTGATTGTCATATGCCTTCTCACAAGGTCCTTCGGCATTGGAAACTATCTCAATTAATCTCACTAGTGCCTTCGCTCATGGTCCCTCGGCACTATGTATCATATATCATATGTTCATAGGCCTTCACACAGGGTCCTTCGGCCGTGGTTTGCATTTAGATAACATACATACAGGAATTCACATAATATATTTGTTTTCACTTGCACATTATTAACGATGCTCCTTGGACAAATTAGAAAGCCACTCACAGTTTGTCTTAGTCCCCGAGTGGATTGTATGCTTTTCCGTGCTCTTCTTGGCCTAGCGAGACTTCAGCGAGAGTTGTGAGACGCAGAGCTCCCTTGCGTTTATCAGCGACACCCGTTCCTCACTCTCCCACTCCTTAGCGATACCACTGTCTAGCAACACTTGATATCACAGTTTTCTTTCCTTCCCTTCAAACTCTTCCTTTATCCTCAAAATTTCAGACCATGGCTCGTCTTCATTTGAGACTTATTCCCAAATAACTTCGGCTGCCTTGATTTGCTTAGCAGTTCAACTCCGCTTACTTCTTCCTAGAGATTAACACATTTTCGCTCGGATTTAGCTTACACATCCTTCATGGAAGTTGCTAAGAATTGATTCAACTTACTTACCTCAAAATTTCAGTTCTCACTTTGACGTCCTCAGTTCACTCTCCTTCAAACACCGATTGGTGTCCAAGTCTGTCAGTAACAATCAAACTTCTGGTTCCAACTTCAAAATCATCATGAAACTAATCTGATAACTACTCAAATTTGATATAAGTACCTTCTTCTACCTCTCCTTGTTGTTCATCTGCGAAATAGAGTTAATCTGAGTTCGAAAATGTATCCAAAAAGGCTTAATTATTCGATGCACTCCTTTATATGTCAATATAAATCATCGACCTACCAGCTCTAACTTCATCCTCCTTCTGGAATTAGCCAACGCCGCCTTCCGCGCATGGTTCGGCAACGCATAGTCTCAACTTACTATGTCATTGATTACTCCACGCCGAATAGCTGATTACCGTATGGCCCTTTCGGCCACTTTTCTATGTCCGATGCATACCATCCTTCAATGCATAGGCCTTTAGCAATGTCAATTCGTAGCACTTAGTAGCCTTCAACGCGTACTTTTATTACATATATTGCACCCTTCTTCCTTCACATCAACTTCCACGCCGGGCTGCCTTCTCCAACGCATGCCTACCAGCAGCCACTCTTGGCAGCTTAGACATACCTTCAACGCATGGTCGCCCATCACATGACCAACATTTAACCATTTTTACTCTCCCACAATTTGGCCAATTTTCTTTACTCGCCTGCTCCATAATTCTTCTTACTACCTTCTCTCGAATACAAGTACGGGGTTTACATGATGTATGATAGTGATGGATATGACTGGATTTTATATTTACATACACTGTTGAGGAAAGCTTTAATTAGTCACTCATTGGGCGTTTAAGCTCACGTTTTCCTTGTTATTCTGTTTTTCCATGTAGCAAGCGAGTTCGGAATGCTTAGCCTACAGTAGAAACTCGTCTGGGCCTGTTTCAAAATCTAGAATTTGCATAATTGTAAATCTTGAACCTATTTAACTATTGTACATATTGTAAGGATTGAGAAAGTTATGTATAGATGTTGTTGTAAATATTAAGTCTTATGGAAGTCAAGATAGTTATGATAGCTTAACTCTGGTGTGATTATGATTATAGATTACTGAATATGTGTTTATCAGGTTATATTCTAAGACATCAGGGTTGTGTAATGAATGCTTTAGGGTATTGGAGTCTATTATTTCACACTCACTTCCAGGTTAGGAAGGAATTCAGGAGGGGGTGTGACACAGGTCTCGTAGTCCTAAATATTCCAGGTGCCTCTCATACAGTTTAGCCTAGAGAGTCTTTTTATATAAATCAAACCATATGTCGTTCAAAATCATCTTGGTCGACCATGAAACTTTCTCTGAATATGCCTTATCCTAGAAATTGGTGTCTTCTAATATCCTTAGTTTTAGCCTTTGCACCATCATTATCTCATAAAATGTAATAGACTAACTCAGAACTAAAATACTTTCAGAACTGTAAGGATATTTTATGGCTACACAAAGTTTTGCTTCACGAGCAAAAGGAATGTCTTGTACACCATTCTCCATCACATAGGATAAAATTTGATCTTACCATAGATTTCTCTAAATCTTTGTAAGACCCAATGTGTCTTGTGGAAGATCAAATCTTAACACCATATGATAACACCTAAAATGTGTTATCTTCCTCAACTTAACTTGAGATCGTTGTACTATTTAATGTGCCTATTATGTTATTTTGTAGGTTTCAAGCACTTAACAGGTAGAACGGGGTGTTAACAACAAAATCGAGCTAAAACGAATCAAAATGGAGTTCTGTGGCATCAACTGGAAAATAGAACTCCAAAATGACCAATGCCTACGCCTAGCTTAAACGCTTTTTCCCGAGAGGTTCTGTTGGCGAAACACAGCAGGTGCCACAGTGCTGCTTTGGAGTGCTGCGACGCTTCGACGATCTCTATAAATGGATCTATCGACTTTTAGGTCGAGAGATCAACCACCAATCGACTTTTAGCTTTATCTATCTATTTTTCTTATTCTTTTCATACCTTGTTACTTGAACCCAATAATCGGTATGCCGATTATTGGCTAAGGTAACGTTTTTCTAACTTGGGTATTAGGAATTTTTCTTGTAATTGATATTCTTTGAGGTTTTGAACTTGATTCAGTGTATTCATGATTTAATTCAGAGTTTTTATGAATTACGATCAAATTGTAACACTGGTGTTCATTTTGATTATTGCTTTGATTGTATTACAATTCGTGACAATTTGTTGTATGTCAATTATAGGAAGCAATAGGTTAGGTTAGCTTGCAAATCTAATTGGTGATGCGCATTGTTCTAATTAACCTAGGATTAAATCGATAAGACATTCAATCTAGGTCTTTCTAGTTGAATGTTCCACCTAACTTTTCCTTGAGCTTAATGCGGTTAGGTTTAGTCAAATTTTGCATACCTTTCATCGTTTTGCCTTAAGTCTAACTTGTCGACTAGGACAATTCAATTCTGGTCTTTCCAATTGAATTGATTAGGTGCTAGCTTCAATGAATTTAGTAATGACGAACCAATGAGTAAGAACATTGAACAAAGAAAATCCCGTGTAACCCAAGCTAGGGCTTTCTCCATTTGAATTTTAACTTCTTTTAATTTGTGCAATTTACTTTTATGCGATTTAAGTTCCTTTGTTACCAACCATCACAAATCCCCTCTCCGGTTACCTTGAATTGTAAACTTTCCAACTGTGAAAGTTGAGGGCTCCCTTTGTTCGGCCCGACTTGCCACTACTACTGTGGGTCAAGTCAGAAAAATTTATTTGGCACGGAATTGGGCGACAAATTTATGACTACACAAAGTTTTGCTTCACTAGCAAAACGAATGTCTTGTATACCATTCTCCACCACAAAGGATTAAATTTGATCTTACCATAGATTTCTCTAAATCTTTGTAAGACCTAGTGTATCTTGTGAAAGATCAAATCTTAACACCATATACAAAATTTCTCATTATCGATAGATACTTTGAGAACACTTTTAATTTTCTACTCAATGGTCACACCATTGATATAACCAATATAACCAACAAATTGCATGTTAAGTTTCATTTCTGTGTTAATTATCTCATACTGAGAGAAGATGATTAATCATATGTCCTTAACACTTGAGGTGTCTTAGGATACTTTTCCTTAGACTTTTGACTAATACATTATCATTCTTTTGAAGTTGTGTATTGAATATTTGACAAATATTTTGTAAATGTAAGACTTAACATTATGTCCTTAATTGGTTAGGTAGTCAAATTTTTTATGTTATATTACACCATTCATAATGAGTAAAACACCATTAACATAAAACATGACAAATATCGACTTGTCAATTGACTCTCTTGTTTATACAAGATCATTAATGTAATGACCCGACTTCCTATGACTCGAACTAGGTCGTCACTATATGCATGCATATATTTAAAACAACTCTTTTTCATAATTTTACAAAAAAAACAAAATAATTTTTTTTATTAAAATAAATATCTTTTGCAAAATCCAAATAACTGAAAGTCTTTAATCGGGCTACCCCTTGTACAATTTTAATAAAACAACAAACTCGCATAAAATATCTGGCCATGAGAGAAATTTTAAAAGAAAAAAAAAAATAAAGTTGTAAATTCAAATGACTTAACCAACATTCTTAAAGATGAAAACATGAAATCTCTTGTGCGGAAGCATCTGACTAGTCCCAATGGCACAGTCAATGTTTTCTCTCATCATTGGCCGAAGTGTCCTTTCACTTACCTGAAAAACATAACATGAAAAGAATGAGTATAAAATACTCAGTAAGTAACTCCACTATTGGGTGAGTCTAAACACTTATGTTCAATAAGTGGATCATACTAGTGGGACATGCATAAATTACTAATCTTGGATGGCCATCTAATGAGCTATTTAACCCATCCTAACACACATCTGATGGCTCAAAGACTCACAAACATAGTAGGGAACCCGTACTCGTCAGCTTCCAGTATCGTAGCAACATTAGGAGGGTAAATCGTCACTTTTATTAAGCTCACATCATAATCATATCAAACATATGCTAATATCATCGTACTTATAAAACAATTCTAGATATAAGCAGCTCAATTTTACCCAAATTATGCAAATCATTCAAAAATATCTACAATTGCCTGGCTCAAAAGCGGTTCCAGTAGTAAGACTACTTACCTTAAGATTAGGTCTAAGCAGCTAACCAAGCAGCCAATTCTCACAAAATCCTTGAATTAAAACTCTAGAACATAAATCCAAACTTAAATTAAGTTTTTAGGCCTAATTCCAAATACAGTTTACTCAACAATTCAACCAAATAGTCTTACCCAAAATGCAACGAAGTCACAACCTTCTTCTATACTTCAAACAGTGGGTCCAACCAAAATGGACCTTTTAACTCGCTTGGAAAGCTTAGTTTCGGTTTCAAAATCCTTCAAAGCTTGAATCTAAAACTCAAACCCAATGGGTAACAACAATTAAAACCAACAGCAATGGGTAATCACGAAATTACAAGAACATCAACAGTTACTTACCAAAATAGTCCCCACCTAACCAAATTTTGAAACTTCGGCGTCACCCACGAAAAAGGGATGATGATGGTGAAGTTGAACGAAGAGAGAGTGGTTTGGCGGCGGCTTGCAAATGGTGGACCAAAACCCAGTGAAATTCAAGATTGGCTTAAGTATAATACATACTTCTTTAAATTATCTTTCCCTTCTCTTTTGCAAAATCCTAATTATATATATATATATATATAGATATATTTAAATTTTCATTTTCTTTTTCCTTTTCCCAAAACAAAACACAACTTATTTAATATAATATTCCTCAACCCATCAAATCAAATCTTTTTCAACCACAACTTAATAATTTATTTAACCAAAATATCTCCTAACAAATCAATTCCCAAACTTAAATTCAATTCCAACTTATCCTCATATTTTCTTAAATTAATCAAGTTCTTAAATCTCGCCCAATTTCAAATCTTCAAGTTAATCCAACTTCTAAATCCCCCACAAATAAATTCAATTTTCCACTAATTGAATTAAATCCAAATCTTTTATCTTGATTACTTTAAATTGAATTATTTTCTCAACATAATCCAATTAAAGCATCAAAATTCAAACAACTAACCAAATAATTAAAGATAATTAATTTTTTTTTAAAAAAAAAACAAATTACTTGAAAATTTGGGATGACACATTCTTCCTTTCTTTAGAAACTGTTGTCCTCGAAAGTTCTAATCCTAGAAAAGCTCAGGGTACCTCGACGTCATCTCATCCTCTCGTTTCCACGTCGTTTCCTTGAATTCATGATTTTCCTATAAAACCATTACTAGTGCTACCTTCTTGTTGCGCCAAATCTTCACTTCCCTTGCCAAAATTTGAATAGGCTTCTCCTCATAACTCAGTTTCTCATTCAATTGCAAGGCTCATAGTCTACTATATGAGATGGGTCTGTCACATATTTCCTCAACATCAAGACATGAAAAACATTGTGATGGCGGCAACGCCAACCGATAAGCCACAGGATCAATCCGCTTTAGAATCCCAACTGGCCCAATGAAACATAGACTTAATTTCCCCTTCCTTCCAAACCTCAAAACACCTTTCTAAGGTGCCAGTTTTAGGAACACTTTATCCCTCCACCACAAACTCATGGTCTCGTCTTCTCACATTAATGTAACTTTTCTGTGATGTTTGCATGTAGACTCTAAACTTCTAAGTAGCCTTATTCATAGTCTACACACTAAGTCCTTACAATTTTTGTTCTCCAACTTCATCCTAGTAAATTGGAAAGCTGGAAGTATTCCTAAAACCCTAATTCTAGTTTTTAAAATAAAAACCTTCCTGATTCGTAAATCTATCTTCAGAATATCCATCTCCATAGAGTCAATCAACTCATCACCCATGCTAGAAGAAACATACAATATGTGGCGTTCTAAGTCCAGTATTCAAAATTAGGATTCGGCACCTAATGGCTCTGACAATCACTTGACTTGGTTACGCTACCATAATCGACTCTTGATATAGTTGATACATAAGCACATGGATTTCAACTCTTTTTTAAACATACGAAACCAGTGCCTAGAGGAGAAATATTAAGGCGTTTGGAAAACTTCAATAAATAGCTCATGTATTTGCGACTTTGTATTCCACTCTGCTATAACTACTTTGTAGGCAGCCTTAAGAATGGGAGTGTTCTATTCTCAAGTTCATCTTTTGTTCTAGTAGTCATCCGGAAGATCTATATTAACTACTTAACTTGAACTCTCATACAACTGGATCTTTACTTAGTTAGATTGCTTTCACATTTAAACCAAATCCATTGATCACTAGTTTCTAGTTATAACTTGTACCCGAAGTCACAATCCCCTAACTTTCTTTAATACTTTCAATGGTGTACTTTTGACCATTAAAGCATCAACATTCCATGTAAATAGTTTCAATATAAATTGCTCTTAACAACTCCACTTTAGATTATCTCTCTTACCCTTTTATTTTGTAAAAGGACCTTGATGTTGAAATTAAGCTTCACAACCAATATTTTACACGATTCTTCCACACCACATAATGAGGTCCAGAGTTCCAACTGGTAGTGAGAGATCCTTCTTTTACACCAAAACCAACACCTAGTAACCACTCATATCATGTCTTCAATCCAAACCATATTCAAGTACTTGGAGTTTTGAACACATTAATTTCCTTTTTCCAAAGTAGTCACCTTCCTTAAACACTTTCTTTGAGATCAACACTTAAGGTGCTCTTCTTCCCTTTCCAAGTGTGACATAAACTCTCTACACAAGGTGTAGCTCTACTTACCTCCTCCATAAGTCTTACCTTCTGAACCTAACTTTTCATGTTGCAGAATTCTCCTTCACCAATTATCATTGTCCTTTAACTCCAAAAGTTTCTGTCGTGATCTCTTTAGCTTAACTAAAATCTTTTTATGTTGACCATAGTATGGGTAACTAAGTACCTTGAGGTACTTCTTAACATTAACTCTTTAGTTCAAAAGCCACATTTTTTCCTTTGTTCTAAGTCCTGTTCAAACTAGCTTTCCTTCCACACACCAACTAAACAAGGTATTCTTTAGAAGAGTTTCCCCCACATGAAGCTCACTTACTTTCCAACTTGAACATTTTCACTCTTCGAGTACTACACATGAATAACGAAAGTGCCTCATGCAGTCTATCTACCTTAAACTCTACAATAGTAATCTTGTCATATTAAACCTTTTAGAGTTTTCATATAAGAGGCACTAATGCCAATAGCTTAAAATTCTTCGCGATGCCTTATCTCCTTATACAGACCCCTTTTTTTTTCCCTTTTTAGGCACGTTATCAAAAAGCCAAAACACAACTTATTCAAATCACCAATCTTCAGTACCACAAATGTGATCATGTCCTAATAACCCTTTCAAAATTCTTCTTGAGGCATTTAACTTAATGTCTAGCAGACTTTAGTAAAATTATAATCTTTTCTTTTCTCCTTCGTCTCTTCAAAACAACTTTAATCTTCTCCCTAAGTACGTTGCTCAGGAAAGAATTCCTTGTACTACCACCAAGCTTATTACCCACTACAACATGTAACACTAACCCTTAATGAATTCTTATCTGAACTATTTTATTCTTTGGCTTAAACGTATATATACTTTTATTCCTAAACTGCCATAACTCTACATAATTTCATCAGTCTCTAAGATCTTTCAACTGAAATATATATATTCCTTTCAAACAGTTCTTCCATGAGATAAACTAGCGTGAAGTGACCTCATCATAATTTTTTTTTCCTTTTTGTAGTGTCGTAACTAAATAATCAGTTTATAATAACATTTATCGAGTGACTGACCTAGCATTAGAACATAACTAGTGCATTTAAGCTAAACAAATATTTCAATGCACAACTTTTCATACAAAAAGAAAACTTTACTTGCAAGGCTTACCTGTTGATGATGGAGAATCCCTTGATGGCCATAAGGACAATCTAGACTTACAAAGTAAGTCAATCTACAGAACCAATAACTCTTGGCTCTGATACCAACTGTAACAACTCGGCTTCCTATGACTCAAACTAGGTCGTCATTATATGCATACATATATTTAAAACGACTCTTTTCATAATTTTACAAAAAACAAAATAATAATAATAATTTTTTTGATTAAAATAATATGTTTTGCAAAATCCAAATAACTGAAAATCTTTGATGGAGGTACCCTTGGTACAATTTTAATAAAACAACGAACTCGCATAAAACATCTAACCATGAAAAATTTTAAAAGAAAAGAAAAAAAAATAAAGTTCTGAATTCAAATGACGTAACCAAAATTCTTAAAGATGAAAACATGAAATCTCTTGTGCGGAAGCATTTGACTATTTCCAATTGCACAATCAAAGTTTTCTCTCATCATTCATCGAAGTGTCCTTTCACTTACCTAAAAAACATAACATGAAAAGAATGAACATAAAATACTCAGTAAGTAAGCCCACTACCAGGGTCAGGCTAAACACTTATGTCCAATAAGGGCATCATACTAGTGGGACATGCATAAATTACTAATCCTGGATGGCCATCTAGTGAGCAATTTAACCTATCCTAACACACATCTAGTGCCCCGAAGGCTCACAAACATAGTAGGGCACCCGTTGGCACTCGGTTGCATAGCAGGAAACCTATAGGTTTCTGGTAATGTCACACCCCCTCCCAGATGCCCTCCTAACCCAGGAAGAAGTGTGATGACAGCGGACACCGGCCCTCTTATGACATTCACTGTCAACCATAAACTCTGCAATTTCCTAATAAACAATTATAACCATAAACTACGTCAATATATACCACAGTCAACCTGGCAAATGCACATCCTTTTCATTCAGTCATATGAAAGCATGATTACAATAATTCCCTTAACACTCTCTATATGTATAACACATGAACTAGTTCGAATATTTACAATTTTTCAGAATACTAAAGACCGTTGGTAAACCCAGACGAGATCTTGCGTAGGCTAAGCACCCGGACTCGCTCGCTACCCGAAAAACAGAAAATAAGGAAAACGTGAGCTATTTTGCCCAGTGAGTGACTAGTTTCGTAAAACCTCTTTGGCTCGAAAACTGTCATAGTAAAAGCATTTAAACTCAAAGCATATAAAATCTCAATATAAACCATAGTCATACAAATCATTCTCATTTCAGGAAAACATACTAAAGAAAGATTCGTTGATTTCAATTCATTTTTCTTAGTTGAGGCCGAGCGGAGCTCAACGCTACTCAATGTTGATTATCCTTAGCTGTGTGGAGTAATCTCAACACATCAGCGTCAAACATTCCTCAATATACACTTACGTATCATAATCCGGGCTGCCCATATGCCTTCTCCGAGTCCTTGAGCATTGGGATCCCATTTCTATATCTAGGTTACCATTCGCCTATCCCAGGCTACCCTTATGCCTTCTCCGAGTCCTTGAGCATTGGGGTCCCATTTCTATGTCCAGGTTACCATTTGCCTTCTTCAAGTCCTTCAGCGTTGGTACCTTTTCTATACTCAGGCTACCTATTGGCCTTCTCCGAGTCCTTGGGCTTTGGTTGCCATTTCAAAGATGTTACAAATACTCAACATGTTTTGAAAACATCATATTATAAATTCATAAGTTTCACATTTCCCAAACCTTTCATAATATCATATATTATCGTCAGAGTGCTTTTCATAACTTCATTAATCAATAAACAACATGCTTTTCATAAATTCACTCTATGCATATAAAACTCATAAGTTTCAATCATAATATCATGCTTTCAAATCATCATAAAATATCCGAGCTACACCATCTC
Source organism: Citrullus colocynthis (assembly GCA_031780015.1). Classification (NCBI taxonomy): domain Eukaryota; kingdom Viridiplantae; phylum Streptophyta; class Magnoliopsida; order Cucurbitales; family Cucurbitaceae; genus Citrullus; species Citrullus colocynthis. Next base: position 3,141,495 of record QLSR01000104.1, on the reverse strand, counting down.
AATGAAAAGATTTTTAAGAAGAAAAGTGTCACTCACTACTTGTCCTAGGCCCTGAGCAGATTATACGCCTTTCCTATCTCTTCCTGGCCTGAAAATACACATTTCTCGGCTTAAGCTTCCCTAAACTCTCTTTTCATAACCAACAAACTTTAACCATTCATATTTGATCAATAAACCCTAATGAGCGAGATTCAACTAGGCTAGCAAAACCACTAGTGAGACTAGACTACACTACACGACACTAGCAATACCAGGGTGAGAAAGATTAGTGACACTCACCTGATCAGCGATACCTAGCGAGAATTGTGAGACGCAAGGCTTTTAACGACCCCTGCGTTACCCGTCTCGCTGCTCACGCTTAAACTCTTAGCGTTACTTGTAGTCCAGCGATACTTATCTTCCACAGCTTCTGCCTTCCCTCTTATTCTCGCTTCTATCTGTTACAAATCGTATTTCCAGCCAAATTTAGAATTTCTTTCCTTCTATAAACTTGTAAAGAAATGTATTTCCTAGCTTACCTCAAGATTTCAAAACATAACTCCCTTTCATTTGATAGATGTTCACAAATAACTTCGAGTTGCTCCAAATTGCTTAGCAAATCTGTATCAATCAACTTCACCATAAATTTTACATATTTCCCTTCAAATTCAGTTCAAACATCCTTCATAAAAGTTGCTAAGAATTCAGTTAACTTACCAACCTCATATTCTCAGCCCTAAACTCGATCTCCACTGGAAGCTATTCATCAAATACCGAAAGTTGTTCAGATTGCACGACAACAATCAACCCTTATGTTTTAGCAACAATTACACCATAAGATCAATCAGAATTCTGCATGAATTTGCCATAGACTCCTTCCTCTACCTCTCTTCGTCGCTCAACTGAAATATGAGATCGATTGGAGCTTTTGAGATGGAGAAAAATGATTGAAAACTTAGCTTAACACATTTAAACAAACTGCCGACTTATATCCACTTTCTCTTTTATTTTTATTTTATTTTATTTTACTTTATTTCCCGCCAAACAGAATAACGCAACCGATAACATACTTGGATACTGGCTTGAACGCCTAGCAAGCTTGGATGCATCGCAAGTCTGGGTGAGGACGCATCGCACCATGCGTCTGAACCATAGCATCGTTGAACACATACTTCACCAATGCCAACGGAATCTCCCTACCAAATCTCCACCAACGCATAGCTGCTGGTCCAACAACCTCATCAACGCATAGCAAGTTGGACGCATCCTTCAATAAGCCAACACTTCAACTTTCATACTTTGGCTCAGCTCACAATTTCTTCACTATTTTCAGCCATTACCCAAGCTCACTCTCATGAACTCTTGCTTCAATCAACCAACGCATAAGCACACCTTTAATACTGAACAACTCATGCCTTAAGGCTCTCCGCCAAACTTACTTTCTTCAGCTCGTCATCTTCCATAATCATTCTTTATAGATTGTTAACTTCCAAAGCGAAGTGTGAGGCTTACAGGTAATATAGCAAGAAACCTGTAGCCTTCCGGTAGACGGGTTCCGATAACTTAACAGGAAACTCGTCAACTTCCGGTATTGTAGCAGGAAACCCGTCGACTTCTGGTATCGTAGCAGGAAATCTGTCGACTTTCTGGTATCATAGTAGGAAACCCGTCGGCTTCTGGTAACATAGCAGGAAACCCTCAGCTTTCGGTATGTAGTAGAGAACTCGTCGATTTTTGGTATCGTAGTAGCATTAGGAGGGTAAATCGTCACTTTTCTTAAGTTCACATCATAAATCATATCAAACATGTGCTAATATCATCATACTTATAAAACGATTCTGGATATAAGCAGCTCAATTTTACCCAAATTAAGCAAATTATTTAAAATTATCTACAATTGCCTGGCTCAAAATCAATGAATTAAAACCCTAGAACATAAATCCAAACTTAAATTAAGTTGTTAGGCTTGATTCCAAATATAGTTTACTCAACAATTAAGCCTAATAATCTTACCCAAAATGCAACTAAGTCATGATCTTCTTCCATACTTCAAACAATTGGTCCAACCAAAATTGACCCTTTAACCTGTTTGGACAGCTTGCTTCCGGTTTCAAAATCCTTCAAAACTTGAATCTAAAACCCAAACCCAATGGGTAACAACAATTAAAACCAACACCAATAGTAATCACGAATTTACAAGAAAATCAATAGTACTAACCAAAATAGTCCCGGCCTAACCAAATCTTAAAATTTCGGCGTAACCCACTGATACGCACTTGAAAAGTGCTTTCTATTCTCTCAAATTAAGGGAGTTTATATTAGATCTCATTTTTTTGCTAGTAATTTTCAAGTTAAAATGAGAAAAATTAGAAGAAAAGACCAATATATCAAAACTGAGCAAGAATACGGTGAAAAAGAGAAGAAAATAACAAAGTTGCCAAAATTGGGGTAGCGCTGCGATGCTCTCTTTCCATATTTGGCAACGCCGCAGCACTAGTTTCCATAAATAAAAAAAAATGAATTTTTGAAAAGTTCTCTTGAGCGGAATACTCTATAAATTTGGGGGTTTCTAGCAACCCTAATCATCAACCAAAGCACGAAATTACAAAGAGTCACAAGAAGGAGAGAATGGAGTGAGAGTTCATAAAAAAGTTCAAAGAGTGAGTTAGTTGCAAGAAAGAGGAAAAGAGTTCAAGAGAGTCGTGGTGCCGTTCGAGTTTCGACGTGAGAGCCAAGAAGATTGTGACGGGGCTTGTTGATAGTCTAAAGTCCCCAGCAACGGCACAAAAAACTTGTTGTGGGATATCTTTATTAAGCTGGTTATTATGCATTCAAAATGCTTTACTAATCTGTCATGTTTTCCTATCCTTCACCCAAGTATAAGCAAAGAATGAGGTTTTCTTAGTGTGTCCGAGGTCGAATACAGGGACTATGTAGATTCTATAATTAGTTGGATTATTTGAGTCATGTGTCTAAATAAGGTGATGAGAAGTGATGCGTTTAACTAACTAGAAAGCAGTAAATCTAAGCTAAAGTGGTTTGATGGAGAGGTATGCGACACACAAAAGCAGCTAATTGAGTTATGTGAATGGTAAACGCAGGGCTGGAGTTGGTTATCATCTAAAGTCTGAAACGCATAGTTGGGTCTATTTTCATACCATCGACTCTTCTCCTGGTTGTCAGCCGTTATGCGTTATATGTCTATAACGCATACGAGGGTGTTAAGTACGAAGGTTATTCCTATCCCTAGGTAACACTTCTTAGCCTTGTCAACTGAGTTTCAAAATCAGTTACTCTCCCGAGCAGTCTGATTATTACTACTTATATCAATTAGCTAAATGGACATAAGCATTTGATTAAAAATACATTTTACAAGATGAAATAGTCTTCTACGGTTCTTATTTAGATGATAATGCAACCCATGACCCTTGAGAGAGTTAGTTACTCATGGACGTTAAAAAGCAAATGGAAAGTGATGAGAAATGAATAGCCATGGAAGATGTATAGATTGATGAACGAAATAACTATTTTAGAAAATACAATGTCTTGCTAATAGACTAAAACATAAGTAAGAAAGAGATAGAAAGCATGGAATGGCTTCTCAATGTCTTGAGCTTGCCGGGATGGTAGCGTGAGTTCTGCTGTGAAGTGGTCAAGCAAAGGGAAGACTCTTCTCTTTTGAGCTATTTGTCTCCAGTTGTTGTCTGGAGAGAACTCTGCTGTCACTTAGGAATTCTTCCGAGAGGTTAAACGACATTTTTGTCTTCAGGTATGCCTTTTTATAGATGTTGTGTTGCAATCACTGGCAAATCTGCATGATTGGAGGCTGAATTTCTGCCTTGCCCCCATCTCGCCTAATTGCGTGATTTTCGGTTTAATTTCGATCCACCACTCTCGCCGCATATCAAGCATATCAATCTCCCGACAATCTCTCAAGATTCTTATTTGATTCTCTGCTGCCTTGCATTTCTGGTTGATATACGTCCATAGATAACTTTGGGTTCATGCGTTCAAGTGTGCCAATGCATGCATCGGTTGCTAACACATCAACCTGCATTGAAGGGTTGCCAACGCATCCACAAGTTGCCAACGCATAGTTCTGCATTAAGAGGTTGCCAACGCATCTACGGGTTGTTTGCGTTCCTGCGTCAATTTACAAGAGTAGAACACATAGGAAGATTTATCAATAGATTTTAACACTAACTACCGCGTGGTTCTCTATTTAAGTTCTATTTTTCTAAGCCAGAGACAATAATAACTTGTATTTCTACAAGTTATTAGTGTTACCTCAATCAAGAGCCCCTTTTCAGTAGAGTTTCCCTTTCTTTACACTCTTTCTTTGTTTATATTGTTTGAACATGTTGCTTCAAGCCATGAGTAGCTAAACTCTTTAGTTTTAGGGTTTTGATGAATTGTTTATGAATTCATGTTGATCTTGTAGACTTTTATGGTTTTGTTGGAATAATTATGCTTTTCATTGTTATTGTGTTTATATTTTTGTGGATTGACCACCTTCACATGTTAGGTTAGATGTATGATTGAGAGATTGTATGTTTAACTTGATCTATAACAAAAAATTGTTGTTAATTTATCACCAGAGTAGTTAGGTTGACAACAAAAGTTGCTAAAGACTATTCTTAATGCCATGTAATTCGTATTAGTTTCAAGAGATTAGTAATCAATCGAGTTGCATGAGAAAGGGTTGTTTTTTAGAGAAAATAACTTGGAATTAAGTTTCTAGACTTAAGCATGTGAATTACAATAAAATCCATGAATTCTATAATATTGCATGATAAATAAACAAGGATTCTGTAAGCCCCACACTTAGCTTTGGAAGTTAGCAAGCTATAAAGATTGGTTTTGGAAGATGACAAGTTAAAGAAGGCAAGTAAAGAGTGGTCGAGAGCCTTAAGGCATGAGTTATCATGTGTTGAAGGTGTCCTAAGCGTTTGTGAAGGCTGCTATGCATTGGTGAAGGTGTGCCATGTGTTTATGAAGGCTGCTATGCGTTGGTGAGTTGAAGTATGCGTTAGCCAATTCATTTTTAAAGGAAAGAAAGTGGAGGTCAAGTCGACGGCCTATTTAATTGAGTAAGCTGAGTGTTTGATCATTTTAAACATATTCAAAAGCTCAAATTAGTTGAATTTCATAGCTGAGAGACGAAGAGAGGTAGGAGAAGGTGTTTAGGGCAAAGCTATGGAGAATTCAGATCGTTTTCGTGGTAAAACTGAAGCTGGAATAGTGAGTCTGGCTACTGTTGTCACACCCTCACCCAGATTATCCCACAACCTAGGTTCAGGAGTGAGACCACACATACGTATCACGAGGAAACATTTAAAGCATCACTAACCTAACAGCTCAGTCATGCCAATCAGCGGAAACTATAATCACTTAATAGTACTAAGTGGACATTTCAACAAGAAATTTCATTATCTAAAAGATTAAGTTTACAAATACCAACTCTCTCTCATGGACATGCGTATATACGAGAAGTAGGAATACAAGAATATTTACAAGTCCCTAGGAGGTACACCAAAAGTTCTATGCCCAAACGAGGTTCTCATCTAGTTAGGCATTTGGATCGCGCTCGCTACCTGAGGCATCAACAACAAACAAGCAAAACAAAGAGTGAACCTATGCCCAGTGAGTGGTTAACAAGCAAGAATATGTATCACGTATCCAAACAATGCAAACAATAGTCACATACATATCTCTATTACGCTTTACTTTCAATTACTCCACCTGTGCCTTCACTCAACGTCCCTCAGCACGTATGCCTTCACATCATGTCCCTAGGCATTTAACATTCTCGTGCCTTCGTATATATATTCCCTTGGCACTAACATATCACTTTGCATGCTATCTCTTCCCTGTGCCTTCACCCTTAGTCCCTCGGCATCATCATTCATTGTCATTCATTCCCTTAACTTGTCCCGTTTGCCGTCACCTTTGGTCCCTAGGCATACCATTCAAACTCTTATTATTTCAGCACCTTCACCTACGGTCCCTCAATGCTAAGCCACACATCTCATACTGGACTTCCATATGCTTTCGCCTATGGTTCTTCAGCTATGGAGTCCATTTTTCTCCACTCAAGTGCCTTCACATCCTGTACCTCAGCACTGAGTATATGATATCATCTTCCCACATGCCTTCACTTATAGTTCCTCGGCATTGGGCTCTCATACCTAACATAATCATCACTTCCTTTCAAACATTCACATAGTCACATGACATCTCAAAGAAACATGTATGCACACTACAAACACAAACATATAACATATCAATATCATAAATCACTACGCACAAGAAAATAGAAACCACTCACAAATTGTCCTTCGTCCCAAATGGGTTATACGCCTTCCCGACCTCTTCTTGGCCTTAGGAGGTAAACTTGGCCAATTCTTCACTGGTTTGTCTCTCCCTTGCGTTTAGAGCAAGGCTGTCCTGCCGTCTCCACCAAGTTTTCTAAGACAGCTTGATATCTTCTTCTTTCCTTTCACTTCTTGCTATTCAAAATAATGTATTTTAATTAGAATCAAGACTTCTTTCCTTCTACAAACTTGTAGAGAAAGGGGTGTTCTGTCTTACCTCAAAATTTCATGGAGTTTCTCCTTCCCGTTTAACAGATATAACAACTTTCCTCCATACTGCCCAGATTTCTCAGCAAAGCTGCACCAGTAGCTTCTCTTTAGATTTTCGCATGATTTCAAGCTATATCAATCGCAGTTCCCTTCATGAAAGTTGTTAAGAAATGAGTTAACTTGCTTACCTCAAAATTTCAGCTAATGTCTCGTCCTTGTTAGTGAGATATCCTCAAAATACCACGCCTCGCTCTAAACGTTCGACAGCAGGTAAGTGTTCTGCTCTCTCACTCTCCTTCAAAAATGGTGGAAACCCTCACTTTCTTCTCTGTTTCCCTCTTCTCTCACTCTCCTCGACCCTTCAGCTATGAAATAACACCATTTTAATCCTCTGGCTTTATTAAAATAATAATTAAATGGTCGGGTTTATCCTTTAACCCAGTTAACCGACTTACTTTGTCTAGAAGCTTCACGCCGGCCCAAGAATTTGCCCAAGTCCATTCACACATTGAAGTTCCAGACGCAACGCCATAGACTTGACGCAGGTGCCTCTCATGCATGCGTTACACCATTTCCTGATGCATGGTACTCTTTTCTCTTCGACGCATGATATCTCATCGCCAACTCTCGATCATTCCTTAGCCAGCACAATACTTTCGTCACACTATGCTATTAGCGTCAGTCACCGCATCGCATAGTAGAAGATTTCTTCGACGCATGGTCCACCATCACTAACACACAAGTATACTTCTCCCGTCAACGCATGGCATCTCAAATCAGTCACCGCATCGCATAGTAGAAGATTTCTTCGACGCATGGTCCACCATCACTAACGCACAAGTATACTTCTCCCGTCAACGCATGGCGTCTCTTGGGAGTTTCTGTTGAACACTTAAACATATTTCATATTTTAACCAAGGCGCCTCTGTTAACCGCATGATTCGTCACGCCCTTGTAAATTTTCCTCAGCGCCTAACTTTTACTGTCAACGCATGGTTCTCTTCGCTGGTCTCCAATGCATAGCTCCTTACCGATGCCTATCATTACACATACCCAAATTTACTATCTTTCATAACTTAAGTATAGGTTAGGATGTGTTATTAACCATTTAATTACATTTGAATGTCAAATGAATCCTAGTTAAACATGACGAGCCTTCATCGTAGTGAGAGAGTTATTGAATAACTCAACCTTTACTATGACTTAGTTGAAGTCAAAATTGTCATATTAGTAGACAAATTTAAGGCTTATCATCCTCAAAGTCAAAGGCAAGATCTTGCCTTTCATCTATTTTAATAAAATGACTATCTTGTATAAAAGGCAAGATCTTCAGATAGGTAAAGTAACTTAACTCTAACTCTTAGAGAATTACCTGTATTAGTCATTTTATTAAAATGGATGATAATCAACATCAATTGCCAAAGCCAAGTATCTTTTGGGAGAAAATAATTTGTCTTTCCATTTTGGAATAAATAATCATGAATCTCCCGATATAGTATTTGTATATGCTAAAGATTTTAACACATACTAATTGTACTTATTTAGTGCTAAACATATTTTCAGACAACTTTTGCAAATATGCTTTATTACATAAAACATTCATACCTTATGAATTAATTAGTAATAAAGTTTTGAGAAATTGAGATTCTCTTATGGTAATGAAACCACCACATTCAGCGTAAGTATTAAATATGACATCTCATGTCTCTCACTACACTTACTAAGATGGATTTCCTAGTGCCAAACATGTAGAAACCATTCTACTTCATTAAGCATTTTCAAAAATTACAATCTAATTGTAATGAAGAAAAATATGATAGTGAATTCTTATTCAACTATCCAGGTGCGTATCTTAAGTTTCCACCAAGAATCCAGTAAATTAAATTTACTTTCATTCTTATTTTTCTTCCCATTGAGGTATTTCCAAAATTCCTTATTGTATGACTTCCCAAGCTAATTTGGAAAGAGTTTCCTTATAGCTCTAGTCATATAATTTATTCTCTTGGAACATAATACTTAATCTTGAGATTATTTAGATAATTAACTAAATTAAGCTTATATTAACTGCAACATCTCATATGTTGTTGTCTTGAGCTTTATCTTCTATGTTTGACATCAAGTATGTCAACTAGAAGATAGAGATAAACTATCTATCCAATTGTGACATCAAATTGTTTGATGTTATATGATTTTATGAAAGATTTGGAAATGAGCATATTGAAAAGCATGTCGTTTGATATTAAGGATTTGGAATTGAGTTTATTGAAAAGCATGCCGTTTGATATAATATGATTTTATGGAAGATTTGTAAATGTTTAACTTATGAATTTATGATACGATGTTTCCAAACATGTTGTGCATTTTATAAAATCTTGAAATGGCACCCAAAGCTCAAGGACTTGGAGAAGGCCAATGGGTAGCTAGAATATAAAAGAGGTACCCAACGTTGAGGGACTCGAAGAAGACAAATGGATAACCTGGATATGAAAATGGGACCTCAATGCTCAAGGACTTGGAGAAGGCATATGGGCAACTCAGATTATAATGCCTATGTGCACATAGAGGAATATACGATGCTGATATGTTGAGATTACTCCACACAGCTAAGGATAATCGACGTTGAGTAGTGTAGAGCTTGGCTCCTCCTCAACTAAGAAAAATGATATGAAATGTTTTTGATGTTGAGTAGCGTAGAGCTCGACTCCGCCTCAACTAAGGAAAAGCTATGAAATATTTTCAACGTTGAGAAGCGTAGAGCACCGCTTCACCTCAACTAAGGGGAATGATTTGAAACGAACAAAATTTTTTAGTATTTTTCTCTGAATTAAGCATGCATGATTTAACAATGGCATTTGAGCATGTTTTAATATGATTTGAATCGATATTTTATATGCGTTGTTGACAATGTTTATATTATGACCAATTTAATAGTTAAAGTAAAATATTTCCAGAAACCGTTACTCACTGGACTGTTAGCTCATCCCTTCATATGTTTTCCATTTTTCAGGTAGCATTCCAAGTTCCGCTTACACGTTGCCATCGAGGTTTGTCGCCAAAATGTCCTAGTACTTTAACCTTTACTTATCTTACTTCTTTTCCAGATAGTAACCCTCGGTTTTTCTTTCAACTTATCACTAAACTTCACCTGACTTTCCCCACGTTTTTCGTAAACCATGCTCTGATACCAACTTGTCACACCCCATCCCAAACTACCCTCTCATAGCCCGAGACAGAGCGTGAAAACAGCAGTCATCGACTTTGCAGTCAACTTCCACTGTCAAACTTCTTTTTTTTCATTCTAATTCTCTTTCCCAAGCTTCTTGGACGCAACGTTTTGAAGTTTGAAATGCAAGGCAACTTATATTCCTTTCTGTTAGCTCGGTTGGATGCAACCCTGCACCTTAAACGCAAGATTGGTTACTTGAACGCAAGGTGCAACCTTCCAACCAATTCTTCTAGCTTCACCCCTTGGAAGCACAGATCCCCTTGAACGCAAGGTCTACCTTGACGCAGAGTCTATCTTTGGACACAAAGTTCACCTTGAATGCTGAGTTTATCTTGAACGCAAAGCTACTTGTTGAACGCAAGGTAGCTAGATTGTTAAGAACACCTTATTTCTTGGCCGCAGACTTCACTACGGACTCAAGGATTACCCTTTTCTGCCTTTTCTCCACTTTCTCTCCAGAACTCAGACTTTTTTATCATCTCCCGCTCCTTTTCCCTGAAGGTCCTATTTATAGTTTTGGGATGAATCCAACTTCTCTTCTCTTTTTGCCACTTGTTTGCCACCTGTCACCCTACACACATCCGACATGCAACCGGACACCTACTCCTTATAAAGTGTTAAGTCTAAATGAAACAATGTAACCTTTATAAACTTATCTTATGTGTTTAACTTGCTCTAATACCAACTAAGGCGCAGACGCATGGTAGTTTGACAGTGGGAGTTGATCGAGAAGTCGATAACTGCTGTTTTCACTCTCCGTCTTGGGCTACAGGAAGGTAGTTCGGGATGGGGTGTGACAAGAATAACTCTTATTCCTATAATGTTTAGTTACCATCATTTGGTCAGAACAACATTAGCAGGTTTAATGTGCTTTTGTAAGTGTAACCCATCATTTTAGATCTTATAGTTCTACCCCAACAAGCCTGCCGAAGGGAATGTCAATATTGGAGATAGAAAACTATAGTCCTATCCATTATTGGAGTTTACCTTGATATTGACCCATACAAACACCTTCCAAAGGGGGACAGAAGCAATGCCGAAGCAAAGCCGCCATGAGGCCAAGCATAGGTCTCATGGTGTAAACCAATGATGAAGACCGTAGGATATGTTGACACATGTCCTTTTCCCACTTACTATAAATACTTTCTCTAATTCACCTTGATCTTAACTCATGCAAACACCTTGCGAAGGGGGACGGAAGCAGTGCCTAGCAAAGCCACCACGAGGCCAAGCATGAGTCTCACGATGTAAATCTTACCAGAGAATCTAAGATAGACAACATATCATATACATCTATTCTCCCATTAAGTATTTAGGGGTTTCATTTCTTAGATAAACTTAGGCTAAATCTTTTATCCAAGTTTTAATTTGTTTGCCTAAGCATGAGTCTCACGATGTGAATCTTACCAAAGAACGTAAGAGAGACGACATATCATATAAATCTATTCTCCCACTAAATATTTTAAAATAGGGGTTTCATTACTTAGATAAACCTAGGCTAAATCATTCCAAGTTTTAATTTGTTTGCCTAAGCATGAGTCTCAGAATGTAAATCTTACCAGAGAACGTAAGAGAGATGACATATCATATACATCTACTCTCCCACTAAGTATTTTAAAATAGGGGTTTTATTACTTAAATAAACTTAGGCTAAATCATTTATCCAAGTTTTAATTTGTTTGCCTAAACATAACTCTTATGTTTGGATAGTTTCCAATAATATGAAATATCTCAAGTTTCTTAAACTCTTTAATAAACTAGTCGCATTATGTTTTAATAAAAGTTTGACTAATTCAACTCCCATGTCGGTTCCCAGGTAGGGTTGTTCCGTTAGTGTCAGCTTAAATACCCAGCCTTAGATAGAACATTCCTTAGACAGAATTTCCTTATAGGCAATCTTTTATCATAAAATCTTTGAATTTTTCTATTTTAAACCATTTAAAATTAAATTAAAACATCTATTTTAATCCATTAGATAGGCATGCAATTTATTTCATTCTAATTTAATTAGAATTTTAATAAAGATAAATCAAAATTTTAAACTGTATAAAAAGTTGAATCCATTTTATCTTTATCTAAGTAAGATTCTAATCTCATTAGGCAAGCATGCAATATTTCTAATCTCATTAGAAAAATAAAAAGATAGACTAAAATTAATTAATTGTATCTTTATTTAAGCAAGATCCCAATCCTATTAGGCAAACATGCAATATTTCTAATCTCATTACAAAAATATAAAGATAAACTAGAATTTTAAACAATTTAAAATTAAATTAAATTTATCTTTATCTAAGCATGCAATCCTACTTAATTCTTCATTTAATTATCTAATATAACAAATATATTTTAATTAAAGAAGAATCTCTACATGAATCTTTACAACAATTTCAATATAATGCTTATATTTAAAATTAAAGAGAATCTCTACATGCATATAAATAGGAATTATTCTAATAATTTAAATATAACATTTATATTTAAATAAAAGAGAATCTCTACATGCTAACTCTACAACAATTTAAATTTAACAATTATATTTAAAATATGAATGATATGCTTAATCTACGGTGAGATTTTAATCTAAATGGCATATTTTATGCTACATTCAATTTAATTTAAAACATACATCACATGCATAATTAAATTAAATAAAGCAAAATTGACCGGCATATTTGGCATATCTTAGAAATTAAAGATAAAATTCAAAACTATAATAATTTGAATTTTCAAGACATATCTTGGTCTTTAATTTCTTCTTTGGTCTTCAAAATTTAGGGTTTGGAATACCTAAATTTAATCCTTTGAAATTTCAAAGGCACATATTTCAATCAAATCTGCTGCTTTGATGATGAACAATAGCTGACGCACAGCAGAATTTCTAGATTTGAAAAATTTCAGATTCTAAATTTCAATATTTCGGGAACACCAACGTTTTTTTTCAAGAATTTACAACACTTTTACACCAAGAAGATTACAAGAAAACCCTAACCCTTGAGGTTTTTACAATTGATCTAATCACGACTTTAAAATCTAATGCCCAAATATGCCTTAACAATCAATTTTGCAAACATTCACATATCTCATACATGAACAATTATAACACCCACCATACAAGATTTTTAATACAAATCAAGAATCAAAGATTGGCTCTGATACTAATTGAAGGGAATTGAATCCCGGCAAAAGAGTGTGATCGTGCTCTTTGATTTCTTAAAAGAAGAATTAAAAAAAAAAATAAAGATGTTTATGCAACATACCTTTGCTGATCCATAATTTCAGCAAAATCTCTCCTCGAACCTTTCCAAGAATCTTCCTTGCTATGACTTTGGCAAGGATCCAGTTTGTGGGAACTGCGAGAGAATGGGAAAAAGAATTTTCTTAGAACTTTTCTATGAAAATTGAGCGAATTTCTAGAGGAAGACTTAGAGTAATCGTAGAGATTATTCTTCTAGAGAGCTGTGTACTATGAGGGCTCCCAATGACCCTATTTATAGAACTCTATGAGTTACTCCTAATAATAATATTCAATATTAATAAATATTTATCCAAATAATATCTCATATTAAATCTTTTAAAATATTTAAATCTTATTTAAATATTTATTTTCTGCAGAATCTTTAATTTGAATCTCATCCAAATTAAATAATTAATTATTTGAATCCAATTCAAATTAATTGATTAATTCTCTTTCTATTTATTTATATGGATTTCATCCAAATAACTAATTAATTATTTGAATCATATTCAAATAAATTAATTCTCCATATTATAAAGTTATAGTTTAAATCTTATTCAAATAAACTTTATAATAAATCATGTAATTAATTGTATCAAATACAATTAATATTTTTCCTCAAGAATTTGAACATTTCAAATTAGTTTTTCAACATAGTTGATCCTTGTTGGTCTGTAGTGAGCTAGCAAGAAGACGTTATGGATCTACAGATTATAAGCTCCAATGATCCAAGATTACTTAATTAAACTCTATAATTAAATTAATCTTTATTCATTAACTATAGGGAAAACCACTATAGACCCATAGTTGAACTCTTATGCTGTAGGCTAAGTTGTGTTCATGGATATAATTAGTCAAATCTCCTAGGCTTATTAAGTAGGCAACTCAGGCCACTCTCACCCATGCAAATCAAAGGACAAACCTCATAGACAGGAGTTCATAAGTCACTCAGGATTAAGATCAAGTCACACATGATCATCTTATGAAATATTAATCTCATCAATTAACAAATTTTTAAAGAGAGATTAAATATTTCACGGTCCGGTATTATACAAACTCTTTTATAGGATACCCTCACTCACATGTCTCTACATGAACGGTTTGGATCAAACCATTTGAAACTCTTACAAAGTGGGCCGTATCCATAGTGCTACCAAGATATAGTTATTTCTTGAACATGATCCACCCATATATCAACTACATAATGTTCAAGACTTCATGCAATAACCTTAGATTTTTTCGTTAATGGATAAAGTAATATTGCATAATTAATAATTAAATTAACTAATCAATTACGAGGCTTTAGAACACAAATACCAACAAAAACAAATAAAGTATAAAATAATCTCATAAATGGAAAAATATCCATTAAATTTAAATGGTAAAAGTCGAAATAAATATGAAAAAAATCAAGCTCGGACATTTTATGAAGTATAGGGTTTAAAATAAATCATTTCATACCCTATGTGATTAAGGTCCCGTTTAAGATTAACTTTAAAATTAAATGTTTTACAAAAATTCATTTTCATTTAAACACTTTTGATAAGAATTCTTCAAACTAAACACAATAATGACTTTCAAAATCCATTTTGAGTGGTTGTCAAACGCTTGTATTTCTTTCAAAATGATTCTTTTCTAAATTAAACACTTGAAAAATGAACATGAATACATCAAACATGAAAATACGAAATTTAAGTAATAAACATGAATACATGAACATGAAAGGTTATTAACAAAACCACAAAATCAATTGATGAAAGTAGTGTTTATAAATTTAATTTTCAAAAATAACAAATAAAAAAATAAAATAGTTATCAAATAAAATAGTTAGTTTTCAAAACTTTCATGGTTTGGTTTTTTAAAACATTATAGAGAGTCATGAATAATAAAACATAGAAACTTATGGATGGAAATAGTGTTTATATAAGTCATAATCTCCTCACATTCATGTACATTTATATTCTAAACATTTAAGAGCAAACTTGTAATCTCCTCCCATTCATGCGCATTTATCCATTCCTATAAATACCCACCAACCTTCTCCTCCAAAACCCGATCAAATACTCTTCATCATCAGCTTCAAACGTTATCACAATGGTTAGGTCTTTTTTTCTTTGCGTCTATTCTCCTTTTTGTGTCGATGTTGTTGGTCACAACGACAAGGACACGGTTAGATTTGGTCTGTGGCTATGAACCAATAAAGAACATAGATGATGTTGGGATTTTTGCCCTAAAGCCTCATAATTGATTAGTTAATTAATTTAATTATTATTTTATGTGATCATACTAACATTAATTGTCACACCCCCTCCCAGGTACCCTCTTAACCTAGGAGAAAGTGTGAGGACAACAGACACCGACCCTCTTACGGCATTGATAAATTGTAGAAATACAAGTTATTATAGTCACTATTTGAATTAATTAGAGTAACTTTAGAGCTAAACGCATGATTTTGGTAGTTGAATTATGTAAAATGTATCACCATGCGTTGGCACTATTTACAAAAGAAAATACCTGAAAAATTATGAGTTTTTCTGTTCTTAACGCAGGATTAAGAAGAAAAGAAGCATGAATAACCTAAGTACTAGAGACGGAGCTGCTGCGAGAACAAATGAAAACCCATGCGTCGAGACTATGCATTGAGACCATGCGTTGAGAAAAAAGTAGATTCAGACGCCTGGGCAAAAGCTGTTATGTCAGTATGCAAAAGGATAACACGTTATCAGATCATGGCAGAATCAATGGGCCGACAATGTGAAAAGACTACGCAGCGGGGCAGGGAATTTAATGCAAAGGTGTCAGGTCATCATGAGTTTCAACTTTTTAACGCCTATAAATAGCCCAAAGCTTCTCCAATCGAGAGGAAGAGAAAAACGAGAGAGAGAAACGAGTGCAAGAGGCAAAAGCTCTGCACAAATCCTCTTTCACCATAACCAGCCTCCATTTCGAGCTCTTTTGAGAGAAGAATTCTGAGAACTTTCAGAATCGTCTCCCAGTGAGTGAGAACTTTCACCCTATGAACTTTATGTATCAGATAGCAACCATCTCAAGCCTCCACGAAACAAGATGTTACCAGTGGCGGCTTGACGTCTTCCATTTCTGTTTTATCTCCATTTCCCTCCTTTTTACTTATGTTTTGTTAATGACATTCGAGAGAATGGTTTATTTTCTTAATATGAGTTTGATTGACGATTATCTTCCATCTATCTCCATATTAAATATCTTACACCATGTTGTTTGAATGCTAAATGAGTTAGATGTTAGAGTTAGTTTTTCTTAAGCAATATGAAGTATGTTACATCCTGATTAATGCATATCATTAGCTTGCATAACTTTGTCTGACAAACAAATGTACTAAGCACAACTGTCTAGCTTGAGAGAGTAGATGGTTAATCTTTAGCATTTATCAAGACTAGATGAGGTGCAGAGATGTAGTTCATTTATCACAACCCCCTCTCTGATTATCTACTTAACCTGAAAGAAGATGTGAAGACAATATACATCACCCCTCTTGTGACGCATATTGCCCCATCTTACATAACTTCCTGCACAAACATTTCCATACGTATACATTATAGAATTTAGCCATATTAACGCATGATCATAATATAATAATCCATTCCCGTACACAGTACACTTTTATAACATATTCTCTCATAACCCACTTATAACCAACTAAAACTACATGCCACCAGTGTTAAGTTATTTACACATACAACAACGAGAAAATAAACTGTTTTTGGAAACTCGAAGCTTAAGCAGGGCGAGTTGGAGTAGGCAATGCACCAGGAACGTCCTTGCTACCTGGGAGGAAAAGAAAACATGGAAAACATGAGCTAAAAGCCCCTTGAGTGACTAATTTTGTAAAACTATCTTTTGTTCAAAAACAGGCATGTTAAAAATCATAATAATGCCATAAACGTAAACGTGATTCAAATAATCATTTCTGTAAAATCATAATTTCAACAATGTAAGCAAATCACATACGTTCATGCCAAACTCATCGTATACGAAAAACAGTTCGTTCTCAAAACTTTCCCTTAGTCAGGGCGGAGCAAGACTCAATGCACCCGACGTCGAAAACATCCTTAGTTGAGGCGGAGTAAAACTCAACGCACTCAACGTTGATAACAATCCTTAGTTGTGGTGGAGCAAGACTCAACACATCCAACGTTACAACCTCTATGTGCACATAGGAATATCGCAGGTTGCCCAAGTACCTTCTACGAGTCCTTCAGTACCGGGTCCCGGGGAAACTCACATGCCTTCTCATGTCCATCAGCATTGAGCCTCCTCTAAAACATTTTAAAAACTAGTATTATACGTAAATAGTTCACATGAAAATCTTTCATGAAATTCAGATATATCACGAAAAACAACATTTCAAGACATGTCATTCAACATCTTATAGAAAACGGATAAAACATGCCTTGTGAACAATATCACCAAACATCATGCTTTTCAAGAAAACAGTTAATCTCAAAGCCATATCTCATAAGAAAAACTAAACTAAACATTTCCAATAAATTTGTTTACAAAGAAAGAAAAGTGTCACTCACAACTTGTCCTTAGGCCATGAGTGGATTATACGCCTTTCCAAGCTCTTCTTGGCTTGTAAATACACATTCCTCACGTTACGTTTTCCTTAAACTTCCTTTACATGATCATTAAACGTGCATACTTAAACTCTAATCATGATTTACCATCGATACTCCCTTTCTTTCCTAAAATACACATAATAAGCGAGATTCTATGTCACTAGCAAAATTACCAACGAGATTTCACCTTACTAGCGAGTTTACTAATGAAATTACACAACAGGTCACGGCACTAGCGACACCAGCATAAGCGATACCAGCGAGACTACCTGATGAGTGATACTGAGCGAAAGACAACGGGATTTGTGAGAGAAAATCCTCCTTTACACAACCAGTGAGACCAGTGTCACTACTCACGCTCCAATTCTCAACGTTACCTGCTTCCAAAAGACACCGGACAGCAGAGTTTCCTCCTTTCTTATTTGTTCTCACTTCTGTCAATTCAAGGTCATATTTCCAGCCAGATTTAGAACTACTTTCCTTCTACAAACTTGTAGAGAAACATGTTTTCTAGCTTACCTCAAATTTCGTGGCTTAACTCGTCCTGGTTCGTCAGATATTGCAAGTTTTCTCCGCGCTGCTCTAGATTGCACAGAAATTTCGTATCAGTAACTTCCAGCTAAAAGTTTACATGTTTCTAATCCATTTCAACTCAAGAATCCTTCAAAATCGAGTTATCTTACTAACCTTAAAATGTCAGCCCAAAATTCAATCTCTTCAGCTTGATATTCACCAAATACCAGACCTGGTTCGAGCTGCGTGACAGCAGATGAAGCTTCTGTTTCAGCTTCAGTTTTACCATGAAATCGTCCAAAACCTTGCACGAAATTGCCCTAGAACTCTTCTTCAACCTCTCCACGATGTGCAGCTAAAAAAATAGCATAGAATGGAGTTTGGAAATGAGTAGAAAGAAGTCGGCAAACTTTTCCTTTCAACTAAAAGCTAAGACCGACTTTCATCCTTATCTTCTCTTTTTCTTTTTCTTTTTCTTTTTCTTCTCTTTTCTTTTTTTTTTTTTTTTTCTTTTCTACTTCCTTTTTCTTTTTGTCTTCTTCCCTTTTTAGTTTTCCTCTTCCTTCTTTCTTTTTTTTTTTTTTTTTTAATTTACAATATGAGATTATTAATACTAATTCGCTTAAAGCTTTTGAACGTGCTTACCAATTAGGTGCTTACATCATCTTTTGCCAATGCAAACTTACCATGCGTCTTAGAGATAAGATAATGTGGCGTCGAAACATCGAGAGATGGATTCTCAAACTCAGCTTGTACGTATGTACTTGTACTTAGATAGGCTTAAGTAATAACTAGCTCCTGCGTTAACTCTACTTTTATCGCATGGTTCCATTCATTCTCAACACATGCTATCTGACACTAAATGACATTTGACTAACCATCGCCGCGTCCACCTCATTGTTAGTTGTAGGAAATTTATTCTTTATGTATAGTTTTAGACACATATAACCAACTCATGCACATATTACATGTATAGTTCACCGCATAGTCATGTATCTATTCTCAACACCTAATTATTACAAATCCCTACATTCGACCCTGGACTCACCAGGAAACCTATAAAAGCTTATACTTGGGCTTCTATAGGAAAACTTGCTTAACATGATCATACTTGAGTAACTCTCGACGCATCTTTGTACGGAAATTATCATATCTATTCTTGTGTAACAAGCTAAGAAACTCAATCTAAATCGAAAATAGAAATCCAACAACAGGCATCCACTGTCAGCCTTATACCTTGACTAAGACCAAATAAGCAGATATACACAATGATTGAATAACATACTTTAACCAGGGTTAAGCTATTATACAGACATTAATTTTCACTCAAACCATATATTTACATAAGTTCATCAACATCGACCTTAACCCTCTATATGTACTACACATGTTTAAGATCAAATATTTACAATTCTCAAAATTCCAGACACTGATAGTGGGCCCAAATGAGTTTCTGTGTAAGCTAAGCACCCTGAACTCGCTCGCTACCTGAAAAATAGAAAAACAGAAAGTATGAGTTAGGTTGCCCAGTGAGTGACTTGTTTCGTAAAAACCTTCCTTGCTTCGTAATTAAATCATGGAATCAAGTTATGAAAATAAATAAGCAATAATAAATTGTTTCCGTACCCAAACAAATCATGCTTAGGTAACATTATCAAATCACTTTCATATCATTTCTAAAGGAAAACTATGTACGTGCAACACATTTCAATCACAAGTTCCTTAGTTGAGGCAGAGCAAAGCTCAACGCTACTCAAGGTCGAAAACATCCTTAGCTGTGTGGAGTAGTCTCAACACAACGTCTATCATACCTCTAGGTGCACATAGATATCATATCTTGGGTTACCCGAATACCTTCTCCGAGTCCTTTAGTACTGGGTCCCATATACAAGATTTAGGCCACCCACATGCCTTCTCCGAGTAGCATTGTGAGCTATCTCTATACTCAGGTTACCCACATGCCTTCTCTGAGTCCTTCAACATTGGGAACCATTTCTATATTCCGGCTACCTACATGTCTTCTTTGTGTCCTTCAGCATTGGGAGCCTTTTCAAAAACATTATTCAGAAACAAAATGCTTTGAAAATAGCATTGTCACACCCCCTCCCAAGTTTACCTGCACAACCCGAAAGGGGATGTGAGGACAGTATACATCACCCCTCTTATGACGCATCCGTCCCTTCACACACATTCTGAACTGTTCACCATGTAATCTCCACATTCTAAAACATTTTAAACATCACACATAGAAAGGTATATATAAGCCAAAACGAAATTTTCTCAACTCTTTTACATGTCCTTGCACAACCCATAGTTCAACCCCTGGTAAATACATACATATCTACATGCCACCTAATTAAGGTTTAACATACAACTAACACCTCAACAAGTGGAATTATTCAGAGTCTCGAAGCTTAAGCAGGGCGAATGGGAGTAGACAAAGCACCAGAAACGTCCTTGTTACCTGGAGGGGAAAGAAAACATTGAAAACATGAGCTAAAGGCCCAGTGAGTGACAATTTTAACAAACCATTTTAGTTCGAAAATCATCAGCAGTAAAACTGGATTCAACATCAAACATAAAACATGTGAACACTTCAAACGCATTAGTTAAAACAAACTTAATTGCCCTTATCGATTCATACATGATTTTTAAACAAATCACAAGGAAACAGTTTAGATACAATATTTTTCCCTTAGTTGAAGTGGAGTAAAACTCAACACTCCAACGTCGAAAACATATAAGGCTCGATGCGGAGCAAGACTCAACGCACCAGCATATAACCTCTATGTGCACATAGGAATATGGCGGGATGCCCAAGTACCTTCTCATGTCCTTGAGTACTAGGTCCCGGGGAAACTCACATGCCTTTTTAGCATTGAGCCTCCTCTAAAACATTTTGTAGGCGGGTTGCCCAAATTCTGGGTCCCGGGGAAACTCACATGCCTTATGAGCATTGAGCCTCCTCTAAAACATTTTCCTTCTTAGAAACAACATTTCATACAAACTGTTCGGATACAAATCGTTCATAAGAATACAGGGCAATTATTATATCAATAACATCTCATAAACATGCTTTTCAATAGCTTTAAGAACATAACGTATGCCTCATGAAGCATTTAATCACAAAATCACATTTCGTTGGAAAACCGAACTATCATGTGCAACAAAATCGTTTAAGAGTAAAAGAAGTGTCACTCACAACTCTTTCTAGGCCTTGAATGGATTATAAGCCTTTCCTATCTCCTCTTGGCCTGAAATAGATATTTCCTTTGTTATACTTCTTTCCATTCACAGGAACATAAACAACAATTTATCATATGCTTGGTGTTTATAGCACATCATGCGGTTAAACTTTCATTAGTTATTCTCAAGCTTTAACTCTAAAGCTACAATTACAAATTGTCCCTACCATTCTGCCATAACTTGATTTCCAAGAACACTTTACGTGCAGCTTACTTGCTTTTCTATCAACACTTGAGCCTTAGTTTCTGCTTGACAAAGCTGCTGTTACAGCTTAATGTCTCTACTTAATCCCTGCTAAAAACGCATTTCCAGCTCATATTAAGACTTCTTCTCTTCTACAAACTTGTAAAGGATTAAGTCCCACAGCTTACCTCAAAATTTCAGTGCTCAACTCTTTTTCGTTCTCCAGTTATGCCAAAATTACTCCGTGTTGCTCCGGATTGCATAGCAATTCTGTAGTTGCTGCTTTTACGTAAAGATTCATGTGATAAACTTCGGTTTCAGCTTAACCATCCTTCATAAGACTTGTTAGGAATTATGTTAACTTACTAACCTCAAAATGTCAGCCCCAAACTCGGCTTCCTTGAGTCGTTCTACTCCAAACAACAACCACTGTTCAGTCAATGCGTCTACAATCGATCTCCTGTTCCAGTTCGGATTTTAGCACCAAAACAGGTAGAATTTCGCCCAAAATCTATAAGAAGACCTTCCTCTTCCTTCTCTGGTGGTTTCTCTGAAAGATGGAACTGACTTAAGTTCTCGAAATGTCTGAAAATAATTAAATTCACCTATATATATACTGTCGACTTATCCCTCACAAGTACCAAGATGATAATGCCGACTTACCTCTCACTGTAGGTTGGCGCTGGTCTTTCCTTCGAAGCAAGGCACTCATGTCTATGTTCTCCTCCAGCGTCTCCAGCAACTAACCATTCTCAGCGCATAATGTTCTCGACGCCTCCTACCTCCGACGCATACAACATATTCATTCACATCACTAGCTTCATCGCGCAAGACCATTCTGTCTTGGACGCAATGTGACTTCAACGCATGGCTGTCTTCGACGCATGGTGACTTCAACGCATGGTTCAAGCATATTTCTTTCCCCGCCAATGATCACTTATCCTTCGATGCGGCGACTGCTTCAGCTCACACCCTTTGTGATTCAATCAATAACGCATAGTTTCTCAAATAATTCAACCTCCCACTACATTCACCAACGCATGGTTTTTGCCAACACTTAACCAAAATTTTTGCTCTACTTCTCGGCTATTTTTCCTCTAGCAACGCATAACCTCAATCGCATTGCTCTCCCCAACACTTGGTTTTACAAGTCAGTGCTTACAATTCCTTACCCCCGTTTTAAGAATTTCGTCCTCGAAATTCAACTAAGGTCACTGTAAGAAAAGGTGAGGATACTTAACTTTCATTTGATCTTCACTTTCCCATGTCGCTTCTTCAATTTGATGATTTCTCCATAGAACCTTAACAAGTGGTATAGTTTTTGTTCTTAATACTTGTTCCTTGCTGTCAAGAATATGTACTGGTTCTTCTTCATAAGATAAATCTTCATTTACTTGGATAGGTTGAGCTTCTAAAACATGAGTGGGGTCTGGAATGTATTTCCTCAGTAAGGAAACATGAAATACATCATGTACTTTGGACAATTCCATAGGTAATGCTAGTCGATAAGCTGATGGTCCTATGCGTTCGAAAATTTCATAAGGTCCAATATATCTTGGACTCAATTTCCCTTTTCTCCCAAATCTCAATATTCCTTTCCAAGGTGATAACTTCAAGAAAACTTTGTCACCAACTTCGAATTCTAAATCTCGACGTCTCTTATCAGCATAACTCTTCTGTCGATCTTGTGCAGTCTTTAATCTTTCTCTTATGAATTTCACGTTCTCAGATGTAGTTTGGACTAATTCTGGTCCTATCAACTTCCGCTCTCCTACTTCACCCCAACATATGGGAGTTCTGCATCGCCTGCCATACAATGCCTCAGAAGGAGCCATTCCAATACTAGAATGGTAGCTGTTATTATAGGCAAATTCCATTAAAGATAGCTGAGTATCCCAGCTTCCTTTAAATTGTAACGCACAGGCTCACAACATATCCTTTAAAGTTTGAATCGTTCTTTCTGATTGCCCATCTGTTTGAGGATGGAAGGCTGTGCTAAACTTAAGTTTAGTTCCCAACGCTTGTTGCAGACTCGGCCAAAACTTAGATGTAAACCTTGGATCTCTATCAGAAACAATAGATACGGGAGTTCCATACTGACTTACTACTTCATCAACATATAGTTTGGCCAATTTATTCAAGGTAAAAGTCTCTTTAACAGGTAGGAATCGTGCAGTTTTAGTAAGTTTGTCTATTATCACCCATATTCCATCATATTCATCTGGGGTTTTAGGAAGACCAAATAAGAAGTCCATTGTAATATGCTCCCATTTCCACTCAGGTACAAGAAGCGGTTTTAAAAGTCCACCAGGTTTTTGTCTTTCTGGTTTAACTTGCTGACATATTAAACATCTTGTTACATATTCAGCAATTTCCCGTTTCATACCTGGCCACCAATAATATTCCCTCAACGTCCTGTACATCTTTGTACTACCAGGATGCATTGCATATGCAGAACTATGAGCTTTCTCTAGAATGGCATTGTTTAGTAATGCATCATTAGGAACGCATACCCTTCCTTGTTTCATTAAAGCTCCATCAGTTCTTACATCGAAGTCCATCCTTTTCTTAAGATTCACTTCTTCCATTATTTTCCTAAGTACATCGTCTTCCATTTGTTTATTCACAATTTCTTCTATCAAAGTGGATCTCAAATGGAAATGTGCAAACAAAACTCCTAACTCGTCTACTGATAAAGACGCATTCGAACATCTAAATTCCTTTGTCAACTCTGCGTTAATATTGTTCATCAACACCTTGGCTTGCCTCGATTTCCTACTCAATGCGTCGGCTACAACATTAGCCTTACCGGGATGGTATTCTATGGAGCAATCATAGTCTTCAATCAATTCCATCCATCTTCTTTATCGCCAGTTCAATTCTTTTTTATCAAAGATATACTTCAAGCTTTTATGATCAGTTAAAATACGACATCTTTCTCCGTACAGGTAGTGCCTCCAGATTTTCAAAGCTAGTACAACTGCTGCCAATTCCAAATCATGTGTCGGGTAATTGCACTCATGTTTCTTTAATTGCCTCGATGCATAGGCAATCACTTTTCCTTTCTGCATAAGTACACAACCTAATCCCTGGCGTGACACATCGCAATAAATTTCAAACTCTACTCCAGATATAGGCAATGACAAGCATAATATAAATTCACGAGTTTATAACATTTCAATTCTTCACAATCTCATTAACAATCATCAATGCTTTCCATAAAATCATAGGTTAATAAATAGCATGCCTTTCGTAAAACTCGTTTATCAACTAGCATGCTTCAAATGATTTCCAATGTAAAACACATAATATGCACATAATCCTCATAGCACGTTAAAACCCATGGACAGCATAACAATATAGACATATTTCCAAACATAATCATACAACAAAAAACTTTGTTTTAAGTAGACTCATTTTAAATAAAATTGTCACTCACAACTTGTCCCTGCTCTTAAAAGGTTATACCTAGCTCATCTCAGCCTGAAATAGTACATTTCTCTTTGTTAGATTTTCTTGAAATTCCTTTTTACATAACAAACAAGCCTTAGACATTTCTATTATTCACCACCGAGACTCTACCTCATGAAGAAAACCATCACTGAGTCTATATTCCACAAAGAAATGCACAACCGAGGCTATATTTCATAACAGAGTTCACTAATGAGCGAGATTCAGGCCATTAGCTAGACTAAACCAACAATTCGCAAAAGACCTAGCTATATTGTGAACTAGCAAGACCAGTGAGACTTACTTGATCAGCGAGACTAGCGATACCCAGCGAGAGTTGTGAGACAAAAAACCAACAGCGAGACTTGTCTCGCCACTCACCCTTATACCTTCAGTGTCGCTGCTTTTTCCAACGGTACGCGTCTTCCACAGCTTCTGTCTTTGCTTCTGTTTTCAGTTCTATCTGTTAAAAGTTGGATACGGCTCATTTTGTAATAGTTACAAATGGTTTGAACCAAACAATTTATGTGGAGACACGTGAGTGTGGGTATCCTATACAAAAGGTTTGTATAAGACCAGACTGCGAAATATTTAACCTCTCTTTATAAATCCGTTAATTGATGAGATTAATATTTCATAGGATGATCACGTGTGACTCGATCTTAAACCTGAGTGACTTATGAACTCTTGTCTACGAGGTCGATTCATTTGATGTGCATGGGAGAGAGTGGCCCGAGTTGCTGACTCAATAAGCCTACCATTTTGGGGACTTGACTAAATAGAGAGCTGGAAACATAACTTCATAAGATGGAGTTCACTCCTTCCCAGATAGGGTAAGTAGATGAGTAGTTCCCTTAAGTGCTGATTTCGGGTCTTGAACAAGGGGCCCCAGCCTCTCACTGGCCCGATAGGGACTTAGTGCTGGTTGGACCATAAACAAATTGTTCATTAAAGAAATCAATGGTACTTAAGGATAAGAGGTAATTACAGGGGTAGAACGAATATTTGACCTAGCTATAATTATGAACAACTCGTGAAGGATCGACATGCTTATGCTGATTATATCCATGTACACAACTTGTCCTACAGTGCATAAGAGTTCAACTATGGGTCTATAGTAGTTTTCCTTGTAGTTAATGAATGAAGATTAATTTAATTAAAGAGTTTAACTAATTAATCTTGGATCATTAGAGCTTATAATTGTAGGTCCATAAGGTCCCCTTGCTAGCTCATCACGGACCAACAAGGATCAACTATGTTGAAAGAAAAATTTGAAATGTTCAGATTTATGAGGAATAATATTAGTTGTATTGTATACAATTAATTACATGATTTATTATAAAGTTTATTTGAATATGATTCAAATAATTAATTATTTATTTGGATGAAATCCATATAAATAAATAGGGGAGAGTTAATTAATTAATTTGAATTGGATTCGAATAATGAATTATTTAATTTGGATGAGATTCAAATTAAAGATTCTACAGAAAATAAATATTTAAATAAGATTTAAATATTTTAAACCATTTAATATGAGATATTATTTGGACAAATATTTATTAATATTAGATATTATTAAATATTTAATTTAAAATCTCTATAGAGGGATTATCCTCATAGGATTAGAAGTAACCCATAGAGTTTTATAAATAAGGCCCTTGGGATCCCTCATAGAACACACCTCACTATGAGAATAATGTCTACAATTACTCTAAAACTCTTCTTCTAAAAAATTCTCTCAATTTTCTTAGAAAAGTTCTAAAAAAAATTCTTCTCATTCTTTCAAGAAGCGGTTCTGTGACATCCCAAATTTTCGGGTAATTTTTTTCCTTAAAAAGATTAATTATCTTTAATTATTTGGTTAGTTGTTTGAACTTTGAGGCTTTAATTGGATTATGTTGAGAAAATAATTCAATTTAATGTCATCGTGAT
This sequence comes from Citrullus colocynthis, assembly GCA_031780015.1. Lineage (NCBI taxonomy): Eukaryota > Viridiplantae > Streptophyta > Magnoliopsida > Cucurbitales > Cucurbitaceae > Citrullus > Citrullus colocynthis. The sequence continues at coordinate 3,114,546 of QLSR01000104.1, read as the reverse complement.
AAAAGATTTGGATTTAATTCAATTAGTGGAACAAATTGAATTTATTTGCGGAGATTTAAAAGTTGGATTTATTGAGATTAGGTGAGATTAAGAACTTGATTAATTTAAGAAAATATGAGGATAAGTTGAAATTGAATTTAAGTTGGGGAATTGATTTGTTAGGAGGTATTTTGGTTAAATAAATTATTAAGTGGTGGTTAGAAAAGATTTGATTTGATGGGTTGAGGAATATTATATTAAATAAGTTGTGTTTTGTTTTGGGAAAAAGAAAAGGGAAATTTAAATATATATAAATATTTAGGGTTTTGAAAAGGGAAGGAGAAGAGCTTTTAAGAAAGTATATAAGCCAATCTTGGATTTTAGTGGGTTTTGATCTACCATGTGCAAGCCGCCGCCCAACCGCTCTCTTTCTCTATCCACCTTCGCCGGTATCATTCGTTTTTGGTGGGTTACGCTGGGATTTCAAGATTTGATTAGGCCAGGACAGTTTTGATTCAAGCTTCGAAGGATTTTGAAACTGGAAGCAAGCTGTCCAAGCGGGTTAAAGGGTCCATTTTGGTTGGACCCATTGTTTGAAGTATGGAAGATGACTGTGATAATTGCACTTTGGATCCTTTTTCGAAGGGGCTTTGGAGAAAGTCAAGTTTGGAGGAGCTAATGGTTGGGAATCTGGAATTGGGTGTTTTGGTTGGCTTTGGCTTTGGTCACTTTTTGCCCTATCCTAGGTAAGGGAATTACTACTGAGTCTATGCTGACGCCCATGGTTAGTTATTAATTGAATTATGGTTATTGTATGGACTGGATTATTGCATTGGTTGGTTATCATTATTGTGTCCACTGTTATGATGGTTAATTAACTTATTACTATGAACTGGAAACTCTGCTTGATTATGTTAGTGATGACTGTTATGTCGTAATGTTTGTTATCCTATTTATGATGCCCTATATCCCTATTGACGTGAACCTTTGGGTACATTAATTATGATTATGATTATGATTACGATAGGTGTCCCTCGAGATCATCACCTATGTTTATGACTGTGACCTTCAGGATCACTGCGTGCCTCTAGGTTCGCTACTTATGCCTATGCCTATGCCTATGTTGGGTACACGGGTGCACATGATAAAAGGATAACAACCTCACCTAGTAGGCCTAGTAGTGCGTCACTTGTTGACTATTTTGTACATGTATGTTTTTCCCGTAAGCGAAAGGACACCTTGGCAATGATGAGAGAAAGCCTTGATCGTGCCATTGAGACTAGTCAGATGCTTCTGCACAAGAGATTCATATTTCCATCTTTAAGAATTTTGGTTATGTTATTTAAATTCAAAACTTTATTTCTTTTTCTTTCTTTTAAAATTCTCACAATCAAATGTTTTATTGCAGTTTCCTGTTTTATTAAAATTGTACAAAGATTTTCAATTATTTGAATTTTTCAAAAGAAATTTATTTTAATCAAAAAGTTATTTTGATTTTTTTTGTAAAGTTATGAAAAGGAGTCGTTTTAGATATATTCATGCAGATAATGACGACCTAGTTCAAGTCCTACGAAGCCAGGTCGTTATAGGTTCCCACAAATCGAATCCTTGTTAGAGTCACAACAAGGAAGATCTCTTGGAAAAGGAAGATTGCGAGGAGAAGACTATCGGTTCGAGAATTATAGTTCGGCAAAGGTATGTTGTTTAATCTTATTCTTAATTTTTTGTATTTTTAATTCTTTCAAGAAATCAAAGAACGCAATCACATGCTTCCACTGGGATTCAATTCCCTTCAATTAGTATTAGAGCCAATCTTTGATTCTTGATTTGAATTAAAAATCTTGCATTGTGGGTATTCCAATTGTTCATGTATGAGATATGTGAAGTTTTGCAAAATTGATTGTTTAGGCATATTTGGGCATTAGATTTTAAAATTTTGATTAGATCAACTTTAAAACCCTTAAGGGTTAGGGTTTTCTTGTAATCTTTTTATTGAATTTGATGTAAACATGCTGTAAATTATTGAAAAAATGTTTGTTTTCACGAAATAAAGAAATTTGGAAAATCTGAAAATTCAAATTTGGAATTTCTGCTGTGCATTATTGAAAAATGTTTGTTTTGCCGAAATAAAGAAATTTGGGAAATCTAGAAATTTTCAAATCTAGAGATTCTGTTGTGCATCATCTATTATGCATCATCAAAGCATCTGGTAGATTTGATTGAAGTATGTGCGACTGAATTTTTAAATGATTAAATTTAGGTGTTCCAATCCTAAATTTTGATGGCCAAAGAAGAAATTGAAGACCAAGATATGTCTTGAAAATTTAAATTAATGTAATTTTGAATTTTGTCTTTAGTTTCTAGGATATGCCAAATATGTCGGTCAATTTTGTTTTGTTTAATTTAATTATGCATGTGATGTATGTTTTAAATTAAATTGAATGTTGCATAATGTATGCCATTTAGATTAAAATCATAGTTAAGCATACCATGCATATTTTAAATATAATTATTATATTTAAATTATTAGGATAATTTCTAATTAAATGCATGTAGAGATTCTCTTTATTTAAAAATAAATGATATATTTAAATTGTTAGGATAATTCCTATTTATATGCATGGAGAGATTCTTTTTATTTTTAAATATAAGTGTTATATTGAAATTGTTGTAGAGATTCATGCAGAGATTCTTCTTCAATTAAAATATAATTGTTATATTTAAATGAAGAATTAAGTAAGATTGCATGCTTAAATAAAGATAAATTTAGTTTGATTTTAAATTGTTTAAAATTCTAGTTTATCTTTACATTTTTCTAATGAGATTAGAAATATTGCATGCTTGCCTAATGAGAGTAGGATCTTGCTTAAATAAAGATACAATTAATTAATTTTAGTTTTATCTTTTTATTTTTCTAATGAGATTAGAAATATTGCATGCTTGCCTAATGAGGTTAGGATCTTACTTGGATACAGATAAAATGAATTCAATTTTTTATACAGTTTAAAATTTTGATTTATCTTTATTAAAATTCTAGTTAGATTAGAATAAAGTAAATTGCATGCTTATCCAATGAGATTAGATTTAAATAGGTCTTTTAATTTATTTTAAATGGTTTAAAATGGGCAACTTAATAGATCTAATAATAAAAGGTTGCCTATAAGAGAATTCTGTCTAAGGAAGGTTCTGTCTAAAGCTGGGCTATTTAAGCTGATAGTAAGACGGAACACCCCTACTTGGGAACTAACTTGGGAGTTGAATTAGTCAAACTTTTATTATAATATAATGTGATTAGTTTATTAAAGAGTTTAATAAACTTGTTTATTTCACATTATTAGAAACTATCCAAACATAAGAGTTATGTTTGGGCAAACAAATTAAAACTTGGATAAATTATTTAGCCTAAGTTTGTCTAAGTAATGAAACCCATATTTTAAAATACTTAGTGGAAGAATAGATGTATATGATATGTCGTCTCTCTTACATTCTCTGGTAAGATTCACACCGTGAGACTCATGCTTGGCCTTGTGACGGCTTTGCTTTGGCTCTGCTTCTATCTCCCTTCAGAAGGTTTTTGTATGAGTCAAGATCAATGTGAATTAGAGAAAGTATTTATAGTAAATGGGAGAAGGACATGTGTCAACCTATCCTGCTGTTTCCATCATTGGTTTACACCATGAGACTCATGCTTGGCCTCTTGGTGGCTTTGCTTCGTCACTGCTTCCGTCCCCCTTCGGAAGTTGTTTGCATGGGTCAATATCAAGGTCAACTCTAGCAATGGATAGGACTGTAGTAATCTCTTTCCAATATTGACCTTTCCTTTAGTAGGCTTGTTGGGGTAGAACTACAAGATCTAAAATGATGACTTACACTTACAAGAGCACATTAAACTTGTTAATGGTGTTCTAACCAAATAATGGTAGCTAAACATTATAGGAAAAAAAGTTATTTTCGTGTAATGTTTGGTTGAGAATGTCTCAATCCAGTGAAGGAGCATTTGACCTACCCTTCGCGGCACTTGTTCTAAATCATTGGAGTACATTCGATTAGACATGATTTATAGGGTTCATAAAATTTAATGCTAAATTTGAATGGATATTTGATTGCATGCTATTAACTAATATATTTTATGTATTTCAATGTTGTGTCATTTTCTCTCATGATTTTAATTTTGAATTACCAACATAAGTCAAAATTTGAGGAAAAATATTATTTGGAAAAGTACCATTGACATTATTTTAATGGCAGTGTAATTTTCAGAATTTGTCTTTAATTGAGAAATGTTTTCATAGTCCTATTGCCACTTCATGAATTGTTCATGAACCATGTGATTGATGAATCACAATTGGAAAGATAGCTTATATTTATCTTCTAATTGACATATTTGATGTCAAAGCGTGGAAGATAAAAGCACAAGACAACAACATATGGGATGTTGTAGTCAATATAAGCTTAATATAGATATTCATCTAAATAATCTCAAGAATAAATTATGTGACTAGAGCTATAAGGAAATTGTTTCCATATTAGCTTGGCAAGTCACACAATGAGAAATTCTAGAAATACTTCAATAGGAAGAAAAATAAGAATGAAAGTAAATTTGATTTATTGAAGTCGACCTTGGATAGTTGAATAAGAATTCACTATCAAATTTTTCTTCATTGCAATTAGATTGTAATTTTTGGAAAATACTTAATGACGTAGAATGGTTTTTACATGTTTGGCACTAGGAAGTCCATCTTAGTATAGTGGGAGACATGAGATGCCATATTTGATACTTGTGCTAAATGTGGTGGTTTCATCACCATAAAAGAAATTCAATTTCTCAAAATTTTATTACTAATTAATTCAGAAGGTATGAATGTTTTATGTAACAAAGCATATTTGCAAAAATTGTTTGGAAATATGTTCAGCCGTGGATAAGTACAATTAGTATGTGTTCAAATTTTTAACATATACAAATACTACACTGAGATATTCAGGATTATTGAATCCAGAATCGAAAGACAAATTATTTTCTCCTAAAAGATACTTGGCTTTGGCAATAAAAATTGATTATTATTAGTTTTAATAAAATGACTAGTACAATTAATTCTCTAAGAGTTAGAGTTACATTACTTTACCTGTCTGAAGATCTTGCCTTTTAAGCAAGATAGTCATTGAACCTTATTGGATAAGGCAAAAAACTAAAGAACATGTTTGACTTACACATTTTGACCTGAGAGATCTGGTGAATGTAAAAGTCAAACAATCATTGTAAATATTTCATCAATTGGATTGAGTATATCAGTATCTTTATCTAATGCATCTTAAGTCTTTTTTATGAAGAAGTTCAAAGAAGTTAGAGTAAAGTTTAAATCAATTAGGCAAGTGTATCAAGACATATCATGATTAGCTCATGAAAGTACAAAAACTTCAGTATTATGCCTAATTGATAGAAAATGAGATTATATCTCAACTTTAAACATTAGATACAATTTGAATGAAATTATGCTTCAAAAAAAGAAAGTTGACTTTGTTGGACTTGGTCATGTTAATGATGAGTACTTTGTTAGACACGGTCATGCAATAGAGATTGCACTGTGAACATTATTCCCTCCAAAACTATTTGGGAGAAAATTTTGGATTATGGAAGTGTAGTAAACTAGTTTACAACATTTTAGATATGGGTATGTTGAGATGCACATGTTGAAACAAACCGACAGGATTATATATGTTCACGGATATGCCTAAGAGTAGGCTGCCCTCATGGAGGAAGAGAATGATCTTTTATGCAATCCTAAATAAATTAAAGTATTTATATGACAAATATTTAATTTTATAAGGAATGTCGAATAAAATATTATAACCTTTTCTAAGGTTAAATAGTGTTGATACTTTGGTTTTAGGTAAATTCACTAAGACTTAATAAGTGTTATTAACCATTTAATTACATTTGAATGTCAAATGAATCCTAGTTAAACATGATAAGCGTTCATCGTAGTGGGAGAGTTATTGGATAACTCAACCTTTACTGTGACTTAGTTGAAGTTAAAATTGTCATATTAGTTGACAAGTTTAAGGCTTATCATCCTCAAAGTCATGTTGAGGGATGTCGACAAGGATTTTAGGTCAAAGTCATGAACTCAAGATAAAGTTTTCGTACTTCATCATAGTCTGGATTTGTAGATTTTCTTGATGGGATAAAACTCATAGGATATGAATAGATCTACAAAAAAGAGCTACATGTGTAGATAAGAAAATTTAGATCTTCAAAGTAAGACTTATGGCAAAAGGATAAAACTTATTGAAAGAAATTAGACTATGGGTCAATTTTCTCACTCGTTGTCATAATTGAGTCTTTTGAGCATTGTTCATTGTTGCATATGAGATATATAAAATGAATGTTTAGATTCTTTTATGAAAAGGATTTAAAGAATGCATCAACAAAAACAAATTGAGGAGTTCAACTTTCAACGATCAAATGCAAAGAGTTTGCAAAAATTGTATAGGTGCATTTGAGAGATGAATTAGACAATTAGATCTTTGAATATAAGGTTTGATAAGAGTTGTCATAACCTATGACTTTGAACAAATATTAATGATCTTATATAGACAAGAGAGTCATTAACTGACAAATGAATATTTCTCATGTTTTATGTTAATGGTGTATTACTCATTAAGAATGATGTAATATAACATAAAAATTTGACTACCTAACCAATTAAGGAAATAATGTTAAGTTTGTCTCAAGCATCTTATATTTACAAAATATTTGTCAAATATTTGATGCACAACTTCAAAAGAATGATAATGTATCATTCTGAGACTTAACATACAATTTGTTAATTATATTGGTTATATCAATGGTGAGACCATTGAATAGAAAATTTAAAGTTTTCTCAAAGTATCTATAGATATGAGAAATTTTGTGTATGGTGTTAAGATTTGATCTTTCACAACATACATTCGGTCTTACAAAGATATAGAGAAATTTGTGGTAAAATAAAATTTTATCCTATGTGGTGGAGATTGGTACACAATACATTTGTTTTTGCTTGTGAAGCAAAACTTTGTGTAGCAATAAAAATATCCTTATAGTTCTTAAAGTGTTTCAGTTATAAGTTAGTCTATCACCTTTTATAAGATAATGGTGGTACAAAGGCTAAGACTAAGGATATTAGTAGACACCAACTTCTACGATAAGGAATATTGAGAGAAAGTATCATGGTAGTGACCAAGATGATTTTGAATAACACATGGTTTGATTTACATAAAAACACTCTCTAGGCTAAAGTGTATGAGAATCACCTAGAATGTCTAGGACTACAAGACATGTCTCTTTTTCGCTAGGACAAGTGGGAGATCATGTTAGGTATAGAGTATGCCCTAGGATATATGTCTCACTAGCTTTATTGCAAGTGGGAGATTGTTGGGATTTGTGCCCTAAAGCCTCGTAATTGATTAGTTAATTAATTTGATTATTATTTTATGCAATACTAATTTATCCATTAACGGACAAATCCAAGGTAATTGCATGAAGCCTTGAACATGTATGTAGTTGACATACAGGTGGACCATGTTCAAGAAAAAACCTAAATGTCTATAGTATATGGATAAGGTTGGGTGCCTTATCCTGGTGATAGTATGGACACAAATCACTTTGCAATAGTTACAAATGGTTTGATCCAAACCGCTCATATGGAGACACGTGAGTGTGGGTATCCTATATAAAGAGCTTTTATAAGACCGGACTGCGAAATATTTAATCTCTATTTATAAATCCGTTAATTGATGAGATTGATATTTCATAGGATGATCATGTGTGACTCGATCTTAATCCTGAGTAACTTATGAACTCTTGTTTGTGAAGTCGGTCCTTTGATTTGCATGGGAAATAGTAGCTTGAGTTGCCAACTCAATAAGCCAACCACTTTGGAGATTTGACTAAATAGGGAGCTAGGAACATAACTTCAAAAGATGGAATTCATCCTTCCCAGATAGGGTAAGTAGATGAGTAGTTCCCTTAAATGCTGATTTCGAGTCTTGAACAAGGGGTCCCAGCCTCTCACTAGCCCGAGAGGGACTTAGTTTATGGTTGGACCATAAACAAATTGTTCATTAGAGAAATTAGTGGTACTTAAGGATAAGAGGTAATTACAGGAGTAGAACAGACATTTAACCTAGTTGTAATTATGAACAACTCATGAAGGATCAACTTGCTTATACTGATTATATCCATGGATACAACATGTTCTAAAGTGCATAAGAGTTCAACTATGGGTCTATAGTAGTTTGCCTTGTAGTTAATGAATGAAAATTAATTTAATTAAAGAGTTTAATTAATTAATCTTGGATCATTGGAGCTTATAATATGTAGGTCCATAAGGTCCCCTTGCTAGCTCACCACGGATCAACAAGGATCAACTATGTTGAAAGAAAAATTTGAAATGTTTAAATTTATGAGGAATAATATTAATTGCATTAGATACGATTAACTACATGATTTATTATAAATTTTATTTGAATAAAATCCAAATAATAACTTTATAACATGGAGAATTAATTTATTTGAATATGATTCAAATAATTAATTATTTATTTGGATGAAATCCATATAAATAAATAGAGAGAGAATTAATTAATTAATTACTTAATTTGAATTGGATTCAAATAATTAATTATTTAATTTGGATGAGATTCAAATTAAAGATTCTATAGAAAATAAATATTTAAATAAGATTTAAATATTTTAAACCATTTATTATGAGCTATTATTTTGACAAATATTTATTAATACTGGATATTATTAAATATTTAATTTAAAATCTCTGTAGAGGGATTATCTTAATAGGATTAGGAGTAACCAATAGAGTTCTATAAATAAGGCCCTTGTGAACCCTCATAGAACACACCTCATTATGAGAATAATCTCTATGATTACTCTAAAACTCTTCTTCTAAAAAATTATCTCAATTTCCTTAGAAAAGTTCTAAGAAAATTCTTCTCATTCTTTCAAAAAGCGGTTCCCACAAACCGGATCCTTGCTAGAGTTATAGCAAGGAAGATCTCTTGGAAAAAGAAGACTACAAGGAGAAGACTATCGGTTCGAGAATTATAGTTCGGCAAAGGTATGTTGCTTAATTTTATTCTTCATTTTTTGTATTCTTAATTCTTTGAAGAAATCAAATAACACAATCACACGCTTCCTCTGGGATTCAATTCCCTTCAGATGATTCACATATCCACAGCCTAGGAGAGTTCGTAGTGAATGAACACAATTAGCAAACCAAAACTCAATTGAAATTTGAGAAAGTGATTAGTGGAAAATTACAAATTGTGGCTGGGACCAACTATGACCTTCGGTTAACGGCTCTTGAGGAGATTGTAAGCAGAACCTATGGAACCTTTATATTCACTGATCTAAAGAACGAGAACCATCTTATCAACTTCTATGGCCTCTCCAACTAAGCTTTCTTTTGCTTCTCATCAATAACTATTTGTCACTAAGTTTTTTTTTTCCCTTTTTTTCTTTTTCCTTTCATTGATCGTTGTCCTTTGTTAATTGAATAAATAATGCCATTGGTTGTAAGTACTCTTACATATATTGTTTCACTCTCAATTCTATAGAACTAATATATGTTGCTTGAAGTTAAAGCTACAAATAAGTCAAATGGATAATGATGAAAACAGACCTAAGAAACCTTATCCATTTTTGGAGTTCATGGTGTTCAGAATCCCATGATACAAACCCAACGATTGGTAGTGTCATGTTAGGAAATGACTTGGAGGTGCATCATGAGAATCTCATGGTGTGACCTAATGGAAGATACCGTAGGATGTATTGACACACTCCCTTCACCCACTTAATCTGAACTACTTTCCCTATTCACCTTGTTATTGACTCATGCAAACACTCTCCAAATGGAGGACACTCCCAAGGCGATGCAAAGCCAAGCATGAATCTCACGGTGTGAACTCTTAGGAACGTGAGAGCTAGTATATCATATATACAATTCTCCCACTAAAGTGTTCTAATAGATATAAAAGGTATCTTTACTTACTTATATCTTGGCTAATTAAAATATAACCCAAGTCTAGGTTTTTGTCCAAGTATAATTCTTATACTAGATTTTTACCTACAATCTCTAAGTGATAAAACCTTTTTATACTTACATCACAAACACGAGCTCATAAAACTAGGTTTACACAAATTTAAGCCCCGGTTTGATCTCCAAGTAGCAAGTGTTTCGTAAACCATCAACTTAAGTACCTCCAGCCTTAGACAGCATCTAGCCAGGTGAATTTTTCTAACCTTTGCTTTATAAGTTAACTACTTACTTTAGGTTTGTTAACCCTAACTGAGCATGCATTTTATCTTTGTTATAGATTTTAAAAGTCTAATTCATTTTATAACTCTTTATAAATGAATAACAATCTATAACATACATCACGAAATAATATAACAACTTATATTAATTTTATGATAGCTAGGGCAATCATACTATATATTATAACACTTTATATGGTGCGATTTTAAATCTAAATGGCATACTTTATGCAAAAATAAATTTAATTTAATTAAAACATACATTCTAAAAGCATAATTGATTAAACACACTAAAGCGGACCGATTTTGACATCTAAAAGGCTTAAGACAGATATATTATTACAATTGTAATTGAGAAAACTACTCAAACCACTCCCGAACTCTTCGAACCGGCGCAAACCAGCTTCAAACCACTTGAACTGAACACAAAATGGTGAAAACAAGGCTGAACTGCCTTGAAAAAGACAACCGGACCGTCTGAACCACTTCAGGAACCTGTGTGGAACATACGAAGAAAAGTCAAACTTATCGAGAAAAGTCAAACTTCTAGGCTGTAGAACTTATGGGGAAAAGTCAAACTTCCAAGCCACGTGACTTAACGGGAAAAGTCAAACTTCCAGACCACAAAACTTACTGAAAAAAGTCAAACTTTCAGGTTACTGAACCGATAGAACTTACTAAAATCCACTTTAATGACTCCAATTAAATTACAAACCCTTCTTCACACATTAAAGGCCATTAACAAGTGGCCAGTTACAATTATTACAACAAAATAAAATTGAATCAAATGCCGAAACCAGTAAAAACCCAACTTTAGCAACCACAACATTCATCTCATGAACTTGCATTCACCAAACCCAAATTAACGTAAACTGAGTGCTTTAATCATGCTCTGATACCAATTGAAAGAGTTAGAAATGTAAAAGCAGAAGCAATTAGAATCTAAAACACTCTAATTACATCAATTTTGAAGATGGAACATGCTTGGACAAAGCTAAAAAACCAAATGAAGTAACATTTACTTGTTGTAGGTCAAATTTGATTCAAAATTCTCCAAATTTCTACTCACTAACACTTTGTGGACAACCATAAGAGTCTTCCTTGTTATTCTAAAGCCTTAGAACGAATGGTGGGATCCAAATTGAGTTGAAATTGGAGCAATTTGGTGAAGAACACACAATTTTCTGTTTTTGGAGTATGCGAGTATATTCAGCAGAATAATACTTAATTGCCAACCTGTTTTTTTTTCAAATTTTCTTCTTCTATTTAAAAAAGAAACCATGCAAATCAGATTCACATGTTGATTGACACAAAACATGGTGAATAAAGTGGTGAAATTGAAAGTGGAAGAAGAGGTTGAAGGTGAGGTCTCCACCTCCTACTTCAACATGCATGGTGGGAATCTCCAATTTCTCAAATGGGATTGAATTCCAATTTTTAAAATCAATTTCCAAAACAATTTTAAATAATATTAATTTAAATAATGATTAATTATATTAAATTAATAATTTTTCCACTTATTTCGGCAATTTCAAATTCGATGAATCTCTATTCATCAGAATAATATTTAAATCATATTTAAATATTATCAACTCTCCAACTTCGTCTAATTCACAATTAAACGAACAAAATGTAAAATTTGCTCTTTAACTGAATTCGTTGTTCTAATGTTTAGTCCACGAGCTAACAAGGGGGCCTAATGAACCTATAGATCATGAGCTCCAATGATACGAAACTAACTGATTAAACTATTTAACCTAGTTAATTACCATTCGTTAACTCCCCGTACACTCCACTAAAGTCAAGTAGCTGCATTCTCCTCACTGTAGATATATTTCTATCCACTTGATACAACAATAATAAGTAAGTCGATCCTTCACAAGTTGTTCATAATTACAGGTAGGTCAAAATTACCATTTTATCCCTATAATTACATTTGGTTCCTTACATCCCATTGATCCTCTAATGAACAATTGATTTGTGGTCCAACCAACAAACCGAGTGCTTCTCGGGCAAATGAGAAGGTGGGGCCCTTTGTTCATGACCCGAAGTTAGCATCTAAGGGAACAACTTCTCTATTATCATTAAATAAGGTAGGAGTGAATTCTATTTTGCAAGACTATGTCTCCAACTATCTGCCTAATCCCTAAAATGGGGGGACTTATTTAGTCGGCGAACTCGGGCCACTCTCACCTATGCAGATTAAAGGATAATCTCAAACAAACAAGAGTTCATAGTTAGCTCAAGATTAAGATCGAATTACCCAATCTTTATCCCTACACTATAGACCATTTTGGCTATTACCTAAACTTGATCTACTTTTATGTCAACACATAAAGTTTCAATATTCATCTTATAGCGAGGGATTCTTAGTTTATTGGATTTAATAAATATAATTCACATATTCAATAACAACTTTACTGAATAAACCTCTATGATAACTTTGTTGAGAATAAGTTCCATAATTTGTAAACTACGAGAAGGCTTATTTGACGACCATGCTATGTTTGGCTGATGACACCATCATCGAGGTTGCAAAGGAAGAGACTGTCGCTGGTTTGTGGTTAAAGTTGGGAAGTCTAAAAATGACTAAGTCTTTAACCAAGAAGTCGTTTCTAAAGAAATGTTTGTATCATCTACATATGCAGAAAGGTATGTCTCTTCGAGATCATCTTGATCACTTGAATAAAAATCTCTTAGATTTGCGTAACATAGAGATTATGGTTCATGATGAGGATGCTGCCTTAATTTTGTTGACATCTTTTCCCTCATCATATGAGATTTTTGTTGACTTTTATATTGGAGAGAAAGTACAAAATCCACATTGCTTATGAGAGAGAACTATTAGAGTGCTATTGGTTCAAGTATAGAAAGTCAAACAATTGGGTTAGCTGCTATAGGGAGCAAGAGACGTGGGAATTCTGGTAAGCAAAAGTCCAACCAGAATCTTAATTTTCGAAGTCCAGGGATTCTAAGTCAGATGACATTTGTCATTATTGTAAAGAAAAATATCATTGGAGAACTAAGTGTCGTATGTTAAAGAGGTCGTAGGACAAAAAGGAAAAGAATGACAAGAAGGAAGCTTCTGCCTATGTTGCACAAGTTGAGATTAATCCTAAAGAAGTCGAGGTCGATTCTGAAGGAGATCTAGCTTTAGTTGTGAATGAAATTTCACATTCTCATGATGTGTGGGCTCTTGATTTTAGGGCATCTTATCATTATGTGCCCAAATAAGGAGTGGTTCTCAACATATCAGCAAATAGACGAAGGGAATGTTAGCATGACTAATGGTGTTGTGTGCAAGATAGTTGGAATCGACTCAGTTAAGATACAAACACAAGATGGTGTCTTCTACACTTTAAACGAGGTTAGACATGTTCCATTAATGACGAAGAGTTTGATATCTTTTAGTGTGCTCGATAGTAAGGGTTACTGTTTCAGAGGTAACGGTGGAGCAATATATGTCTCGAAGAGTTCTAAGGTGATCCTGAAAGGCATAAAATGTGGGACATTGTATTTCCTATTAGGTTCCATAATGATGGGTTATGTTGTTGTTGCATCGTACTGTCGTTCACAAGAAGGATGGTCATATGAATTAAAAAGAGATGCAAATATTGTCAAAGAGGGATCTTTTGTGCAGGCACAAGGTGCAGGATCTTGAATTTTGTCAACATTATGTATTTGGGAAGCTTCATTGCCCCAAGTTTCCAAGGGGTGTTCATAGTACAAAAGGGACACCTGATTACACCCATTCAGATTGTTGGGGACCTTCCAGAGTTTAGTGTAAGCACTGACTTTGTAAAACCAAGTGTTGGGGAGAGCAATGCGATTGAGGTTATGCGTTACTAGAAGAAGAATAGCCGAGAAGTAGCCAAGAAGTAGAGCAAAATTTTAGTTAAGTGTTGGCCGAGACCATGTGTTGGTGAAAGTAGCGGGAAGTTGAATTATTTGAGGAACCATGCGTTGTTGATTGAATCACGAAGGGTTGTGAGATGAAATAGTCGTCGCATCGAAGGATAAGTGATCATTGGCGTTGAAAGAAATATGCTTGGGCCATGTGTTGAAGTCACCATGCGTCGAAGACAGCCATGCGTTGAAGTTGCCATGCGTTGAAGATAGCCATGTGCTGAAGTCACATTGCGTCCAAGACAGAACGGTCTTGATGCGATGAAGCTAGTAATGTGAATGAATATGTTGTATGCGTCGGAGGTAGGAGGCGCCGAGAACACTATGTGCTGAGAATGGTTAGTTGCTGAAGACGCTGGAGGAGAACATAGGAATGAGTGCCTTGCGTCGAAGGAAAGACCAGTGCCAACCTACAGTGAGGGGTAAGTCGGCATTATCATCTTGGTACTTGTGAGGGATAAGTCGGCAATATATATATAGGTGAGTTTAATTATTTTTAGACATTTCGAGAACTTAAGTCAGTTCCATCTTTCAGAGAAACCACCAAAGAAGGAAGAGGAAGGTGTTCTTATAGTTTTTGGGCGAAATTCTACCCGTTTTGGTGCCCAAATCCGAGCTGGAATAGAGGATTGGTCGTAGACGCACAGACTGAACAGTAGTCGATGTTTAGAGTAGAACGACTCGAGGAAGCCGAGTTTAGGGCTGAAATTTTGAGGTTAGTAAGTTAACATAATTCCTAACAAGTCTTATGAAGGATGGTTGAGCTGAAACTGAAGTTTATCACATGAATCTTTAGGAAAAAGCAGCAACTACAGAACTGCTATGTAATTAGGAGCAACGCGGAGTGATTTTGGCGTAACTGAAGAACGGAAGAGAGTTAAGCCTTGAAATTTTGAGGTAAGCTGTGGAACTTAAATCTTTACAAGTTTGTAGAAGAGAAGAAGTCTTAATATGGGCTGGAAATACTTTTTTAGTAGGGATTAAGCAGAAACAGCAAAGCTGTAACAGTCAGCTTTGTTAAGAAGAAGATAAAACTCAAATGTTGGTATAATAGCAAAAGTGAGCTGCAGGCAAAGTGTTCTTTGAATTGAAGTCTAACAGAAGGGTAAGCAACAGCTAGTAGTAATAGCCTTAGTGTCTTAAGGCTTGAGAATGAACTAATGGAAGTTTGACCGCATGATAAACTATAGGCATTGTGCATATGTTGAGTTGTTGTATATATTAAAGTGAATGGAAAAGAAGTATAACAAGGGAAAATATTTGTTTCAGGCCAAGAGGAGATAGGAAAGGCTTATAATCCATTCGAGGCCTAGAAAGAGTTGTGAGTGACACTTCTTTTACTTTTAAGCGATTTTGTTGAACATGATAGTTCGGTTTTCCAATGAAATGTAAATTTGTGATTAAATGCGTTATGAGGCATACGTTATATTCTTAAAGCTATTGAAAAGCATGCTCATGAGATGTTATTGATATGATAATTGCCCTGTATTCTTATGAACGATTTGTGTACGAACGGTTGTATGAAATGTTGTTTCTAAAAAGGAAAATGTTTTAGAGGAGGCTCAATGCTAGTAAGGCATGTGAGTTTCCCCGAGACCCAGTACTCAAGGACATGAGAAGGTACTTGGGCAACCCGCCATATTTCTATGTGTACATAGAGGTTATATGCTGGTGCGTTGAGTCTTGCTCCGCATTGAGCCTTATATGCTTTCGACGTTGGGGTGTTGAGTTTTGCTCCACTTCAACTAAGGGAAAAGTACTGCACTTAAACTGTTTTCTTATGATTTGCTGAAAATCATGTATGAAGTGATAAGCGCAATTAAGTTTGTTTTAACTAATGTATTTGAAGTGATTACATGTTTTATGTTTGATGTTGAACATAGTTTTGCTACTAATGATTTCCGAACTAAAATGGTTTGCTAAAATGGTCACTCACTGGGCCTTTAGCTCATGTTTTCAATATTTTCTTTCCCCTCCAGGTAGCAAGGATGTTTCTGGTGCTTTGCCTACTCCCACTTGCCCTGCTTAAGCTTCGAGACTCTGAATAATTTGACTTGTCGAAGTGTTAGTTGTTTGTTAAACCTTAATTAGGTGGCATGTAGATATGTATGTACAATTACCAGGGATTGAACTATGGGTGTGTAAGGACATGAAAAAGAGTTGAGAAATTTTGTTTTTGGCTTATATATACTTTTCTATATGTGATGTTTAAAATGTTTTAGAATCTGGAGATTACATTGAACAGTTCAGAATGTGTGTGAGGGAACGGATGGTATGCGTCACAAGAGGGGTGATGTATACTATCCCACATCTCCATTCAGGTTGTGCAGGTAACTTGAGAAGGGGTGTGATATTTAGTCTCTTAGAGCAATAGGTATTTTATGTTTATAATTGATGATCAAGAATGACTTCGGTATTTATGACGAAGCATAAAAGTGAAGTCTTCAAGAATTTCGAACAATGGAAGACTTTTGATTGAAAATCAAACTGGGAAGAAGATGAAAAGTTTGTGAACTGGTAATGGTCTAGACTTTTGTGGGTCTAAGTTTAATGAGTTTTGTAAATCTGAGGGTATTGTTCGTCATCATACTGTTAGGGATACTCCATAGTAAGGTTTATGATTAAACCTAAGAATTTTCAATTAAGTCATTCTGAAGAAAAAAAATATATATATATATATATATTCTATTAAAATTTATTTGAGAAAGCTGGCGTATCATTAAATTATCATATATATGTATGTAGCCACCTAATATTGTCTAGCCTCTTTTAATTAATTTGAATTAACATGTAAATTTGCATATTTTTGTATGTTTATCATATCATATTTTGGTTGAAAAAAAAAGACAAAAAAAGCAAAATCTTGAGTTGAGATTTGGTTGATAAAATGCTCCAACCCATTTTGAGCTTAAGCAAATTTGACAAAATTTCAAAATTGAAATTAAATTCATTAAAAATAAAATTGCAAAATGGAATAAAGTTTTTGGGTTTTAAATACCCATTTTTTTTCTCTTCCATAAAATCCTAGGCACCACTTTCATTAACCCTCATTTTCTCTTTAAAAAAACTCTAGCCTCCACACCCATTTTTTTTTTTTCTTTTCTCATCAAACACCAATCCCTTCTTTCTCAATAGAACCCCTAGAGAGCCTTCACCCACAACCCCAAAAATCCTCATTTTCTGTTCAAAAACAACTATACCCCAATTCCTTTGTTCTTTAAAAACTCTAGAGCCTCCATCCTTACATACATCAAGGGAGAATTCCACACAAAAAATATATCTCCATAATAATGTCTAGACTCCAACACACAAGAAAGACTCTAACTTAGTTTGAGGCGCATTGGTAGGGCTTTGGTCCCAAGAATCTATGTTGGGGGATTTTTATGTATTTTACCAGTTATGCATATCAGTGATAGTTACCCTCCTACGTGGTTGTGTGTCCACCAAAGGATTTGTGTTCCTTCAGGATAACTAGAGGTTTGCGTTCCTTCGAGATCACTAGAGGTTTGTGTTCCTTAGAGGATCACTAGAAGTTTATGTTCCTTCGAGATACACCAGAGGTAAGTGTCTCCTAAGGGTTTCACTAGAGGCTCGTGGACACCATTTGCCAACGGTAGGGCGGGTCTAACCAATCATTTAGATAAGTGAAGTGCGAAAAGTAGAACTATGCATGTCCCACTAGTATGATGCACTTATTGGATATACGTGTTCAACCTGACCCCGGTAGTGGGGTTACTGAGTATTTTGTACTCATTCTTTTCATGATTTGTTTTTTTCAGGTAAGGGAAAGGACACCTCGGTGAATGACAAACAAGAACCTTGACTGTGCCATTGGGACTAGACTAATTGTAAGCCTTAACCTCTATTTTCCTTAGCTTTAGCAAAAGATAAAAGTTATGGTTAAAAGTTTGGCTAAGGTTGGCTTGAATGAGTAGGAAAGCATGTGGAATTCTAGTGCGCTTTAAGTAATTATGATTTGGTATTCTTCTTTTTCCATTAACCTTTGCTAAGGAATAGAAGGGATGGAGTTTATGGTGTTGTAGTACAAGGAGGAGGGCTGGGCTTAGGAAATTTTTGTGGAACATGAAGGAAAGCTTAAGTCAAAAGGTCAAAATTTGGAAATTATTTGGGAAAAATATAAAATTAGGAAATAAATATAAAATTAAATTAAATTAATTATTTAAATGGAAATTATATTTAATTTGGATGTTTAGGATAAGGAGAAATGAAGAGAAGACACGTTGAAGCAAGCTGGTGAGTGGCTAAAGCTGATTGGTTGGTCTAGGCAGCAGCTCAGACTCTAAGCAAGCAGCTCAATTCACCCGATGGTTCTCCCGATTCCCTCATGCTATTTTCACCATTTTTGGACCAGAGGAAGCACTGTGAGTTAGGAAGACGACCTAGGGCTGCCAAAATGATTTAAGGTCGGGAAACTTGAGGAATCGTCAAAATACCAAAGGTTGTAGCAGAAACCGGGCAAATCAAACGAGTTAGCTTTGTGGAATTTTTTAAGGGTACTCGGGAATATTTTTGGAGCTGAATTTTCTTGATAAGCTAGCTACAAGGTTAAACTTGAGTTCCATAATTTTTATTTGATTTTTATTTGAAAGGCAATGGTTTTTTGGAGCTCTGAAAAATCGGGTTGAAAACAGGACACTACTGGCCGAAGAGGCTGCTAGAGCTGCCCATGCCCACGCCCATGCCCAGCGCCCAGCGCCCATGCCCTGCATGTCACACCCCCTCCCAAGTTTACCTGCACAACCTGAAAGGAGATGTGAGGACAGTATACATCACCCCTCTTGTGACACATACCATCCGTTCCTTCACACATTCTGAACTGTTCACAATGTAGTCTCCACATTCTAAGACATTTTAAACATAACATATAAGAAAATATATACAAGCCAAAAACGACTTTTCTCAACTCATTTACATGTCCTTGCACAACCCATAGTTCAACCCCTGGTAATTGTACATACATATCTACATGCCACCTAATTAAGGTTTAACATACAAATAACACTTCAACAAATCAGATTTTCCGGAGACTCGAAGCTTAAGCAGGGCGAGTGGGAGTAGGCAAAGCACCAGAAACGTCCTTGCTACCTGGAGGGGAAAGAAAACATTGAAAACATTAGCTAGAGGCCCAGTGAGTGACAATGTTAACAAACCATTTTAGTTCGGAAATCATCAGTAGTAAAACTGAGTTCAACATCAACATAAAACATGCAATCACTTTAAATATACTAGTTAAAACAGCTTAATTGCCCTTATCAATTCATACATGATTTCTAAACAAATCATAAAGAAACAGTTTAGATACAATATTTTTTCCTTAGTTGAAGTGGAGCAAAACTCAACACCCCAACGTTGAAAACATATAAGGCTCGATGCGGAGCAAGACTCAACGCACCAGCATATAACCTCTATGTGCACATTGGAATATGGCGGGTTGCCCAAGTACCTTCTCATGTCCTTGAGTACTGGGTCCCGGGGAAACTCACATGCCTTATTAGCATTGAGCCTCCTCTAAAATATTTTATAGGCTGGTTGCCCAAGTACTGGGTCCCAGGAAACTCACATACCTTACTAGCATTGAGTCTCCTCTAAAACATTTTCCTTTTTAGAAACAACATTTCATACAAACCGTTCGTATACAAATCGTTCATAAGAATACAGGGCAATTATTATATCAATAACATCTCATAAACATGCTTTTCAATAGCTTTAAGAACATAACGTATGCCTCATAAAGCATTTAATCACAAATTCACATTTCATTGGAAAACCGAACTATCATGTTCAACAAAATCATTTTAAAGTAAAAGAAGTGTCACTCACAATTCTTCCTAGGCCTTGAGTGGATTATAGCCTTCCCTATTTCCTCTTGGCCTGAAATAGATATTTTCCCTTGTTATACTTCTTTTCCATTCACAAGAACATAAAGAACAACTTATCATATGCTCAGTGTTTATAGCACATCATGCGGTTAAGCTTCCATTAGTTTATTCTCAAGCCTTAACTCTAAAGCTATAATTACAAGTTGTCCCTTACCCTTCTGCTATACCTTGATTTCCAAGAACACTTTACGTGCAGCTCACTTGCTGTTATATCAACACTTGAGCCTTAGTTTCTCCTTAACAAAGCTGACTGTTACAGCTTGATGTCTCTACTTAATCCCTGCTAAAAACGCATTTCCAGCCCATATTAAGACTTCTTCCCCTCTACAAACTTGTAAAGAATTAAGTTCCACAGCTTACCTCAAAATTTCAAGGCTTAACTCTTTTTTGTTCTCCAGTTATGCCAAAATCACTCCACGTTGCTCCAGATTGCATAGTAGTTCTGTAGTTGCTGCTTTTACCTAAAGATTCATATGATTAACCTCAATTTCAGCTTAACCATCCTGCATAAGACTTGTTAGGAATTATGTTAACTTACTAACCTCAAAATTTCAGCCCTAAACTTGGCTTCCTTGAGTCGTTCTACTCCAAACAACAACCACTGTTCAGTCTGTGTGTCTGCAATCGGTCTCTTGTTCCAGTTCGGATTTCAGCACCAAAACAGGTAGAATTTCGCCCAAAATCTATAAGAACACCTTCCTCTTCCTTCTCTGGTGGTTTCTCTGAAAGGTGGAACTGAATTAAGTTCTCGAAATGTCTAAAAATAATTAAACTCACCTATATATATACTGCCGACTTATCCCTCACAAGTACCAAGATGATAATGCCGACTTACCCCTCACCGTAGGTTGGCGCTGGTCTTTCCTTCGAAGCAAGGCACTCATGTCTATGTTCTCCTCCAACGTCTTCAGCAACTAACCATTCTCAGCACATAATGTTCTCGGCGCCTCCTACCTCCGACGCATACAGCATATTCATTCACATCACTAGCTTCATCGCGTCAAGACCGTTCTGTCTTGGACGCAATGTGACTTCAGCGCATGGCTATCTTCAACGCATGGTAACTTCAACGCATGGCTATCTTCGGCGCATGGTGACTTCAACGCATGGTTCAAGCATATTTCTTTCCCTGCCAATGGTCACTTATCCTTCGATGTGACAACTACTTCATCCCACAATCCTTCGTGATTCAATCAACAACGCATGGTTCCTTTAATAATTCAACTTCCCGCTACCTTCACCAACGCATGGTCTTGGCCAACACTTAACTAAAATTTTGCTATACTTCTTGGCTACTTCTCTGCTATTCTTCTTCTAGTAACGCATAACCTCAATCGCATTGCTCTCCCCAACACTTGGTTTTACAAGTCAGTGCTTACACTGCACCTGCCGACACCCCCTTGCCCAGCTGCTACCCACCAAGGTTGCCTACGGCCATTTTGGGTAATTTTAGACATTTTTGGATCCAAATTGATATTTTCTTAAATTATTGGAAATTTTAAGCTGATTTTTAAGCATTTTTGGAAATTTTGAGCATTGTGCAAAAAGGTCCCCAAAAGGGTAAAAATAATAGAAATGGTGGAAATTAGGCTTGATATGGACAAGTGATGATTATAAGAACTTCAAGGAGAGGATTTTATGGCTTATAATTGATAGTTCAGGTCATATTGAGGTTGGAAAAGCCTATAGACCCTGAGGAACAGGCCCGAATTGTGAGTGACACATTTCTTTCTCTGAAAACGATTCTATTTAAAATGTTTAGCCAGACTTTCTTATAAAATGTGATTTTATGATGATTTATTAGATGATAAGCATGATGGCTGGTTATATTTGATTTTATGGCATGAAAGACATGTTTTATCTATTTTCTACCAGTTTTTGAAAAGCATGTTTATAATATGTTATTTATTGAAAAATGCGTTGTTTTCCATGAGATGTTTTACAATGAACTGTTTATGCAAAACATACCTGTTTCTAAAATATTTTATAAGGGACCCAATGCTGAGGGACGTTAAGAAGGCATGTGGGCAACCCTATGACTTAAAAGAGCTCAATGCTGAAGGACATTGAGAAGGCATTTGAGTTTCTTAGGGACCAAGTACTGAAGGACTCAGAGAAGGTACTTGGGCATTCCGAGATAGTCTTATGTGCACATAATGATTGATGACGCTGTCGTGTTGAGATTACTCCACATCAGCTAAGGTTTTCGACGTTTGGAGTGTCGAGATTACTCCGCCCCAACTAAGGTTTGTTTTCAACATTGAGTGTGTTGACCTTGCTCCGCGATGACTGAGGGAATTTTAAAGCAAAAGAAGGTTTGATGAGTTTGTAAACTGTATTTATGTAAAAGACCTTACTTATGTTTTATTTCAAGGCTTAACATGAGTTTTATGCTAAAGTTATGTTTTCTCTATTATTGAGTGTGATTTGGTTCCCGAGTTATACTTAAAATACTATGTCACTCACTGGGCATCCAACTCATGTTTTTCATGTTTTCTTTCCCACCAAGGTAACGAAGAAGTTCTCAATTCTTAGCCTAATCAAGCTCACCCTGCTTAAGTATCAGAAGATACTTTGCATTTTGGTTGCTGTATGTGTAAATAACTTTGTGTATGTGACATGTAGACATAGCCAGCTAGTAGTTGGGACGTGAGACTAGTTATTGTATATGTCATCTAAGTTTATTTGTGTACGAGTTTGGAGTATCTGGTTATGTAAATATAAATTCTCGTGTTATTGAATTTATGAGCGCGACTGATCTGAATGTCTATATTATTAGAATAAGTGATATGGGCAGTTATGTAAGTCATGTTAGGTAGTTATATAAGTCATGTTTCAACAGGTTATTCAAGTACAGTTGAACAGTGAACCTCACAAAAGGGTGAACAGTGAACCTCACAAAAGGGATGATGTTTGCTGTCCTCACATCTCCTTTTAGGTTATGGAGCCATATGGGAGGGGGTGTGACACTAATGCTTCCGCGCGAGTCTTCATGTTTTCCTTTCGTCTTAGTACTTGAGATTTGTTATTTGAACTAAAACTACATTTTCCTTTATTTATTTATTTTTATGCCAAATTTCTGAATTTAATACATTAATGTTTTAGGGATACCCTGACTAAAGGTTTCTGGTTTAAACAACGACAAATTTATTTACCTTAACGATGTTTCCTCGATCTTTAGTAAAATTATGAAAAAGAGTCTTTTAAGATATATGCATGCATATAGTGACGATCCAGTTCAAGTCCTAGGAAGTCGGGTCATTATAAAATATCCAACACACAAAAAAGGCTTTAAATTAGTATGAGGTGCCTTGGTAGGGCTTTGGTCCCAAGAATCCATACTTCAAACAACAAGAGAGTTTAGTGTTTTGGATTTCAACCTTCTTTTTTTCCTTCAAGCTCCCTAA